>VXBO01008784.1:115752-135200 GCA_013400135.1 Rhinoptilus africanus | reverse complement strand
CCCCCCCCGATTCTTTTTCCAAACCAAATAAACCTTGCAAACAGTTATGCCTATAAACAAAAGTACTTCAATGCTGAAGATGCATTTCACCCAATCTCCTTTACTGAACTCAAACACAGATTTGGAATAAATTTGTGTATCCTGTATGACCTGGACACTCTTCTATGACAATTCAAGTAATACAACATGCCTACCTGTCATTTGCACGCAGACAGTATCAATATAGAAATCATATAATATGAATTTTAAATGAATCTTAGGGTGTAGATACTGAACTTTTTTTCATGGAAGCTAGTGGCAGCACAGTGACCTCACTGGCTCCAGAATTTGGTCCAATAAACATTGTAAATATTACGTTAGATAAATGGAAAAAGATCTGAGTAACCAACTGAATTCCAGGCTAGGATAATTAACAGATTACCACAACTTTAGGAGCAATATTAAAATGTCCTTTAGAAAGGGCACTTTTAAAGCCTGAATTTGCCTTTAGAAACTGTGGCATGTTTTATTAGACATACTCAAATTTGCAGTAATCTTAAAAATTAATGATCCCTCTTAGTACTTACATTTGCTTCTGTGATACAGCATTCATTTTTTTTTTTTTAAAGTCTAGTGGATACTTCAGGTCAATAAGCATTAACTATGTGTTCTAGGAAAATTCATAATCTTCATTTTCTTATCCTCTGCACAGGGAATTGCTGAATCTGCAGCATCATTAGTATTTTTTTTTTGTCCCTGCCTACTATCAATCAATTAGATTTAGGTAGCACCAGAGAATAAGGTCTGGAATTAGCAAAGAAATTTATGTTATTCAAGTTAGTAGATCTATTATATCTGACAGGCCAGAATATAGACCCATTCAACAGGTGTCCCCATTGCAGGACTGAGTGACATGAGGACACTAATTGTGCCAAGGCTTGCCTGACAAGCACCTGTGCCAGTATAATAACCCTCTTCTAAGCTTCTCAGAGAGTAAATTCTTTTCCTGCCTTTTGCCAAGTTATACTGTAATTTATGAAGATTTACATTTGACTGGTAGTCCACTCTTTACCCTTCCCACTGACAAACACATCTTCATTCTATGATATCTATCACGCAACAAAAGAAAAGATGGGCATTTTATGACATATTGACCTATACTTGAGGACAACATGGGAACACTGCTCCTGGGATCTCAGGGGTCCCTGCTACAGCACCTATGTTGACACGGGCAGATGCAGGAAGCCTACATGAGCTCTGTGCAGAGGAACTCCCCAATAAGCAGCAGAGTGGAAGACAGCAGAATTGGAAGGGCTAGAACATGTCAAGATATTCCCCTTAAAGGGCATCTGTGAAAGATGAGCCCAGTTAAAATTTGTTCTCATATTATTACTTCAAAATCAGTGCTCTATTAAAAAATGTGACTCTTCCCTGTATACAGTCCTGGTTTTTTCTGACACTGATTTTTATATTCCAAATATTAGATACTATGAAAGGCTGTACTTGTTTTAGACAACTGTTAAGGGAGTTAAACAATGTTTTCATAGAGGAGATTGTAGCTGATACGTATTTACGGATTGTGTATTTATAGCTAAAACCTGTTCAATCTATATGTTATTGTTTGCCCTTGCATTTTTGTTAAGGATGGTATTAATTCAGAATCTGATGCACCTTTTCCATGGGAAATATCTCATGTTCTTTTGGGAAATATATTTTATAATCTAATAATAGATTTATTCCACCTCTGGAATTTTTTTCCTCTTTCATTATCAGGTCAGATCTTTTAAAAGTTAATGTGGTCTTTCTTAGGCAAATCCTTCCTCTGACAGAATTTCAAGAAACAGAGAACTGTCCATACAAAGCACAGAGACAGAGAGATAGTGGATGGAAGGCTGCCACCTTTTGGCTAAAGTCTGGAACATGGTGATTTATTTTGTACGAGGAAGAGGCAACTTTGCAACTGACTGGGTTGTGAAAAGGATTCAGTTACACTTCTGCTCTTTTTTGCCATCACAAAATAGAAAAAAGAGAAAAATTGTTATTCTAGAAGACAATCTCTTTACACATAGGTATGCATATGTGACTGTGTTATATATATTATAGCTCTTTGAATAGATAAAATTAATCATGAGAGAAATTCTAAAGCTGTGCTGTATCTTCTGGGAGGGCTTATGTTTACAAGCCTGTTGGAGAGACGGAGAAGGATGAGAAGAGATCACAGCGAGTCATGCAAAGTTATTGAAAGTTATTTGTTAGGGCAGACGTTCAGCTAGCATAAACTGTCATAGCTACCTCTTGGTTAAGTTCCTTAGCAACTGTCTGCGCACAGGTGTGTGCAAAAGTGATATGCACACATAAAGATGTCTGTGCAAACTTATCGGATGTTTTTAAATTTATGGCCAGAATACTCAATTGATTTTGTCCTCTCACTTCCATCTGCAGTATAAATCAATGACTTATTAAGCATATAAACTATTGATTTCACATATTTAATATGTTGGACTGCTTATTAGTGTACTATTTTAAAAATTATTTTAGAATGATATAATAGGAAGGAGTATAAACCCAGATGAGTGTAGTGGTTTTCTAACATCAGACTTTTTCAAATAGTAAAACAGATTTAAACTCTGAGAGGCTACAGAAAGAATGCTTAAGTTCTGCAGATGTTCATTTTTTGCATTACTCATTGATTCTGCCCATTTATCACACACTGTGGAACGGGGGAAAGGGTGGAAGGATGGCGCAGTACTCGGTGCAGTTAACACAGATTAGCCTAGATTAGAAAGACAAATTTATTTGATTAGGCTTTGTGGAAAAGAACTGTGAGGTTAACGTTTCTTGTTCTGTTTCCTCTCCATGTTGTAAATTCTTAGATGCTCTAAAACATCTAAGTCCCAGTTTTGAACAGTCATGAGTAACTTACTGGGTATTTAGAATATCATCATGTTAGGCCTTTGATACCAAATCAGAGATAAGCATGTGTTCGTACGTTTTGGTTTTCCACTTTTTCTTAATTACAACAAAGAGAATAATCTCTGGGTGGAAGCTGGATTTAAGTGCTTCTGGTTGAGTGTAAGTCTCAAGACTCCTGGACTGCTCCACAGAGGCTGCAGGCATTAATAATGCAAGGCTACATGCACATTTGTACTGCAGATGTCTTTGAACATTTAGGCCTTTGTGTGTACAGCAGAGGAAACAACAAGCTAGTTAAAAATACATGGCACTGTGACAAAAATTGGTTATAATTTGCCAGAAGATAAGGGGGCTTTGAAACCCACTATTAATGATAAAATATCTCCTTGTCTAACCATTCAAATACGAAGGCAAGCAAATCTCTTTCACTCCCCACCAGTGACAGGGAGGATGCCAAAATGTTTTCCCACACTCTACAGTCAGCACTGCATTGCATTATCTGTAGTATGGTATGTCTCTCCTGAAAGGGATGCAGAGGCCAAAGCATGCTGCTGTAATAAGAAAAACATTGGTGAAAAAATATGTGGGAAGGAAATGAGAAAATGCATGTTTTGTTTAAAAGCATCAACTGTCCTCCCATTGTGGGAGCTCCTCCTGACAAAACAGCTCTTCATGATTTCTAAGCTTGCAAAACTCCATTTAATGGAAATGAAATTAGGAAGTAAGGTGTCCTAACTAGGAGATAAACTGGCATGTACTAAAACTTGAGAAGGAGGAGGAAAGTAATTAGAAGAAATAAAACTTCCAAAATAATATACTTGGAAGCTTCTCTGTGTGAATGCAGAGAATATGGGAAATAGGCAAGAGGAAATAAAAATGACAACCAGCCATAAACAGTCTGAATTTCATGTTCTTGAATTACATTTGGTGGGCGGATTATCATGAATCAGGATTCTAAATCCCAGAGAAGAGTCACAGGGAGAAACAAAGGAGGAAGGAGTTCAGTATAAGTCAAAGTTTTTACAAAATGACTAGAAAATAATTTGATCATGAAACAGTAAAAAATTAAAGAGGTGATTGAAAACAATGGCAAAATTCCTACTGACTTCAATGGGCCACAATATTATACAAGGTGGGGATTTTTAAAGCAGTAAATATAATTGGTGCTACCCTGGATGTAGTGTTCTCATAATAAACATTTTTCTCAGTACCCTAGTGGTCACAGGAAAAAAAAAAATTCCCACAGTGCCCATTTTTTTCTGTATTCTGCTGACATACAGAACCTCTTTTTCCAACAATTTTTTTTGCTATCTCTACCAACTTTTATATTCAGACAAGTTTTTGGTACCCTTTCCAGACAGAAAAAACAAACCCTGCAGCTTTTCATGAGGCCAAGCTCTCTTTTCAGATAAGCTGGAGGAACAATGTCACAAAATTGGTAGATTAGAGGGAATATCCTTGTTAATAATGCAGTCGAGCAGGAGGGCATCATGTTGTGTACGTCTTATCCAATTATGGGTAAAAAAAGACTGAAGACCCAAGAATGACACTGCCACCAAGAGGTCAGTTGATGCTCAGAGCCACATCCTAAGAAACAAGGAATGCAATGAAGCACTGACAGTGCTACCATGAAAAAACTACAGTATAAAGTCAGTATTTCCATCTGCTTGGACTCAGTACCCTTTGATCTCAAAAGACAAAGAAGAGAGACTAAGTAGGATATTCTTCGATGAAGCCATATATTATATTACATTATTCTAGTACTTCCTTCACCACATCTGAGAACACTGGTAAGTGATGTATTTGATGGACATGAAAAAAGTCATGAAACATCTGAAGATTCTATTAAAAGAATAGTTTGGTCATACTGATAAGAAATTGGTGATTCCTTTTGACATAGCCCTAATATAAGTGAAGCGTTATTTAAAGAAAAGACATTTTAGTGAAAAAAACGGACACATAACACAAAATTTTATGAGCATCATAAGAAGGATCTTTTGTTATCACAAAGGAACAAGAAACTTGTGAGATACTGTAGGATGAGCTGCAGATTTTCATTATTTTTTTGTATTACTAGTCATACAAATGATCCTGGTAAAACATTGGCAACTTCCTTATCTTATGAAAAGAAAGAATAACTAAAAGCTCTGTGAAGCAGTGACATGCTTTTGATCAAGAAGAGGGTCATGACAAATATAAGTGATTTTGATTGACCTGCTACTTGAGTCATTATTTGTAAATTCATAGATCTGATGGATTTGTACCTAAAGGTACAATACTGGAACACCGTGCCAAAGAGAATATGTGGATAAATGAAAGGGAGTAGAAGGTACCTGTGCATTTAATTATCTGATGGGACAGGAAAAAAAAGGAAAACTTGCTTCATAGTCTTAAAAGTTATTAATACTGTGAGCTTTCTGAAAAACTACCAATACTGACATTCCTAGGGATGTCTTTTCTAGGATTTATTGACATCAATGTTTTGTTGAATACATATGATATTCTGTGGCAAATATTTAAATACTCAAGAGCAATCTACATAGTTTCTCAATAAGTTTTCTAACAGTGGCTTGGAATATATTTCTATTCTATTCCCTTTATCATATGCTCATTTCAAAATCTTTCCAAATCCAAAGTTAAAGAAAAAAATCATATTAAACCTGTAACATCACGGCAAAATGCTTATACGCGGGATATAGATGAGGTCACCTAACTTGTTAAAATAAACATAAATAGGAATTTCAAGAGTCTCTCTTTTGAATTTTCTGTTTGCTCATCATTTTGTAATAGCTGATACTGGTGATTCAAATAAATCACAAACAAAAAAGCCATTATGTCTATTGCATACAGTATTTTTCCTTTAAGAAAAAGGAAGACATTATCTGTCGTTTTTTGGGAAGGATATGAAATTTTTAAAAAAACAACCCACCCCATATACTGGTAGGAAATTTTCTGAATAGAGAACTGAAACCAGCAATGAAAATAATTTTGGTGAATGAATGTCATATAGCATCAGTCTTAAGCCAGGTTTTCAACTAGCAGGTTTTCATCCTCAAACATTTGACTTCACTGGAATGGTATCTATCTGCATGAGTAACAGAAACATACTGGTGCTTCAGGTCTGCTTCACCTCACAGATGCGTTTACTGCCGATACATTAGATAATAGCTTGTATTCTTAATGTTCCAGATAGAGGGTTAGATGATATTCTAAGCTACACCAGTATAAAATTAAAAACACTTGAAGCCAATAATGTTACTGTAGGCATCCAACTATGAAGTTGAGGAAATTACTATAACCTTACTTTAATCCTTCACGTGAAAACTGCTTCTTCTGCTCCAAAGCTCTTTCCTCTGATTGTTAAGTATTTTTGTAGTGTAAAATGTGAAGTGAAAAGACCAACCATGGTAAGTCAGCCATTAGGAGTATAGCTTGATCACTATTAACAATTACTAGGTCAGATTTGGGAACTGTAATATACCTATATAGCTCCAAAGAAGAATCAAAATGTATATCCCAATGTTTTCTCTTTCTAGGAGGATATTACCAACACTTACCTTTTCACCAACACCTCCAACAGAGCCAATTGAGCCTGTCGGGCCTTGAGGACCCTACAAGATAAAAGGTGTTAATTATCCCAAATACAGTAACCCCAAATATAGTGCTTATTACTGAATTACTGAGGACAAAAAAAAAAGAAAAAAGAAAAAAGTTAATTCTTACATCAGCTCCATTAGGACCCTGGGGACCTCTTGGACCTGGAGGGCCGGGTGGACCCTGTATCAAAGAGACAATTTGATATAGTTACAATCATAAAGAATAAACCCAGTGGGACGTTTTTGGCCAATGAAAAAATGATATACTCCATCTGTAGAGGACATCATATCTTCTCAGAGCTACAGGAACAGCAGGGCCAGATTGCTGCCCATTGCATGAGTTCACAAGGTGACAGGGGATCCAGGCTACGTTACACAGTACCTGAGCTGGAAATGATCTGATGATTAGGACTCCTGAGGATTGGTTTCCTGTGTTGTATTTTCCCTGCAGGTTACCTACATACTCGTTCCCCTCTGCAAAGACCCCAGAGTAGCTTATCTCTCTGGCAACAGCCATGTGACAGTACTGCACCATGGTCCCTACAGATGGGCAATAACAAAGCGTCCAGGCTTGGCATAGGGTGTTGGAGGCAAACATGTACTGTATAGCTTGCATTTCAGTCAGGACCAGCCCCGAAGGCATTCTGTCAACAGTATAAACAGTTGGAAAATGTAGTCTCAAGGTCACCCAGAGAAACAGAGGAAACAGCCAAGTAGTGCTTACCATCTTCTCGCCTGCAATTACCTGAAGCTAAGGTACAATGCCCTGAATTTCAGAAAAGCTGCTCCAAACTCTCTGGTGCAGTGGTCTCCCCTTTTTCTCTTTCTTCCCTGAACCTGCTTGCCGCTGTCCTGTCTCAGACATACATTGCATCTGCTCTGCTACCTGCTCTTCACAGTATTTTTTTAAGTTACATAAATCTTGATATTAAAGATGAGGAGGTAGATGTGGGAAAGCAAAGTAAAGCCCAGAGAGGGTTTATGTTAGACAAAACGTTTCATTCTCTTGCACCAAATTCAGAAGCGGCTTATCAAATTATGAGCTACAGAAAAAGCAATAATATATAGATAACCTTTATGGCCCCCAGAGTGACCAACGGGGAAGAAGTCTTACCATTGGGCCCACATCACCATTTTCACCCTTTTCACCTGGTGGGCCAGGGAGACCCTAAAACACACAGAGGAGTAAAGAAAACCATTAGTAGGGTATCTGGAATGCTGAGTTATAAATCAGTATTAAGCAATATAAGTCAGATCTACACGTGGAACTTGGAAACTTGGGGGGAGGGAGAGGGAAACAAGAAAACCCATTTGCATTAAAACAAACAAAAAAGATTTTTTTTTACAGCAAATGTATTGCGTTTGTAATACATTATTGGACATGGTATTTTAGGAGTCCTTGGCAAGAAGTAATTGAGGTGTTTGTCATTTAATATTTTAAAATTTTAAAAAGTAAAATTGCCATAAATTTATGATAACCTAGATAGGCCCACAGAGTTTTGCGGATTTTCTTTATTTTCAATAAAATTTGCTAGAAACTTGGGTGTCAGAGCACTGGAACAGGCTGCCCAGGGAGGTGGTGGAGTCTCCATCTCTGGAGACATTCAAAACCCGCCTGGATGGGTTCCTGTGCCACCTCCTCTAAGGTGGCCCTGCTCTGGCAGGGGGTTGGACTAGATGATCTACTAAGGTCCCTTCCAACCCTGTGATTCTGTGATTCTGGGAAACTTCCTTATTTTTAAAAATAGTATCAAAATTAAGTAGGAAGGAAATTCACGATTAAAGTAATAAATTACCAATGATCACTTTTATGAACAAAAATACTTATGACAATGTCCCATGTAAGTAATATCAGTAGAACTTAACTGGAGTAAGTGTGATACAGTTACCATGGAATAATATATGTAGGACAGAGAAAGTTGTTACTCCCCAACAGTTCATAGTTACCATGAGAATTGCATTACTAAATAAAAGAAACTCCTGATTTCTCAATGGTACTTCAATACCATTAGCATATGTGGGATCTTGGTCCATGGACCAACATATTCAAATTGAAATCTTAATCAGATGAATAAAAATGCTCATTTGAAATACTGCATTTGCATCTCAACCTAATTGATTTTTATATTTATGTAGCTTTGGGCTCATTAAATCTAAAATGTGAAGGTGGTCTTTATTGAAAAAAAATCAATTGAAGCAATATCCTAGATCTGAGAAGAATAACAAGGATAATTTTATTTAACTCTCTTTGAAATAGTCAAAAACTTAACAATTCATAATGAAATTTGGGAATATTTTTTTCTGAGTTAGTATTTCTGAAAATAAAGACTTTTTCAAATTGAAAGGCAATATAAATCTAGACAAGACATATGGTGCAGTCACGAACTGTTTATCTTCCATGGAGGTTTGCAGGATTTTATAAACTTCATTGTAAATTTTGTGAACTGCATTATGTAATAGAATTTTAAAAAATGATAAGTACAGGTTAAAGTTTGGCTTAAGGTTGGTCAGTCACACATGGTGGATAGAAAGGAGACATACTGTTTAATATATTCAAACACTATCAATATAATTTTCCATTTTTTAAAAGATAGTATATATGATTCATATTACTGATTAATGCATGGATTAGAAATAGTTTCAAAGTTCTCTGTGCTCTAATGTTAATTACATGGAAATGAATGAAAGGTCCTAAATGTCTTGTTCTCTGTTTTGCTATATTTAAGCAAATTAATTTTTTGAAAAAACACGATTTTTCAGCTGTAGTTCTGTGGATACCTGCATTTTGCTGTATGCTTGCTTTGTGTTTTTTGACTCATAAAATAAAAGTTTTAAGAGGAAGAAACATGAAACTCCAGGAACCTGCCAATGATGGCAGCAGTGTATAACCGTCATGGAGCTCTGCTCATCTTTCAGAACACAGGTAGTGTCTGTGATGGTATCACTGAGAAACAAACGATGCTGCCAAAACCTATTGTGAAAATGTAGTTAAAGACTGGGACATGTTAAATACTCCTCCAGATTTAAATTTTTCTTTAAAATATGTACCTTCAGTAAAAAGAAGTGCTCTTGTTAAAACAGAAATTGTTGTAATCTATAAATGAGTTACTGAATTAAATTCTAAAGCCTATGGTATCCAGGAGTTCAGTTTCAGAGCATCTCCTCAGCACTGAATATGCTATTTATGCATGAACTCTATGAATATGGGATCCCTCAGCTCTTATTACCTGATGTTATCATTTATTTACTAGAAGACAATACTCATTCAGTTTCTGACAGAGAAATCGGGGTTCTTGCAGGTGGAGGGTAAAATAATAAAGAATGTACCTGTAAGCCAATAGGGCCTGGAGGGCCAGGGAAGCCTCGAGGACCTTCATCACCTTTTTGCCCAAACATCCCTTGCTGACCTCTTGGGCCTGGCTCCCCATCACCTCCCTGTTTGGAAACAGTGAAAAGGAAAAATATCACGGGTGGGATAATAGCAGAAAAATCTCCACTGAAATCACTGGCAAACAACTATGAGAAGGCTCGGAATCACTCCTAATGTCTTTAAAAATGCATGTACACCACCTTGATTCAATGAAATCTGTTACAGAAATAGAATACCAGCATATGCCCTCATTTGATGTTGGTCAAATAATACTGCTTGTCTCACCAAAATTTTACCTGAATATCTCTTCTCTTTCACATCTGCATAAACATTCTAGCTGTTGAATAACTACATACTGGTAAATATGGGCAGCATATAGTTCTACTAATCTTTATGGTAGAAGAATTCAAAGCTTTCTAAATAAAAATAAAATAAAAATAAATCCACCTGGTATGAGGTGGATTTTAAAGAGAGATACTCTTTTAAATGTATCTAGTACCGTGCTGATTTTACCACTGGTTGTCATACAAACCATCAAAGAATTTCACTGAAAGGATGAGCCCCACTTGCTATTTACACTATTTCATTTTTAATAATTCCTTCAAATTATTGCCGTGCTGTAAATCTGAAATAAAGTAACACCTGTGCAGCTTGTTTACAATAAACAACTAGATGTAAGGGGACAATGACAGAACTGTTAATAGTGATTTGAATTATATTCCTGAGTAAGGAGCATGCAGTTCAAAGGACTTCAAAGTAGCAGGTGAGTTATTGCAAGATTGGGGTTTGATGTGAATAAGGTACTTACAGCTATACCAGGGGCACCAACAGGACCCTGGAGACCCGGTGGACCTGGAGGACCCTGCAACAAACAAACATTCATAAGGAAAAGTTACTGATTATGGCATATGGAAAGAGATTAAAAGCAAATATAGAGACAACCCTCTTTGCATGATCAAAGTCTATTAAGCATTTCTGTGTTTCTCCGTAGAGAATGCAGCATTAGTCATAAGTCTTTTCCATTCACTACAAACAATCATTTGTTTATCTGTCAAAGACTCAGATTTGCACATCTATAATAGGCTTAACACTGGCATTTATTGAAAGCACATTTTTAATGTTTCAGAATATTTAAAATAGATTCCCATGCAAACATGAATCAAAATGATTTTTTTTTTCACAATTAAAGATATCAGACCTTTCAATGAAATTTGTGCAGAAGTCAACCTTTAAAGCATCATCTAACAATCTATCTTTAAATGGAATGCTTATTATTTGGATTAGTTTTCTGAAATAGCAAATGGTTTTTGCAACAGCACAAAGGTTATATAGACCTCCAGGAGACATAAAAAAGTCAAAGTTCTTGTTGAGCACTGGGAGTCACATTCTCTTTGATAGTAGGTCTCTTGTCAACAGAATGTCAAAAAATATGTCTCTGAGAGGAAATTCTTATTTTTTTTAAGTCTCCTTACAGAATAATAACTTTCAAAGTTATATCGTGCGTAATTTAGAAGTCACTTATGCAGATGCGATGCAATGATATCTAACACTAAGAATACAGGAATGAAAAGTACTAGTTTATGATGGGGTTAAAATTATGTGATAGGTTGAATCTGGTTTTTGCACCAGCTAGAGAGATTAGACTGATGAAAAGGGGAGCTAAGAAAGCATAAAACCTTATACCTGCAAGAGCTGGTTTGCTATTTTAGGTGACAAAGAAGTTGTCTGCAGTTTCTAGGCTGGGAATTCTAATTTAGTGCAGAATAATGCTCAGATTTAAAGACCATCCTAGGGATAAAATTAGATTATTCTGCCCTTTATAACGAGATTAGGAATAGGAACTACTCAAGTCTTGTAGTCTATTTCTTTCTTTGGGTTCTATGTATATCTTAGTAGTATCTTATTTTCTAGTGAGATTAAAGCTATGTATTTCTTCTCTTTTATAATTTTCTTTTTGTCACATACCTGATGTCAATAGTTGAAGAAAAGCTTTTTATCCTCTATGGTGACATATCTAAATGAAAGGACTCCTAGGAATGCTTGTGTTGACTGGGAGGGTTACCATGAGAAAGGGAATTAGCATGCATGAATTTTAAAATTAAAAATCACATTGGAATGGATTGCTTCTACATGCTGCAGGATGCTTCTGTCTGCTCCTTCATTTTATAGGCCCCAGAACGAGATCTACATATTTTTAGTCTCATTTAAATACTCATTTTGATGTAAAGTATTGTTAGAATGTACTTTGCAATTGAGTAATGAGAAGTTACTTAGACACGTGGCCAGACTCTTTTTTCCCATGGCTCTGGAGGGCAAATGGAGAGAGACTGATCATAATCATCAGGGAGAATCTTCCGTTAATAAAAGCAGCTGTGGTAGCAGTGGAGGTTTTGAAGCTCAAGAGAGTATGTACATCAGCAATGAAATTGTGCTGCACTTGGCTAGGATATGGCAACATAGCATTTTTTGTTAGGCACAGTATATTTAAAACCCCAAGCATAAATCCTTGTTAGTTTCAACTGGGTATTCAAGATGTTTCCAGCTCTTCTTCATCAGGAAAAAGGGATAAATGCTTTGCCCAGAGTCCTTCCTGTGATTAGGCTCTAAATGCCCACCAAGGCTTTTGTGGGTGTCTAGGTATTGTGAATATCTATTCTTTATGTCCACTGATTTCAGAACTAGGCATTTGCTTCCTCTCCAGAATCTTTCAGAGCTGACCATCCCTGCCCCTGTGTACATCTGTCAGCATGTTGAAAGCAGATTTGAAATAAACACATTCTGAAATTGTCAGGGTAAAATGACTGCAACTGAGGGCAAATAGGATTCAATACACATGGCTTCAAATGGGGTAACATTCACTTCAACAGAGCAGGCCTGGACACTGAATCCTGTCTCTCAAGGAAAACATTACATTCCTAAATGCCTTAAACCTTTAGAGTGAGACTACAGGATATGTTCTCAAATGATTATGCTGCAGACACTTGATTTATAAAGCAGGTCTGCTGGAACATGCCTAAATACATTAGTACTCACTATGGGAACTGTGGTTACAGTCTAATGCTCAGCATCACTAGCTATGCTGAAATGGTCTGAAATAGGAGAGTAGCACGTGTAGTTTGTGAATTTCTCTGACGCAGAAGCATCTCGAGTGAAGAGGCATTTCAAAGGGGAAAACACAAGGATATGCATGTGATCACACACAAAGTTTGAAGTGGAACTGGACCATGACCTGCTTCATGTGCTACCTCCATCCTTTCCTTTAAATGCCAGATTTTGCCATGTCCACGGGGCCTGTACTGTTACCACCATCTTCAGGTGGACAAAGAGGAGCTGCATAGATCTCCATGTGTCCCGCAGCTGGTTTACAACCACAGCAGCAAATAGATTAAGACTGATTTTCCATTAGCTGGGAACAAGCCCATAGTTATAAAAGTGACTTTTAAAAATGTTTTAATTTGATTGATTAATTTTACAAAGTCAACCAAAACATTCAGATCTGATCATGCAGTAATTTCAGTCTGAAGCGGAATTTGTTTACAACTTGTTTACATGTATGTTTCTTGGAAAACTGGGGTTTATAATAGAAGTGCTCTCTCATCCATATGTATAATATTATATTCTTTGTGTTAACAAGGCTTTACAAATAGTTTATTGAAGCACAGCACTTGTGATTTGATCTATTAAAATAGGATTCTGAAAAATATGTGTTATCTGCACTGGGAACTGCAGAAATCTTTCTCACATAAATAACTGAAAAGGACAAGCTTATCATTAAAAACAAAGAAAAACCTTGTCATTTTTTGCGCGTTTTTTCTCCATTTTTTTCTATGAAATGATCATAAAACTGTGATTTGCTTGAATTTGTATGTATCCTTCTATAAAACATGATCTGATTATGTATTAGCTGTAAATTTGGTGTAATTTTTAGAAGCAATCTAATTTTATGATGATTTATAAGTTGTTAATCATAATAAGCACACAGTCTTCTCAAGATAGTAAATATACTTAGTTATCCATACCCCTATGTTGAGTTCTGAACTTTGCTAACTGTGAATATTTATGGAATATAATAATAATTAAGAAAGTCTTTCTACAATTACTTCTCCATTTTTTCTTAAGGAAAACTATTCAAATAAAATGTCAGTGTATCTTGAAACTGAACAGAAGTGAAAACAAACCTTTTCTGAATTTTGAGGAAAGAAACCAACCAAAAAAAAATGCTAGTTTTATCCTTTCTAGCTTCAAATTTTGAAGTGGAAAAAGCTTATTTTTATATTTCTGGCCTCAATGAAAAGAGGAAGTGCTTGAACTTTAGAAAGAATTTTGAAGATGAAAACATTTCAGATGAAATCAGTAGAAGCCTGATTCACTAATAGGGCTAGTGATAATATTTGAAAACTCGTATAAGCCATTTGATCGGAGGTCTTCGCTGTTCTGAAATGTTGCAATCAGTTAAGTGTGCTCTCCAAGAATTAGATATTCTTTAAACATTTTAAAACTATATTAGTAGATTTCTCTACTGAGTCTTCATATTATTCAACATTATGGCTAAGAAGCTAAAGTTGGGTATGTTCACACAATCTAGTCGGTGAAGTTAACTTAAACATAGTGAGAGAATGTATGTATATTCCTGGTCTCTCCCAGGTCAAATGCAGAATGGATGAATTAAAATGATATAGGAAGGGTGCTTAGGAATTTAGTTTACCCATCTATTTTTTAATGATTCTGTAATCTCAAGAAATACAAGAAATATGAAATATATGCATGGCTGGATAAGTACAAACCTCTAGTATTGTGTTAAAACTCAACATTATTCTGAAGAAATATTTTTGAATTGTGTGTGTGTTTCTGTTCATTGATGCAGCAAGACTACCTGCATACTTCATGCACGAATGCTTTTTATTTATGAAGACTGTAATGGACAAAGGATTTTGCTACTCACGTTTTCTCCCTTGTCGCCTTTACTACCTTTCTGACCCGGTTCACCAATTTCACCCTGTAATTGAAAGTTAAAAGTTAAACTTCTTGTTTAAAATGGTTTCCTTCACACTTAGCTGAAGTCAATATCACAGTACCTTTAAATCTTTGCTTTGATATGATTATTCTGTGTTTTATGCTGCTGCTTCAAGTGTGAAGGCCTGAAGGGGGCAATTCTGCATTGATGAATAGTATGTCATATTAATCCAGATATTGATTGCTATACAGCAAAGGGCAACAAAACCTGGCTTTGAAGCAGAGTGCAACTGAGCTCTAAATAAAGCAAACTGTGTTCCTCATGTCACCTTCAATACGAACTTACGATGAAGGCACCCTGATTTAAAGACTCATCTAACTGTATCTGACTGAGCTGCCTTTCACTGAAGTGTACAATATTTCAAAACTTCAAAATTATTCAAATCACCAGGAAACCACGTCAGTAAAACAGTTTTCCTTATAAAATAATAAAAGGTTAAATCACAGAAAATACTCTCTGTGGATAAATAACACTCATGCATCATAAAAACAAACCTCAGAATCTTTATCTTTACCTATGCTAACTAACAAAACAGTGCTGGGTCAGTAGACATTCAAGATGATCCTGAAAGGTGCCATGTCCTAAATTCTGCCAGAAATCAAGAGAATAGCTCTGCGGTGAACATACTATTTTAACACCTTCAACCTATCAACTGTGGTTCCAAATCACTGTACATTACTGAGAACATTTTATCTTACTCATTCAGCAAACCAAGTTTCTAAAATAGGTAAAAATCAATTTTGACATCATCTGCCTTGATTTATTTTGCCATAGTTTCATCCTTGTTTCTTTGCCAGGATAAATGTTAGTCTACTAGCTCTTGAACAGAAATCCCAATGCCCCATGGCATCTCCCCCTCAGACATCTGATTATAGAAAGTTTTTTTAGTTTATTTTTCCAGGGGGTGGAGGGATTTTGGGGAAGGCAGGGGTAAGAGTTTCTTTGTCACCGTATTTATAGTGAGGAAAGCTACAACCAGAGAACTGTACTGACTGACCTTCTCACAGATGCACTAATAGCAATTATAATGATTCACCTTGTCACCGTCTTCTCCAGGAGAACCACTAGGACCAGCAGGACCAGGAAGTCCTACAGGACCCTGTACTCCGTCACGTCCAGCTGGACCCTGAGGACCTTTTTCACCCTGGTTTTGAAGCAAAGAAAGTGATCCACATTACCACAGGAGAGTAATGAAGATTTCAGTACAGGTAATCACATTACCAATACAGAATTAAAAACAAACAAACAACAGAAAGGCTACTATAAAGGGAAGAGAATGTATCAGAAAATTATACTAAGTAATAATGGAAGCTGACATCAAATACACTTATACTCTAATGCACAGTGGCTGGCTACAAAGTTTTAATGAAAGACTGAATTGACAAACTTTTTTACTATATTCACTCCCTGCTGCGATAGTAACAGGTTTAGCCCTTTGTGGTTGTTAGAGGGTATGACAAGAAATGTTTTGCTATTTACTTA
Organism: Rhinoptilus africanus; assembly: GCA_013400135.1. Lineage (NCBI taxonomy): Eukaryota > Metazoa > Chordata > Aves > Charadriiformes > Glareolidae > Rhinoptilus > Rhinoptilus africanus. The sequence continues at coordinate 118,846 of VXBO01008784.1, read as the reverse complement.
ATTGTAAATACAAAAGGAGTAGGTCAGGTATTATGAGTATATGTTTAATAGGCAAATACTAGAGTGGGAAAAAGCAACACTGTGGAATGAAGTGTGTGCTGTAATAGTTATATGTGAGTCTGTAATTACTTACGGGAGCACCCTTCTCCCCTGCGGGGCCTGGAGGACCCTGTGGTCCAGGACGACCTGGCAGGCCAATTGGGCCAGCAGTGCCTGCTGCTCCACGTTCCCCTGGTGAACCCTGGAAAGAAATAAAAAAATCATAAGACAATTCTGATATAGCCCTGATACCTGTTGGTGGTTTTCATGACCCAGGTCAACACAGAAGACACCTGTTACTCAGTGAGATTCCAGCTGGTAGAAGGGGACACGTTCAGCACACAGACAAGTAAAGAAAAAGGCTGAAAAACCTAACCTGAAGTTCACACTCAACAGTTTGTATTCGATACTAGTTTGAACTTTTTTTTTTCATAAATACCCCTTCCTGTATTTGTTCAATATGAGTGAGTTTCAGCCTGTTTTCAATAACTTTATTCCCTCTGTAATATTCACCATATTAAAATACAGAAGTAACCCACACCGCAACCCAAATTTTTGGCCAGTATATTTCTGTGTTTCCATTCATCTGTGTGAAAATCTATTAAAGAATAATGACTAATTTCACATCTCACACAGAGGAGGCTTGGATATACAAGGATCTTCAGATAAGCACAGAAAAAGTTAAAAATCTAATATTGTAAATTAAAGAGGAAAAGATGGGGGAAATAACTCTAATATGAATAAGCATCACTTTTAAATGAGTTATATCCCTGTAATTACTGTATTCTTTTAATTGTCTAAATAAGGGTGTTTGTTTTTTCTATCTGAAACTACCAAAGCATCCATAAGCGAAAATTGAGTTGCTACTTCCCTGTCAGTTCTTTCTTTTGAAGCAGTATAGGGCTGACGGTTGTTCCATAAAAAACCCAACCTTTCTTTTAAATACATCAATCTGCCACAAATTCAAGCTCCATAAGCTTTCATAATTTGACCTGTGCTTTTATGATTTCCACTGGATTGAGCTAACTAGACAAGATGGAGAGAACGACTAGGTATGTAAAAATGTGCAGTGGTCTAAAAACAGAGGTACTACTAGAGGTGGACTATTTTTTTCCCATCTTATTTATTGCACATTCTAAGAATTCAGATGGCATATACTTTTACATAGTGGTGTAGGGGGTAAAGGAAAGGAAACAATGTGTTCTGGTACTAAAACCCCTTCCTAAAAGGATACAAGGGAACAGATAACAGTATAGATTAGAACTTCAGCTTTGCCAGTCCTGATACTTCCCAAGGATTCAAGATGCTATACATCCTTCCTGTGTCCTGTAGAGCAGGCAGCATGGGAACAATGGAGTATTCTGTTCCATTATATTTTACATTAGAGCTAGGCTTGTGCTTATAAGTCGAATGGGGAAAACTATTTCACTAAGAGCAACACAGTTAACTGTGAAATTTGTGGACTCACTGGAAACTGAGAAGCAGAGACCTGTCCTCTCCCTCTAAATTTCTATGTTTTCACACTTTTACAACATCTTTGTTTTCTGTCTTTGAAATCATTTAGAATTTTTGCATCAATAGAGCACTGTTTAAGGTCTGTTTGCTGTATCGTAGTATTTCCCTAGCTTTTCAGCTTGACACCTAGAAGATAGTTTGTAACACTTCAAAGTTATTGATAATTTCACTTTTTCGACTGATATACTGGAAGTGGGGTGATACATCATGGAATGGATAAGTAACAGGTGTTATAGCCTGAGGCTCTGAATAGCCAGGTTTTTTCCCCATTTTTAAGCAAGATCAAATTTGCTTGCTCTTGGAACACTGCAATTTTAAGATGATTTCACCTATGAGCATCCAATTTTTTGCTTTTATTCATGGTATACTTCTCCTGGACTGGCTCTATTAGTATAACTGGTACCCATTCCATAATAAAGTGTTTTTCCCTCCCAATACCTGTGGCAGAAGAGAACGCCAAGTGGTTGCTCCAAATATTTTTGCAAGTTATATCAGTAAGATCTAATTTCGCATGAGCGTTCAAAGAAGTATTTGTGCAGGAATCATAGATGACTTTATCCTTCCAGGTGTTGGGGGCTTTTTTTTGTTTTTTTTAAAGTCTGGGTGGATGCCTAAGTTTCAGCCCTATTTCTGCTATTTTACTTCCTAAGACTTCAGGGAATTCAACAAGACAAATTCACTACCCTGCAGCTATACTACCATGGTCTCTGATCCTGTCAGCTCTCATAAGCTAAACAATTTTAGGTCATCTCATCAGTGGGATGCAAGAATAGAGAGCAAACAAAATCCAGATAACTGACAGATCTTTCTTGTTTCAGACAGCAGACACTAACAGTGGCCATAATTTCTAGTAGCCCTTTTTATTCAGCCAACTTTTCATGTTTATCTTTGCATCGTATTTATTTATTATACTTGAATTTCACATGAATTATGAACAAGAAGTATACCTTTTCTTTTCAAGGTTTCTCTCATTTCTCTGTGAGAATGGCCTCTGATCAAAGCAGAGCACATTAAATTATAGTCACAACTCAGAAAAGCATTTTAGGCAGCTTCTTAAGTCTGTTCTCTCTTTCTATGTTTATTATCTATTTTTGTCACTCTGTACCACTATAAAACAATCCCCACATATTACTAAACTCCCTGTTAACCTGTGGTCTTGCAGTGGTACTCACATCCTGGAATCTTTTTATTAATTTGTGGGAGTTTTTAAAAGCTTTCCTACAGAATGGAAATGTCATGCTTTGTCTTGTATTTCTCTTACACAGACTATACACTCATTAGTAACCTAGTTCTAATTTCTCTTTCTGTGAAGAGATACGTACTTATAGCTATCATATACATTACATAGTAGTAGCAATACTTTTTACTGATGATTAACAAAATGCTCAACAAGTGAAGATCCCCGTGACTGGAAAATGTTATCAGATAGAGGAAGATAGCTCAGTACAAACAATTTGGTAGCCTACAGCTGGCTTCTTCTGAGTCCAATTTGGGCATCCTATTCCTAAATGAGCTAATGAAAAATGACTGATTGACATTC
>VXBO01008784.1:62040-106918 GCA_013400135.1 Rhinoptilus africanus | reverse complement strand
AAAAAAAGGAACATTTAATATTACTTATTTCCTGAAAGTACCTTGAGAAGACCTGGTATTCCCAGAATGTCTTGATACTTTGCAGTATATTCAATGATTCTTGACGCTAACAATGATTTTACTACTCGGTTTTCTCTCTTATGTCACCAACGTATCTATTCCTACACATTCAGATTTGTAAAAGTAATAAGCAAAGGAGATTTCAGCAGCAAACACTCAAGATGACCTGAACGTCCCATGGGTTCATCTGAAATACTTAGTATTAAAAAATTTACACTAATGTCTCGTGTGTGATTGTAAGTGCCTAAATTGCCTCCTTTTTTAAAAATTATTTTCTATGAAAGACAATTTAATAAAACTGAGTTTATTAACTGAGTAAAAAGAAGGTTCTTGATTAATTGTAACAGATGAAACAGCTAGCACATTTCTATTTTATCCTCTCATAGTCATGAAATGGTAAATTCTTGCATAACACCGGACAATCTAATAATCTCTGCATCGGATGCCTCCTGCCAATCTGAGACTGATATCACTGAAATGGATAATCACTTCTAAGTAGGAACTAGATTAGTATTAGTTTTCTGTATCTAGTTTATTCCTATATTTATATTCCAAATTATTTATGATGATATTACTGTTCCTTTGTCTAGAATTTCAGCAAACAATGGCAGTTCTTCAAAGTGCATATCGCTTTCTGGGGGAAGAGGCTGTTGCCTTTTCTTCACTAATACTTACCTCAGTTGCTATCTACATATGCTTATTATTCCATAAGCAAGCTGCAGAGTGCAACCTGGGAATGTGGCTCCCTAATATGTTAAGCTTGAGTATATCTCAGCCTTATTCCCTAATTGCTTTCCCACATGCACCACTGAACTTTAATGAGATATAAGCCTAAATAAGAAACAGAATTCTTGAGACCCTTATTTACCAATAAGTGTAATGAACGTTTTCCAATTTATAAATTTTTTAAAAATATAAGATGGAAATGTTAATAAAAAAAAATCATCAAGTCTGCTTTTTGTTTTTAAAAACTCTGTTTTTCTACAAAAACATATATATGAGAACGCATGGGCGGAAAATATTTTAAAGTAATTCTGTCCCACGTATACGTATTCACAGGGCAGAAAAGAATGCTAATGAAAAGCTGCATTTGCCCTGAAGTTACTCAAGTTTTATATCAATCTAACTCTACTAAACCCAAAGGAGATCCAAAATTAGAGAACTCTACTATTGACTGAACCCAGAAGGACCTGGTCCAGATATCACACAGTAGCGTAGACCATAGTTTTGTTGTATCTTTCATTTCTGGTCATGAGTGAAATGAAGAAATCATGGAATCACAGTTGAGGTTTGAAGGGACATTTGGTCCAACTGCCCCACTCAAGCAGGGACACTGCGAGCTGGTCGCCCAGGAATATCTCCAAGGATGGAGACTCTGTAGCTTCCCTGCATCACCTGTTTCAGTGATGTCACCCGCACAGTAGGGAAGTGTTTCCTGATGTTCAGATGGAACCTCCTTTGTTTCAGTTTATGCCCACTGCCTCTTGTCCTGTCACTGGGCATCACTGAAAGGAGCCTGCCTCCATCTTCTTTACACCCTCCCTTCAGGTATTTATATACTTGATAAGATTTGAACTGGGCCCTCTCTTCTCTAGGCTAAACAGTCCCAGCTCTATCAGTCTTTTTTCATAGGAGAGATGCCCCAGTCCCTTAATCATCTTAGTGTCCCTTAGCTGGCCTCTCTCCAGTAGCTCGCTGTCTCTGGTACGGAGGAGCCCAGAACGGGACACAATACTCCTGGCCACAGCAGGGCTGAGCAAAAGGGAATGATCACCCTGCTGCAGCCCAGGATACTATTAGCATTCTTTGCTGTGATGGCACATTACTGCCCCATGCCCATATATACAAGATTAAAGGGAAAATAGTAGCTGTGCTTTTTCTTATCAGACTAAAGAACAATTTTGAGCATCCTGCATTCTAAACAATGATTCAAATTCATTCTTACGGTACACAAGACTAGTCTTTGCAGCAACAAAGATGTAGTCAATAATGTTTCTCTCACACACAAAAAAGGTAAAAAAGGTATTATTATTGCAAAGCATTACAATGCTACAGTAGCAGCAGAAGAAAATAACATTTTTTCAGAATGATACGTTACTTCAAGCTCTGTGCTCCCCCTTCCAGCAGTGGAAGTAACTCAGCAGTCACTAAGAGATTCCCAGTGAAGTTGGAACACAAACCACATTATACATACTGAGAAAATTTCTCTCTAAATTAATTTATGGCTTTCTCTATCTCTGAAAAATACAAGTAAGAATTTTATTTTTTTTTTCAGTGGGATATGAGTAAAGTTTTGGCACTACAGAAATAGATAGGTGTTTTTTAAATAATTCCATTAAAATTGTTACATGTTATTTTTTTTGTTTTGCTGCCAGAATTTACTCATTGTGATTTTTAGGGGGATTACATAGGGTATAGTTTCAAAATTTAAGATTTCTTTCACAGGTTGAATCATTCCTGATCCTACTTTCCAAAGGTGTTGTCTTTTGAGTTTCCTAACTGCTTACATTTAATAAGACTTTTTATTATGTTATTATTTATGTCAAATGGCATTCAGTGAGAAAAGAACTATATAGTAATTGCCTGACAAATGTTAATTAGAATTGAGATCTGAGTATTTCTTTCACTTCTATTGACTATTTAAGCTCACTGTGATGTTACTAACCGGGCGTAGCAAAGAATAACCTCACTCTTGTAGCGTGGAAACAAAAGCTTTCTCATGCTCAACCTACCAAACATAAGAAAACTGCCATTTTTTAACTTCTTAGTGCCAGCCTCTTCCCCTTTTCTCTGTTATCTGTGTTTCCTTAGCTTTGATAACACAACCATGGCCTTTGGAGGTTTACAACACTAACACAGTAGAGTACATTTACTTACAGTCTCGCCCCGCTGTCCTGGGTGCCCAGGCAAGCCGTCTTTTCCAGGTGGCCCCTGAAATTGTAAATTACGTAAATCAAAGCATTTTGTAGCCATCCTTAATTCTGAAAAAAAGGATGCAATTAGCTGTAAGAATCTATGATCTCTCTCTTTTTTTTTTTTTTTTCTAGACAAGTTTTCAGTACAGCTTAACTGCTGCTGTATCAGCTAGCTGTGATTTTAATAATACATCCTCCTTGTGTACTCCCTGATGTGCGCTGGCAGTTGCTTGGATAGCGACTGTTAGGTTGTCAAATGCAAAAAAGATTTCTGTAAATTCAGAAGTCATGGAAAGTTCGTATACTTTCCTTCCATTTTTCTTTGCTAAATGACTCAGTTAACATAAAACTAAGCATTACAGGAGTATTTGATGAAATTTCAGGTTTTGGTATTGTAAATAAAATTAAAACTACTTGGGTGAAAAAAATCACAGGTGGTTTGATGCTTTTGTACTTATTCCACATGAGCAGAAACACACTAGAAGAGCAGTATAACTAGTTCAGGCTGCAGCTCAAATGTGCTATTACTTCTATACATTTCTGCCACTAATTAATGTCTCCTTAATGTTTTCCTCAACAAATCAATTGTTAAAAGAAAATATACACCAGCAAATAATATCTTGCTTAAACTCAATCTGTCACCTGAACATCGGCATCAACATACCAGAATATGTGCCATTTAGTATATTATGCTAAATGTCATAAAAGCTGCACCGATGATCATTTTGAATATGTGAGTTCTTGTCAATAAGCATAGTTGTAATCTATAGATAAACCGTCCCTTAAATAAATCTTCAAATACTAACTTCAGAAACACTGTTGCAGATACTTAAATAAAAAGATACTTACTGGAGGCCCCTTTGGTCCAGGGAATCCAACAGGTCCCTGAGGTCCTTGTGGTCCCTAGTACAAAGGCAACCAAACACATAAAGTTTTATTCTAGCTGCTGTGACACTGGATTGAAAAGTTTGCTTCAATTACAAAATACATGAACATTATAAAAATATATATTTACATTATAAAATATATGAACTCTGTACATAGTGTCTGGTTATAAATATAAAGCTTCAGCACCATTGCCATGAATATCGGTAGCAACAATTGACACGCATAGGCATTGGAGAGGATTTCCTGAAAGCAATACTGCAAGAAAAAAGAAAAACTACTTATGTAAATTATGGCTGCATCTGACCCCTGAAACTGTGCATAATAAAGTAGGAATCAACTGTGAGCAAGAAACATTGTTTTCTGTGTTGCATAAAACATGGGAATTAATTAATAGTCTGGTGGTCCTTTTAACTTGGAGTCCAGCATTCATCTTTGGCAGTTCTTACGCTCTGACAGTACTTCAAGCCAGTACAAAGTTCCAAATAGAATAAGACTTCCAGAGTTACCAGGGACTAAATACAGCATTCTTGCTATCATGAAAAATAGCTGAGATAGCTGAAAAAAACCCATGATGCATGAACATTGTATTTATATAGTTTTGTATATACACTTATATATGGAGAGAGAAAATTTTCATGCAGCACTGTTTTACAAATTTAGATAAAGATGATCATGTGAGCGCACTGTGTATGGATATGTACTAGTATATGCATATACATGTGTACATACATGTATGTCCACATACATCTATACACATAGATATTTACACAAAGTACTAGCTTACATGACTGCTTCTAAAGTTGTCACCAGATAAAATGGAGGCCAGCTTTTAAAATCTATTGCCAATATGCTGAAAGGGAATATGTTAGCTTATTAAATAATTATTCCTGTTTAGTTTTTAGTGTGCTAAGTCAAAGAGTAGCAACCTGAAAAACCTTATTTATTCTACATGGTTCCTCAGCAGAGCCATGTACCGTAGTCATATACTGCAAGATTTATCCTATCCTACTTGGTATATGCTTTTGCTAAGACATCAGCTGTCTTATATTAGAAATGTTAGTTTGAAATTTAATGCAAAAAACTTGAAGCAAAAGGCCACATCTCCCAAATTATGCTACCCTTTTGCTCTGTATAAAGCACTGTAAGGTCCATAAGCCTCACTAACTAGAGCCCAGGCTCGCTTCCAGAGCATGGCTGCCTCCTGCAGTAGGTGAAGCAGTGTGTGCATGTAGCTGTGGGAGAGGATCCCTTGTGCCCAGCGTGGGAGAATTTGCCCTTACATGAATATTGTCTGAGGGTAGACCTTGATTATACCGTAATACTAAATCTCAGTCAACTAAGAAGTGCTAGGTAAAGGAAGGAATCTTCGTGATCTTACTGCACTACCCATCTTTTTTTTTTTCTCTTCCAAAACAGGTGTAAGGTTGTTTCTGAAACCTCCATAACACACAAATATGTTCATATGAGGGTTGTTGGTTTTTTTCCTATGAAAAGAGGCTGAGAGAGGTGGGGGATTCCACCTGGAGAAGAGAAGGCTCCGGGGAGGTCTTATAGCAGCCTTCCAGTACTTAAGGGGGGCTTACAGGAGAGATGGGGAGGGACACTTTATCAGGGAGTGTAGCGATAGGATGAGGGGTAATGGTTTTAAACTGAAAGAGGGTAGATTTAGATTAGATATTACTAAGAACATTATTATTGGTGGTGGTGAGGCACTGGAACAGCCCCATCCCTGGAAGTGTTCAAGGTCAGGCTGGATGGGACTTTGAGCAGCCTGGGCTGGTGGGAGGTGTCCCTGCCCAGGGCAGAGGGGTTGGAACGAGATGATCTTTAAGGTCCCTTCCAACCTGAACCATTCTATGATTCTATGAACTCAAAGGTTTACTGTTAGTTGCACCTTCTTTCTCATAAACTCCAGCTGTACTTTGATCCTCACATCTTGAGGCTTTTTGAGGAAAGTAGATTTGCTTTTTTTTTAAATTCACAATATGACTTGCAGATTTCAAGCTATTGGACTGATGGATTTTATGAGAAAAAGCACTAGGATGCTAACAGCATGCTATCAAAATTACTTTTTCTTTTTTGTCATTAAATTTCATTTCAACAGTAGCTACACAGGACAGATTATTTAATGTTTACATGTCTGGTACCTGAAGTAGTCTCAGCGGAGTAGATATGACAGTTTTATGTTTTGGCTGAAATTCACCCCTATTGGGAAGCAAGTAGATACCTCACACTTACATTACCCAAGTGATACGAGGTGTGGTGCTCTGCGATTCTTCACCTCTTTGCTCTAATCAATTTCTCTCCGGGGATGCCTTCATCTTGGATTGATCTGCTCATTGTTTTCAGTCCCCCCCACAGCTTCTCTTCCTCATAACCTCTTGGAGCTGCCAGCAAACTCCTCTTTCACAAGGCTCTGCTATTCACCTTCTGCTAGTCTGCCTCTGATGTTTCTCCTCCCTTTCTTGGACTATGCCTGGTTCTCTACATTTAGCATCCTAGTTAACTCATTCCTCTCTTGCATCTCAGCTTCCTGCCCCTCTCTCTCTCCCTTACTTGTCACACCATTCCTGTTTCACCCAAACTTTCCACTTATTCCTGCTGGCCATGTTCCACTTGGTACATTGTCTTTTACTTGATATAGAGGTACTTTCAACATCTTACTGCAGCCTCCCTTGGAGTGTTGCCTTCCATATGTACTGGCTATAGTCCAGTCTTCAGCTTTCCTTCTGTTCTGTCCTACTCCTCCTCCTTACTGCAAGAACCACTGTCCTACTCCACTAACCAATCTCTTGGACAGTTAAGTAATATTCTGCTTCAGGAATGAAAGACCTAAAATAATGACTATGAAAGGTTTCTAGTAAACTAAAACTTCCATTTCCAGTGCACTTGGTATTATTTTTTTGTCGTATGCTTTAATGGCTTTCAGTCAAAAGGAAAGGAATCCTTTTCTTAAGCAGAAAAATCAGATATGCAGGCATGTGCATTCCTTTATATTTGTATAGCAGACAGATGTTTATTAAAACTCTACTTGCAACTACTAAGGAAAACCAAAACAAAATTAACCTTAATCGCTTTCTGCAGACACACAAACTGAAAATTTGGTATTTCTAGAACATTTACACCATGCTCTTGTTATAGCTTTACGGATGTCCTTATCTCAGAAATCAACACAATCAAACCATGTGGTCTGATCCTATGGCCTTTTTCCTTTTCCAGTTTGCTTAGTCATTCTAGCAAAACCAGTTTGCTGCTGTTCTGCCAATATCGTTACCCCAAGTGTGCCTGTATTCAGCAAGGAAATAGCGTAACAAAGCAACATTATGGAGCCGGGGAAAATGCACAAGGAACTCCCTCCTGAGCAGGAAGACTTCTGGAGGTCACTGGGACTTGGGAGTCGGGACTGGGGAAGGCTTTATAGATTCTCTACATGAAAAAGGTTAGCAGTTTAATAAAATAGGACTATGAAAGAAAAGTTTGTTCTTAAGCTTTCCAAAAATACTTTGGCAGATAGCATGTCCACTTAAACTATCTGAGTTGGTTTTCCAGTGCTGCTATTCCACATCAGATGTATTAATATTGTTTTTCTATATACTGCTGTGTAATGGGCTGACTGTATATTGGATTTGTGTATTGATTGGTAATATAATAGCAATCAGAAAATTTTATTTTAGCAAGCACAATAGGATTTCTCAAGCATGCAGAAAGTAAGCTGAAGGAAATTCTTAGCTGATCAGAACAAAAATATCAGCTCCATCAACAAAGAAGTTTCTGGAGATGGCTTGAGTGATTTGTAAATCCCATAAACAAGCAGTATGCTGCAGTAAATGGGGCATTATTAAAAGCATAATCTGGTAAATACAACTGTAATTTCCATGCATATACACAAAGTCCATGGGTATAATACAAAGTGCATATGTATTCTCTGTGTCCTGTTTATACAAAACTGAGCTACAGATGGAAGAAGATTTCAGCAAACTTCAGCTACCCCATTCATAACTTTCTGAAAAGTGTCATTGGAATTGAGGTTTTGTTATTTCTGGTTACTCTGGTCGAACAAGGGCAAAGACATGAGAGGGAGAACTAAAAATACACCCTCAAATCACACTCCTACATAGTGAGGAAAACAAGATAGCTTTCACATACCCTTTCACCCGGTGGGCCAGGAGGGCCATCATTGCCTGCAGTACCCTAGAAAGGAAAGACAATATGTTCAAAGATTAAACCTCTATTTTATTTATAAGAAACAGCTGGTAGCCAACCTATACAGTGTGCTTCACAATTACCTTTGGACCTGGTTTGCCAGTGGGGCCTCTGGGACCTCTTGAGCCTCTTGGACCCTGTCAATTTAACACAGATGCACTTGAAGATAATCATTGGATTAATAAAATCAAAATAATTCTTCACAGTACATTGGAGTCAATTAATATAGGAAAGCCTCTAAATTGCAAAGCAAAAGTACGTACTGTTGGTCCTCGCTGTCCTCTGGGGCCTGGTTTACCATGTAATCCCTGTAGGGAAAAGTTCATAGAAATCATCTTAGCAGACACTGTATTTGTCAGAAAAAGGTTTTGTTTTTTTTTTACTGAAGTGGGGGCAGAGGGCAGGTCCCTTAGGTTTAAATGTTATTTTATCTTTAAGTATCTACTTTGCATTTCAATTTACAGAGTTGTGGTCCTTGATAAAACTGATTATCTTTCCAAGTTTGCTAGGACTTAAAGCTAAATGCCTAAATTTCCCTCAGAGTCAGATTCTGTCATAAGCATTAGAACATTTTAAACTACTTTAAAATAGCAGTGAAGAAGGCACAAAACAAGCAGAATCCCTCTACAGTAGTCTAAAAGACTTGGCATACTTTCCAATATAATAATAGCTTTGAAGACAAAGTTCCCATGTTCCCATGGATAGCTCCAAAGGTTAACAGAGAAAAGAAAGGGCAAGCTCTCTTTTTTTAATAACAGAAATAGGGACCGTAATACCTACCAGTATTCTGCACACTCGCACAGAGATACGGAACTTGCCAGAATACTAGCACTTAATTTTTTGCTTCAATGTAACTCCTAATCATACTCAACAGATTTATTTCCTTAGGCTCAGCATTAGTATTGCTGTGCATTCTAATGCAAAGAAGCTTAAAATTCAATAGAGTATTCTTCAGGTATAAAAAGGAACCTGATGGCTGGTACTTTCTAATCTCTGAGGTAAACACAACAGCACCAGAAAATCAGCAGATGTTTTAGCATAAAGCTTGCTTTTATTGGAAACCAATTAAATGCACACACCTGTTTTCTTGAGGGTTTTCTTATGTGGGTTTTTTAATATTGATTTTATTTCACTTATCAAAATAAAAATTATGTGTTGTTCTTAAAGTGATATGCAGCTTGTGAACTTCACAGGACAATGACTCTTTCCTAGTACCAGTGTGCAGAGTAGCATTAACTACAATGATAATCCTTTAGGCAATAATAATACCTGAGTCACATTACAAAACCAGCAGTTATTGTCTCATTGATCAACAGCATAATACTTAATTATGCATGCAGTTTGAGGGTATGAATTATGTGGTTAGTATCCTAGCTGAATTGAAAGCTTTATGAAGGCCTGATAACTGATCAATATAATTAGATTTTCATTATTTTTAACCTGCTCTTTGATGCTATCATTTTGCTTGTTCTTTTAATCTGATAACTTGATTAGCAGTCATGTCTCATTTTTCCCCAAAAGGATGAACTGAACATTGTTTAATTGCTTATGTCTGTCCGTAACAATATATCTCTATCTTAGCTAAAATAATGCAAGAACAATTTAAACCATACATAAGCAACACAAATGCAATTGGATTTCATATATTAAATCTTAAAATAATTAATTTATTCTTGTTTTCATGCTGCAAATTAAAAAGGATTCTTAAACCTGTGATACACATTATTTCAGTTTGATTTTAAGTTGCCATTATCTATGAATTTTAATTTCATCGTCCTTATAACATATTCTGGTATGTTCAATCAAGCTTTAGAGACAACAGCACAGTGACCTTCTTTCTAACCTATATTTCATTTTTACAGTTTGAAGAATATGCATAACAGATTTTCCCTCACCTGTTTTGAGTAAACAAAGCAGCAAAAGCTGCCATTTTATATCTATTTTTTAATATATGTAATATTACATGTTATTTATCTTGTCTGGTGTATCTTCAATTTCAAAGCTCAGCCTATAAAAAAGCTTGAGGAAAATCAGAATACTTAAAAAATACAAGTTGAATTCCCTTGAGGGTAAATTGCATTGTAGCAGGATAATTCATGGGATACAGAAAAATAGTCCTTCCCAACTCACTCAGCTCTACTGTCAAAAAAGACGCTTCAACAAAGGTGAAATCTTTTCTTTTTCAAATATACAATTTTGGTAGCATACACAGTGAGAAAGTGTCTGAGTTCCTGTAAATTTAGATTAATACCTTAAAGAATGAGAACTAGTGTTTCAGTATGTCCCTTTTTACATAACTGTAGAGGTTCATCTTAAGTGTAAAAAGCCTGTTTTTTTAGTTCTTTAGACAGTAGCTTGTATCCTTAGGTTTCAGTGACTCCCCATAGCACTGAGTTCCAAGAGTTAATTAAGTGTCATGCAAGCACGAATTATCATACCCTTGCACCTTTCTCTCCATTGGCACCTGGAAATCCTGGGAAACCAGTTGAGCCCTAGACAAGAAATCAATGCAAATATCAGAGGATATCAATAGCAAAACAGTAGTACAGCCAACATTTAATTTATATGTAAAGCACATCTCCAAAGTCATGTACATTGTACACGTCAAAGTCGCAAGCATGACAGCTCTGATGAATAGCTGCAAATTAACTTACCATAATGCCTCAAGTCCAGAATGCATTAAAAAAAATCAATGTATAGAATGGACATTATTTATCATCTTATTAGACAATAAAGCAGTCATTAAATCTGCACCATTTTTAGCAGTAAGAAAGAAATTATTAGTAACAGCCCACTAGAAAAAAATGTATCATAATGAAGAGGAACAAGCAAGGCCTTGTTGCCTCACAGTATAATAATTCTTTTACATAATAATTTCATTCAAAATAAATGTAAGGTGTTGCCACAGCTGAATAACAGTCCTTGATGCACTTACTGAGCTGTAAATTACCTTCAGGTCTTTATTCACTGTAAAGTGACCGCTGGCCAGTTTCACGTAACTCGTACGTGCAATTTGTATATGTACTTAAATGCTCATCTCATAAGCAGATTTTATGGGAAGATTATCTGACTTGATTCTATACACAGAAACTGCTTCCAGGCATTATTCATGCTTCTCCTTTTTTCTCCCCTTTCCTCCTGCTAACTGCCCAGTCTAATCTGAACAGTAGTATTTTCTTCTTTATTTCTGGTATACAGGTCCAGAAGGACAGAAGACTAGTTACCTGCCAAGGTGTTCATTTGTTATAAGGGACTTGGGGGTCAAAGAGGTGATAGACTTGATTCAATATACTTTTAAGTGACTGGAGATGAAAATCAAAGCAGTGTTTGATTTGTTCAGCCACCAGACTTACTGGCCAGACTCCCTGCTGAGATAATGCATCTATATTTGTGCAGCTTGCTATTAGTATTTTAGTGGCAAATAAAATGTGCATAACAAAAACTTAAAATAGAATTTCTTGGACTTCTTACAATCAATAAGCATTTTTTCCTTTTTTCTCTTTTTCTTACTTATGTTTTCCTTTTTAATAAATCTTGTTTCACACAATCATTCCAATTATCCATTAATGACTTAGAGGCAGTACAACTTCACTGACATTGATTCTAATGAAAATGTGACTGTTACTCACTTATGGGGAAAAAAGTAAGAGATTTTCCTCTTCCTTTCTTTCTAATTCTTCACCAGTTATAACTTAAAATGTGAATAAAACTGTGAAAATTCTACTCTGCAAAGCCCAAGCATGTTCTTTATAATTGAAAGACTAGAGAAAAAAAACAAATTCTAATAATCAGGCATTAACAGGCATGACTAGGTTGTATATACATTGTTGTGTTGTATATACTATATATACACAGTACTTTTTACAACTATGTTAAATAAATCCGAGTGGGGAGAAGAGAAGAAAATGGTCAAAATTATCAGATAATGGCAGTATTCTAAGAACAATTCTCAGAAGAAAAATAATGAAAAGCAAGTAAGTGACAACAAAAACAACAGCGTGAACCTTCTTGACGATACTGGGACAAGATTTCTTATTTGCTAATGTGTTTTTCTGCTGCTTCATTTTCACTCTCTCACTTACGTTAATTTGAACCGGACTGTGAATGAGTTTCAAAAGAAGCCTCTAGTGAGTTGATGTATCATAGTTGTCAGTACTCTTCCTTGGAAGTTTAAGTGACAAATTAGAAGAGCAAACAGTGAATTCAGCTTGAGAACTATTTTTAATTTTAATGTGATAAAAATTTAATGTAATGAAATTCTTGATCAAGTCTTGCAGAAAAAAGAATCAATCAACTTTTACTTGAAGTGTTATCTCATTTTTGTTCTTAGAACTGAATAATGTAAAACCTCTTCGATCTTAGAATTTTCAAAAGACAGTTCTAAAGGCGAACAACAAGAAAGATGGAAATCTCAGAAATTTAAGAAACAGAAGCAAAACTGCATGTATCTCAAGGTGATTTATTTTCATGAATACTTTCCATAGACAGTTTTAGTATTTTTCACTAATATAGAGTGTTCAATGAATAAGTATTATTCTGATAGTTCATTTTTTTGACTGAGAAGTGCCTAAGTATAGGCCAGAGTCAGAAAAACACTTTGATTAGCCAGCCAGGAAGTTGTATTTCTTCCAAAAAATCATAGTTTCAAATTTGAAAATAAAAATAGATCACAATGTAGAGCATAGATGAGGATTTTACTGCAGGTTGATTGTTCAGTTGTATAGAATGGGTAAGGGATTCTTTAAATTGTGATATTTCCCTAGATGAATCATCTTTGAGACAGTCTGGAGATGCAAAGTCTCACTAATGGCCTCCTCTACACTGGAAAATGTCTGTAGAATTATGTTTTTATTCCATTTGTTCTTTCTTTCTAATTTCAGAAAAGAGGGTCTTTGCAAGTAATTTAGTGTGCCCACTTCCTAAAGCTGTGTTAGGACGACCTTTTTAAAAATATCTTTCATTAAAATGTTTTGAAAATACAAGCCTTCACTTAAACCAGAAGCCACCTGTATAGTTTTCTATTGCAATAAAAACATAAAAGATAGCTGAAGGATAGACATAGGCACATAAATCAACTAAGGGTTGGGTTTTGTCATGTTTGTCTTAACAGAAGCAAAAGTAAAACATGATGAAAATTGTAAATCATATGTTTCAAAGTAATATGGCTTACTCTATGCAAGAAGCAGTAATGACACAAACAGAATCCTTGTCCCAAATAGAAAATTCCCATCACTATCAGCCTCCATTTCGTGGTCAATATAGTGCTCATTCTCTTTCAAGCCTAGGAGCAATTCCTTTGTTTTCAAATTGTTTAAGCGTGCCAGTCTGATGCTCCCACAAAAACACAGCTCATGAGAGGATGGCAAAGATTTGAAGGAGTAGAGTTACGAGGAGGAAAGGCAATGCTCCTTGAAGAGCCTGCCTTAGTGAATCCAATGTTTTTAAAGATTTTGATTCTGAACATGATTGCCAAGAAAGAAAATGTGAAAAAATGACCTTTGCTTTGATTCCCACACCCTGCTTCTCCAAACATGCAAATAAAATAGCTGCCGTCGTGACTAATGTCAAAGCACAAGATATACAGTTCATCTGCAGCTCACCTTTGGACCTTGTCTTCCTGGATATCCTGGCAATCCAGGTACACCAAGCTTACCCTACAATAAGAAGGCAGTGTTAAATTTTATTTTACCCTCCTTAGTGGTTCAGCTAACTTCTATAGAAAATATTATTCCCACAACTTAGAGTGATGATACTTCATGGTATATATAATATTCAATTAAATAAATTTCTCATTTTAACTAGTCATGACCAGTGGACTTAGTTCCCTAAACTTAAATAAAAATCCCACTACGATAAATGAGTTTATCAAAGCCGATACCTCACTGTCTTCTTTTTTTCCACCACAAAGTGCTGTGCAGTGATGTGGGGGTGAAGTCATTAAACTATTAATATTCCCCAAGAAATCAGGTTGTTAATAGGTTTAAGTGAGAGAAATCCTTTTTACTTTATGTTGTGTGATGGCTGCTTTGTTTTCCACAGATTTTTTCAGGAATAGGCATTTGAAGAATCAACTTTTTTCTTGAATAGTTCTAAACTGTGTGAGACTATGATAAATCATGCCCCAGTGACTATTTGCTGACAATAGATTCGTCAACAAATATTACCACCTTGTCAGATACAACAACAGGATAAGCAGCCTGATCAACACTGACGTTAACCATTCCTAGAAATGAAATACAGGACCCTATCCCATTGAGCTGGTCTCTTCAGAACTCTAGAGAATGAGTGATGGTTTGCCACTTTCAAAGGCAAGGGAAACCAGCTTCAGTCTTTGAAAGATGGGAACTCTGCGGAAGAATTTGCCTATTCTGAACACAGTCCATGTTCCAGGCTATCACGTTTTGGAGAGGATATGATTATGCAATATAGTATGGTACACTGCAGTAACCTTAGATAATGAAAAAAAGGAAGACGACACCTGTATGGGAAAGGAAATTTGCCAAAATAAGCATGTCTCTTCTTAAAAAATGCAGCACGTGAATAAAGAAGTTGTGTATTATCATAATCAAGCATGTGTCTGACTGGGAAATTAGTAAAGAAGAATTCTTCGATTTATGAAAATAATTATAATGCTGCCAGTTATGTGCCACAGTGAAATGAGCTGCACACATTACGATTGAAATGTTTTGCAGCATGACAGTGCATCAAACTCTTGCCAAATTCACTGAAAGTTTTGTCTCTGATTTTAGGATTAAGAAAACCCAGTTGCTTAGGTTGTGAGTGTGGATACAGATGGTTTTTTGATTATAAGCTTTTCTCTGATATGTTCTTCATTTTTTGGCACATGGCATTTTCTTTACTAAGCAAATTTCTTTACTAAAAATCATTTACTAAGCATTTTCTTTACTAAGCAAATCCAGCCCTAGATGTATTTGGGAAAGTGAGTTTTCTTATCGCAGGTTCAGTTGAACATAGAGAATAGGAGATTACTCTAGTACTTTCATCACTATGGAAGAGTAGCAATTTTGCATTAAATAAGTCATAGGCATGACTATGGAATAGGACATTCATAACTGGTCTTACAGGCACTTCCCTAATATTGTGGGGCGATTCACAAAGATTATTCTAGTCTTTGCACTAAAATAAGTAACACAGGACCAACATCATAGAATTCTTCTCTGACCCACTCTGTTTTGGCCAAGTATCCACAGAAAATACACAAATGATGTTTGAAAAGAGAGAACTTTGGGTCTACAATTCCAAGTCCAGCTAACAGTGTTATCAACACCAATATTTTTTTCAAATATCTTCTGATATTTAAACCTTCAGATTCTCAACTTGTGAGTCTGTGTGAGTCCCATATAGGTCATAGTTAAAAAGAAATGCTTGAAACATGAATCTGTATTCACATTGAGTAATTTGAATGAGATGATTTAAAAAAAAACCCTCAAATTCAGATTTAACAACTATAAAAAAAAGTTTGGTTTGTTTTGGTTTACTTTGGTTTCTTTACTTAGGTTATAGACTTGAGAAAGATTAACTATTTTGTAGATGTCCTCAGTCAATTAATTATTCTGCAGATATGACATCAATACAATGTTTTTGTAAGACTCCTAATATTCTTACATTTTTATCATGTCAGTGATACTGAAAACAACCACTGCCATGACACATACAGTTCCTTCTGGAGAATGAAAATCTATTGTAGATAAAGATAATATGATAATATGACCCTTATTTTACCGGATAGTTTTGCTGATTGAGTTAAAACTGGCTTTCTGGTGTGAACTTAGCTTGCATTCATGTAGGAGAATACCTCTGAGGTTTTTTTATGTTCTTTGATTCATGATCTAATGAATCAATTAAATGATCTAATAGCTGGTGAGATATCTTACAAAATTGTGGAGAACATAAATTCATAAATAGTTCCCAGTAGTTACATAAACTGGAAAATAAATCTTTTTTGTAATGAGTGAACTGAGGTTTTGGATATATACTTTTCTAAGAGCTGATGAATGACATTAGACTTAAATTATAACCCTAACTTCTTTCTGAAGTCCTACTCATGACATACTTGCAAAATGTAGCGACTTCTGATGAAAAGAGAGTTTGTTCCCAAGTTTGCTGAATACATTTTTTTCTTCCTGTCAAAACTCTTAGCTGTAAACCTTGTTACCTTTTTAGTAGTACCACATATGTATTAAAATTTCAATGTATACTGTATATAGATAAAAAAGACTGTATATAGATAAAAAGGCAGATAATTAATCATGATGTCAGATGGGATCTTGCTGGGAAATACTAACTGTTCCTATTTTAAAGACAGCAAAAGTGAGAAATGTAAAATGCACGTTCTGTCTAAGACAGAACTAGCATTAAAGACAAGGTTACCAAAAAATTTAAAGGGAAAAGCTGCCTTACACGCTGATGAAGTCTTATAATGCCTTTCTGTATACTTACAAAATAATGATTCTTAAGACTTGTTCAAATGTGAACTCCTGTGGTCTGCTGTAGTAGTGCCTGGCGGCTTGGTTTTTTCATGATCATGGGCTCCATTGATGTTATAAGGCAATGACATGTTTCTGTTGATATCTGCCTACTGACCTTTTCCCCAGCTGGACCAGCGGCACCTGGGTCCCCAGATGGGCCTGCTCGACCTTTTGGACCTTCTGGACCATCTTCTCCTCGTGGACCCGGCTGACCAACTTCTCCCTAAAATACACCACCTTGTAAATATGGAACAAGTGCCTTTATGCATTATGTGTTACAGAGACTACCTACAATTCCTTGAAAATAAGTTTGTGGTAAATTTTAATAGAGATGAGAATCATAGAATCATAAAATGATTTGGGTTGGAAGGGACCTTTAAAGGTCATCTAGTCCAATACCCCGGCAATGTGCAGGGACATCTTCAACTACATCATGTTTCTCAGAGCTCTGTCCAATGTCCAATTAGGAAAATACCATTGCTTACGTTCATTATATAAATGCACATACATATAAATTAGGCACTGAATATCACTTTCACTCTTTATAACTGTGCCATTGTTGATTCACATGAACCAAATCTCTGGCTCAAATCTGTGCATGCACAGGGAATAGAAATAATTTAAGCTACCTTTTATTTTAATTATGGTTTAAATTTATTTGTTCATTTCAAAGTAATATCACTTCAAGTTTTAAGAACATGAATGGCTATGAATGGGCTATGGGCTATGAATAAATGCTTACCCGGTCACCTTTGAGGCCCATGTCACCTTTAAAACCTGGAAAACCGTCTTCACCCTAAAAAAAGCAGAAATTCATGTAATGACTTTTATTAATAGAGGGGTGTGTTTTGTTGAGTTTTTTTGTAGACAGAATAAGAAAATACATCCTCTATAGATTAAAATAATTTGCATAGATAAAGTGAGAACTTCAGAGACCAGAAAATCTAATACTTGAAAGTATACCAGTGCACTATACAAAATGACATTTTAGTTTGAAAGTTCCTAATAACAGCTTTTTAAAGCTGTTTAAAATGTTTAAATATAGACACAATATAATTCTTCTGTTTTATTATGAGTTATCCTGTAAAGTCCTTTCTTAATTCTTTAACTGTTTTTGATTATGACTCTTTTTAATAAGGCCATCCATTCAATTAACTAAAAAATTATTCAGTTTTATTCTTTTTGACAGCAGAACCTTCCTTTTAATTAATTTTTCTTTTAGTCTTAATAGTATCATGAAAGGAATCATAAAATTGGCTAGTTGTGACATCTTAGTTAAAAAAAAAAAGATATATATTAACATTCATACCTAAAAGAAGTAGTCCAGCAACTTTCAGCCCTACCTACTCTCTTGGCTGATATGATTGAAAGAAAGTAGAAAAACCAATGGACATCAAGATTGAATCTATATACAGTAGCAAAACAGGTGCACGTCATTGTTATTCCTAGTGATAATTACTTATTTACTGCCCAGTTAATTCTGGCAGAGAATTTACTCCAAGCATTTTAATAGGTCTCCATGCCAAAGTACCAGCAGACACTACTCAGACAAGTTTCATTTATACCTGTATAAGTTATTTTAGATATGGAGATCTCCAGAGTTGTTCAGGGGAGTTGTTCATGACTTGTTCTAGCATAACTGATTGGCCTTTGGTTCCCTCTTTCTTAATCTAACTCATCATACAACTACTCTTACAATATTCAGACAACAAATATTATTGACTGATGTGTAGTGATATCCTGGGAGCAAAGGTCTTTGAGATGAATGAGCACACAGTAAAATGTTTTTGCTATGATTCTGTCAGTTTTTTGCTGTGCTGATGATGTAATATTGGTGGCTTAGAATTTGAGTAATATTTGGACTGTCAATAAAGCCAGGAAAGAGTGATACTGTGCTCCATGTTACTGAAAAAAACCCCAACCAACAAAAGCCAACAAAGGCTTTCTATTTCATCCACACTCTAAAAAAGAAGTTTGCGTTTCGCATTCCTGAGCCCACAAAAGCTTTATCTTCTCCCTGATCAGCAGTTGAGACAGACTGCAATGCTAAGGCCATTTTGACTCTGGTTAGAATTAGTCATGCTGCATGCAACAAATAACCCTAGAAATGGTGACAGTAATAGATTTGCTAGTGCGGAGACATTAAAACAAAAACAAAAAAAAATCAAACAAGCAAATATAGCTTCTCAGTAGTAAGTGTTCATGTAAAAAGAGATGAGCTAACTCATTGTAGTTCATTGAAAAAAATATGCTGAAAACCATTCTAAAAGCAGGTTTCCCATGCTTTCTAGAAGGTGGAACTAAGCTTTATATAGTCATCTTATATTACAGAAATTAAAATTTCAAGGTGATCTTTCATAAAATTTAGGGAGAGGTGAAAAGGTAAAGTGCAGAACACATGATAAAGTTTTAGTTGTAAATATTCCTCAATTATGGCCACGGACAGTAATAATTATATGAGAACACTGCAACATATCAGCAAGGACTGACCACATGCCAACTACTGACCAAATGGCTGCCAAATGAACTGAAACTCTTCTTCAGCTTTCACAGTGAGCTTCCAGCTACTGAGATTTACAAGAGGCTGATTTTATTCCATGTAGGAGGAGAGAGCTGAATGCTCTATTTCCTCTTCTGCTGTTAACAAAAAATAAAATAGCTAAAGGCTTCTAGTCACATTTACTGGCCAGAGCAGATATGGATCTCCTCTGATATCCCTGGGACCATTACAGAACTACAGAGGCTTTCCTGAATGATCAATTTATTTATTTTTGTTTCTTACAGTGCTTTCCCCCATGTAATGGCATTTGGATAATTTCAGTAAAAAAAGGACTGTGTAACAGACCTTTAAAGCACTGTGAGGACAATCTATGAAATGTCTTTGTGTGACCTTTTGAAGTATTCCGTAGAGTTCAGTGTCTTATTGCAACTGTGAGATCAATTTTTAGGAACGTAGAACTATTGTGGAGATTATGCTAATCAGTATTAATTGATACACACATACATATACACACATATATTAAGCTTATTTATAGGTGAGTCCTGTACTTTTTTCTATCTGGATATTAATAACTCAGTGAAGGCCAAGAAAATATGTTTTTTTGAACCATCCAGTCTCCACAGGTATTAACCACACCCTTTTTTTTGGATTAGATTTAATGAGGAACTCTAAAATGAGTATGCAGACTAGACAAACTGTGGTTTAGGGAAGCCTAAAAATGTGCAGCAGGTCTTGGCATCTGAGCTTGAAAGACAGATCTCCAGTGCTGAAATCAAGGAGTTTTGGCAAGACTGACTCTTCTGCTTTAGGAATAGCTATAAATGTATATACAGTAGCCACCAGAGTCACAAGGCTGAATTTGCCATTGTGGTCAGGAGGTATAAATGTGTTTGTTACCTGTCTCTTTTTCAGAGTGTTGTGGGAAGTGGGAATTTAAACCAATGCTGGCTGTAGTTTCAGCCACTGCAGACCACCAGAAGTCAGTAGAGATTGCAGCAGATGGTGTGTGCTCTAGTAAGTGCTCTACGTCCAGAATTAATGGTATCAGGGGGGTGTGAAATCTTTCTTCATGTTCATGTATATGCATCTGACTGTGTCTGTCCATCACTTTGGCAAAGCCAAAGGCCTGGGACAAAAATACCTGGAACCTAAAAAGCCATTGGAAGATGTACACAAAAAATAAAAAATCCTGCCTACAGCACTATCAAAACAGATAAAATAATACTATTATCACCACAAATCTCTCTGATGCACAAGATTCTCAGTATCCACTATAGTATTTATTAATGAGAG
This sequence comes from Rhinoptilus africanus, assembly GCA_013400135.1. Lineage (NCBI taxonomy): Eukaryota > Metazoa > Chordata > Aves > Charadriiformes > Glareolidae > Rhinoptilus > Rhinoptilus africanus. Next base: position 86,570 of record VXBO01008784.1, on the reverse strand, counting down.
AGGGGATGTCTAAATTGAGGGGATGTCTTATTCTCTATATAAGAACACCTAAGAGAGCAGTTACTTAAACTGGTGTGAAGAGAATCCAAAACTATTTTAATAACTGAAGGGTTTATATTCACTTTGTACCAGTGTAAATAGCCATGGAGGTCACTGATTTATGAATTGGGCTTGGTACATCCTTAGGCTAAGTCAAAAATAAACCCCCTGCTGCAAGATGAAACACACTGCAATGAAGGAGACAGAAGACCTTGCAGTGAAAAAAGGAACACAGAAAAAGGGAAAGGAATTAAATGCAGTCAGATTTACCTTTTCACCTTTGGATCCCTTGAGACCACGGACACCATCAGCTCCCTAAAGAAAGAATATAAAGAATTACCCACATGCATCTATTCAAAAAGGGGTGGGGGGAGGAATCCAGTAATTAAATCTTACCTTTACACCACGAGGACCTGGATAGCCAATGGGACCCTGAGGACCTGGAGGCCCCTAAAATATATTGGAGTAAAGAACTTTTGTTTGTACAGCACTTGGTTAGCAAGCAGTTCTCTTCTGAGTCTAATCCTTGTTCTTTCACTGTAAGGCAGCAGCCTTGTGTGAGACACCAAAATAACACTGGGCTGCCTGCCACTAAGAAAAGTCATGGCATCACAAAACACCCTTCAATGTCACCATAAAATTATTAATAGAATTTATCCACGATATAAATTGCTTGAAACAATGGTAATTGGAAAACGTAACAAACATACAAAGAAAAACGAGCAAAAAGATGCCAATTAGAAACCAGTGGTGTCTTACTGGAGAAAATGTATGTTAATTATGATGACAACACAAGTCAAAAGTAGAGATCAAAATAATGATAATAATAAAAATCATGTTCTTTAAAAAAAAGATTCCAAACTAAAAGCTAAAAGGCTCATGGTGCTATCAATACTGACTGGAGCCTGGATATTGTTATGTACTGTTTGCTGAGGATTTTAAAGATGTTCAGCTTCGATACTGTGCAATCCACTGGAAACATCTAAAGAAACTGAGTTCTGTAAACAGTGGAAGCAAGGAAACCTGGAAACACACATTTCTCTGTGTGAGGCTGAGCTGCTTTGTTGATTCTCCAATGTCTGAGATGGACAGATAACAGAATCTTTCCCTAATGGGGCTATTGATAAGGTCGTTTTCCCCTTTCCAATTGTGCCTTTTCACAAGACCTGTTATCATCTCTGAGAAATAAAATTTTCTATCAAATTTGGCTGAAATTTATCAGTAAATTCAAAATTCATAAGGAACAACTGACAGATGGTCATATATCTGTACTTCCAAAACATAAATGAGCTGTGTAAGCTACAGGATAAACTCTACAAGCCTCTAACAGATAACATTTTTGACAAATAATAATATGCTGGTGTCAGTGGAGTTGTACTTTCTGAAATGTCCTATTCATTCATTCATCTTGTTTACCCAGAATACAACCTTTTAGCATTGCCACTGAAATCAGTACTGCAAGTGAAACTGATTTCAGGTGCTATAAAGGGTGCTATTCTGGATAAATAAGTCTCAATATTCATCAAGCAGAAGGCTTTACGAGCCCAAACACCCTTCAGTCCTTCATAAAGAAATAAAGAAATTACTTTTCACTGTCACTGACTTGAAGGTGACTGAAAAAAATACAATGTGTGTGTATGCATTTGTGAATCTTCAAAAACCAAGATTCTGAAGAACCCTAGTGGGTACTCATAACAATGGAATTGTAAACTCAAACTATTTGCAAGTTATCTATGTGATATGTATGTAACTTTTATTGATTGCCATTCTGTCAACTCTGCAATCAGTTTTACTTTAAAAGAGTAATCTCTATATTGTTTAGAATCTCTATAATGTTGTGAATATATTAAAATAAATAAATATGTTTGTCTACACACAGATGCTTTGAATGTGTCATGGGTTTTCTATTATCTCCCTAAATAGTTCTTGAAGCAACAAAGGTGTCATAAAGCTGAAAAACTGCCAAAGGTTTTTTTGAAAGCTGTGTAAATAAATGGAAAAGTTTCAAAACTCACCAATGCACCTTTATCTCCAGACTGACCCTCTTTGCCAGGATGACCCTGATTTAAGAAAAATGTATCTGTTTTGGAAAATACTCATTTTTCGGTAGCGATATTTTACTATAAAAAGACAATTATTTAAACATTTGAATTTCAGGACATGAATCACCCTTCTCCTGTATTAGAACATACACACACAAAATTTTGAGGAAAGATTTTCCTTTTAATACCAATTTAATTTAAAGGAAAAGCTGGACAACAGTTACTTTAATGTTAATGGTTTAGGAATATCCTGATCCCCCCTTTTGTTTTGTTAATATTTCAGCAGTAAAAGTTTTTTAACACAAGACCCTCTGAAATTTGATTTTGAAACAAGCAGGGTGATTAATATTATAGCATTGACATTCCTAAGATTATTTAAAAGATTATGAAATTTATTGCAGAAGCCAATAGAAGGCTGATCAAGTTTTAACATTCTATGTCTGTCTTTGAAACTGTGACTTGCTTTTAAAACAAAAATTGTTTTTCATTCTTACAAAATTTACTCTAAAATGCTGCAACATTTAAAGGCAATTTAATGAAACTCAAGGTTAATAGAAGATTATTGTTTCTGAGAATCAGTGAGGAAGCCTGTTTCTACTGAAGTTCATCAGTCATATTAGAGGAGTATAGTAATAAATCTACAGTTCTGCCAAGCACATGGCCCCACATAGCATGTAGCTTGTTACTAAAACCATTCATGTTTTGGTGTCATTGACATCCCAAAATGCTTTCAGTGTGTCAAATATGATATGACTTTGATGTGGCTTTAATCTTATATGACAAACCCCTGGTAATTCTATTCAATTTTCCGGCCTTGGAAAACAGTTTAAAAAATGTCCTTTATTAAAAGAATTACTAAAATAAAAAGTATTTGATACTTGCTTACCAATGATTATTAATTTTCCTTTAAAGAGTTTGTCTTACTAACACTGAATATTTGTTATTTGTTTTTTAAAATGTACGTATGTCAGTTGTTCAATCTTAATCTCCTAGAATATGCTTTCTTCTGTACAAAATTTTAAATCTTCATCCAATATCAGAGGTCTCTATAACATTAAGTGACTTTAAAAATGCTGATATTAAAGGCATATTTGTATCCCTTTAGATTTCCATTAATTACAATATAATATAGCACTTTTAACAATGTTTCACCTTCAAAATTGAAGGACATTTCCTCACATAGAAGTGAAATGAAATAGCATCGCAAGAATTTCCCTGATCTCCTGAAAAAACGCTATTGAGCTTTCACCTGATCTTAACTCAGATATCACGGGAGCAGTAACAAAGCTCATTACAATCACGCAGGTACTGCTAATTGCCTTCAATCACTACTGTAATTCTACAGTTGTAACTATGTCATGTCAATTAAAATGGACTTAATTTAACCTGCCCCTCCTGCCTATCCTCTGAACAAACCTACTTGTGCATAAGGGAGGTAATTTGGGGTAGGTGTACTGTGTCTGGCTTAGGAAGGGGTTAATTTTCATCATAGCAGCCCATATGGTGCTGTGTTTTGGATTTGTGACTAAAACTGTGTGCTTGCACAGTGTGGAGCTTTCATCTTTGTCCCATTTTAACCCCTCAGTGAGTAGACTGAGGGTTGGCCAGAAGCTGGGAGGGGACACAGCTTGGACAGCTGTCCCAAACTGACCAGAGGGATATTCCATACCATATGATGCCATACTCCACAATAAAAGCTCAGGAAAAGGAGAAGGGAGCAGGGGACATCAATGGTTATGGTGTTTCTTCTCCCAAGTTACCCTTACATGTGCTGAAGCCCAACTTTCCAGCAAGTGGCTACCCACCTGCCTGCAGGCTGGAAGTAGTGAATTAATTCCTTATTTGCTTTGCTTGTGTGTGTAGCTTTGCTACACTTATTAAACTGTTGTTACCTCAACCCATAAGGTTTTTTTGCTTTTGATCTTCTGATTTTCTCCCTCATGCCACTGGGGGAGGAGGGAGGGAGTGACCGGGTGGGTGCTTAGCTGCTGACTGGGGTCAGCCCACCACAGTAGGGATGCATATCAGGTACAGACCTGTACTAACACCTGATTATCTCTTACAGCATTTCTCCCCTGCTTTTAAGGCTTAACAAGATGCAGATTTTAAAATAATGCCTATGTTCAGAAATTAATATTGTTCCCAGCGTGAAGAAAACAATAAGGGGGAAAGTTCAAATATTTAGACAATGATTCAAGATACACACTTCCTGCTGGACTATCATTGCATATTTAATGTACCCCATGGAAATGGTACTTTGGCAGGTAAAAAAGAGATTGAGAGTGCCCTGGGTGCAATTCTGTATTTGTAATATACGCATCTATGCAGTGAAATCCATGCGGTCAGTTCTGCTGTTCTTATCCTAGCAAAAACCTGCTGAAAGTCAAGTTTACAAAACACAAAAGAAAAATTGTAAGGGAAAACGGCATGGGGAGGAAAGATGTGGTCTGAGAAGTCACATTGGCTGTCTAATGGCTCTCATTGGTATAAAAAGATGACGTTTTTGATGCAATAAAATTTGTGTATACGCACATTATTATGAACAATGATTCCATTTAAGTTTAATGCCTGAACTGTAAACAGTGTTACTCAGGTGTTGCACACTCTGTTCACATGCGTGAATGCATCCTCAGACCTAAGCTGAATTCCTTAGTTCTCACAAGACTCTTAAGTGTGGCTTAGGTCTGTCCCAGTGCAGACAATGAAAGAAGCAGCCCAAACATCTAATATGCACCTTAGGTCAGGAAGCAGAGAAAGATCGAGTCTATTCTATGTTTCCTCAGAAAACAAGTGATAAGCATTTTTACAGATGATTTGCTTTGCCATACTGACATAGTAGGACTATAGTGAAACAGTATCTGACCCTTTGTGTGTCAGTAGGTTATTTACACATCCTTGCAGATGTTTCAGATGCATTTCATCATCTGGGGCCACATTTGAAAAGCCTATAGTCCCTTTTAGCACCTGCTTCAAAAATGTAGTTCTCTTAGTTTTAAGAGCTCAAATGATACAGGGGTTTTAGATGGATTTTATAATGCTTTTACTCTCTGTTTTCTTTTTGCAACGCTGGTATCCAGAAACATTTATTACTTCATAAAAGTACTTAAATATTCAAGGGATTAAATATTTGGTTACTTACAGGAGGCCCATCAGAACCAGGAAGGCCAGGAAGGCCAGGCTTGCCTTGAGGTCCCTAAATGCAGTAAGAGAGACACATTTTAAGAACAATAGTGAACATTCTATCATTTGCTAGGATGATGAAGGACCATCCTTGCTGAGGACTGGTATGTCCTAAACCAGCAAACTACCTTAAATCTTTTTAGTATCTTAATCTCTGTTAAAACAACTGGCGAACCCAACCTGGGTGTAGAGTACCTATCAGAAAAATAATAATAACATTTTAAAAAAAAGTGAAAGAAAAAACCCCCCACCCATATCCAATACATTTAACTCCAAGAGCTAAGGACAGAAGATATACTTTGATAGGGATATCAGGGCTAAACAAAAAATACAACAAACTAAACCCAGAAAGATACTATGATAAAATATATAGGTGCAAGGCCAGTCCTTACAATCTTTAGCAAATAAATCACCCTTTTTTTTCAATGAGGTGCTTGCCTGAGGACAGGCTTCAGGAATTACCCTATGAACATGCACACACAAAACACAAGGTGGGGAAGAATTCTCCAGTGTACAAAATTAACTATTACTTAGAATTTCAGGAATAAAAGGATTCACCATAAGAAAGATACCAACAAGATTAAGAGGTAAAGAGTACAGGTTACAGAACCCCGTACAGTGCTCCCATAGAGAACCCCATAGCTGGAAGGTATGGTACATCTTTGTGAAAGCCTCTGGAATGTGTATATTGAGGACCTAGCCCATTCTCCTAGAATAATATGTTTCAGGCACACAGGCAGGTAAAAAGCATGTATATTGTTTCCTAAAATCTCCTTCAATTTCTTCTAAGGTATATACTAAACAATGAATGGGAGCAAAATCAGAAAAGAATCAGTAGAACAGGAATTCAACAAAAAGTTGAGAAAAGTAAAACTAGCATGAACTTCAACAGTGACATTTTTTAAATTAACAGAAGACATGTTTCAAAGCACAGGAACGTGTACCAACAGATAGATCAGGAAAAACCCACCAATTCACACTACAGTATGCCAATTACACTGCAGAGTTATGTCAAAATATAATCCTTGAAAAAAGAGAACAGTCAGACTTGAGTAGGCAAAACTTTGTTATAAAAAAAGCGATTGATGAAAAAAATATTTTTCACAGCTTCCTGTGAAATTAACATACAAGTACACACTGTTTAATGTTGTAGCTGGGATTCTGATGCTAACAACAGAAAATTAATTCAAAATAAAGGGAGGAAATAATGCATGTGAAAAAGTGTATATAAGAGGAAAGCCTCCGTTGGTTATTCATTTACTTGATGATTTCAGGAAGATCTGCTCATTTTTAGATCTTAGGTTACTATTCTCTAAAACATAGCAAAACCTTTAAGCACATAAGCACAGAACTGACTGTGAAATACCAGAATAATGCTGTAACTTACTTTTTCACCAGGAGGTCCAATAGGACCTTGTGGACCAGGAAGCCCCTATTAAAAAGAAACCAGTGTGAGAAACCAGGGAGAACAATATGCATACATTGACCCTACGAAAGGTCCCTCATTAATCTGTTTAAACACACTGGCAAATATAAGTGGTGCTTTTTCCCCCCTTATGAGTTAGCTCAGGAGTTTTGTGTGAGCCTTTTGCACAAGCCACTCTTCTGGCAGTAGGTCTGTAACAAGATCCTATTCAGAACCCTCCTCCAGGTGTGGCCGTTCCTGCTGCATTCCAGGAACACTGAATGAGTCATTTTTCTCCTGAATGAAAAATCCCTCTGAAAGCTTACTTGAAAACTCTGCTCCCACTGCCCTCGGCACATTTGCAGTATTATTTATAAAATCCTTGAAGCTTTATCAGTTTTACACATGAAAGGCTAACCTTTTAGTAATTTCCATTTATTAAACATTTGCTGCACATTACATCTTATTTCTTGAGAGTTATTTTACACTTACTTGTGGGCCTGGGATTCCTTGCTGACCAGGAGGTCCTGGTTCCCCTTGAGGACCCTACCGTGGAAAAAAATACCAGGGCATTAGGTTTGCATTTCTGCACTACAGATCTTCATTGTCAGGACTAAAAGGAATACAAACTCATCTTTGTTCCTCCCTCCTTAAAGTCTACCACCAACTTTGTATCCAGTACGGTATTTTTCCATGCTAATGAATATCATGGCCTTTTCTTTAATAGAGAATAACATCTCACACATATGATCTAAGCACAGGAGTCCATGGTGCTAAAGGAGCTTGAGAGAAAGCATGATCAGGCCTTTTGGTGGAAAACTAAGTAATAGAAGGCTTCTCTTTCCTATGTCAGATCATAAAGAATCTCAGTATTTTGACAGAAAAGTTTAATTAAATGGAAGGGATAGCATAGTGGCAGGGACAAGAGAATGTGGAAAGGATTCTTAGAATCCACTCCCTCTTTAATTCCCAGCTTGCTTACTCACCATGTTTCCTTTCGGGCCTGAAGGTCCATCAACACCTGCAATGCCCTACAACAAACAATATAAATATGAACAACTTTCAGTGGACTTCCATTTTCCTTCAGGCAATTGCAAATACAAAACGGTTCATACGTACAGGTTGTCCAGGGGGACCAGGTGTACCTCTGGGGCCCAGTAATCCCCGTGGACCCTGGAAGAGAAGAAACACTTAGTAACACCTGCATGATTTTTTTCTGAACAAAGAGAGACCCAGGAGCAAGAGTGGTTAAAGGAATGTCATAAGGAGTAAGGAGGACGAGGGGAAGGCAGCACAGGAAGGAAAGAAAGAAAGAAACAAAGAAATGAAAAAGTTCACTGATAACAGATTCTCCTGAAGGCCACCATATGTCTGAACAGGATGTCAGTGGAAGAGCAAACTTTGATTTAGCCGCTGTATGGTCATTTCAAAGAATAGTAGGAGATAACTATTTCTATTTCCTGGTGCAGAACATTGGCACAGGAACTTCCACTAAAGTGTCAGCTGTGTCTTGGCTTGATGGTCTGGCATGAATAGTAGCATATGTTTGTATTCCTCTCTTTAGAAAACATGATGGTCTGTCATACTCTATGCTATTATTCTAAGTGTAAAACACTGCTTTTATCTGTAGTAAAGATTGAATAAATAATTAAAAAAATTAATAATTTTATTATAATAAATGCAAGGCACTCTGGAAACCAAAATCAGATTTGTTCCTCTTATCCCTAAAAAATTCCATAGATGACCGAGGGCTATTCTCTTAAACAAGGTGAGCAAGATTTGGTCTATAACATAATCTTTTGGCTATGTAAATCCCTATGTAAAAGAATATTAATTTTCATCATTCGTGTCATCATTCACATCACACTGCTAAAGTAGGCAGGACTGAGCCTCAAGTCTCCTCATGTATGATATAGTCACAAAGCACTAACACTGTGACTCTGTAGTAACTTCTTCCTACTTTGCAAGTAGGTAGCAGTATATCATATATTTAGGGTAAAATGCCCCCTTCTGAGGCTTGATTTCTTGCCTGCAATGCAGAACTCTCCTCTGCAGTGACAGCACCTGCAGAATTTCAACTGACAGCTGTGGAAATTCTGGATGTGAAACAAGTGTAAAAATACACAATGAAGCACAGTAGTATGAAAACAGAGGAGAAGCCAGGCCTTATTTTCTAATAAACAGATGTTTGGAAAACATTATCAAAGCAACAGGAGCTTGGTTATATTGTAATGTATCAAGGACTGCAGTGACTGTTTTACACAATACTATGTGAAATAGCCTTTGGGTTTCTTGAAGTTGTGTATACTTGGATGGATATATTCCTGACTTAATTCTAATCCTGTAAGTAGTGTATCACCCCTAACAAAACTGTTTATTTGTTTGCTTTTCAGCCAGAATCCATACTCTCTCTCTATACACACACAGAGTACTTTTTATACCTGGAATTCAGAACAGTTCAATAGAAAGGAAAAAAATCTGCAAGGGACTTTTGTTTCTAACAGAAACAGAAGAATAAGAAAGCATTGCTTACAGCTTCACCTGGGAGACCTCTTGGTCCAACTTCCCCATCTTCTCCCTGTTTTTATACAAAGGGCATAGAAATCTTAGAAAAAAAGAACATGGATCATGACCACATTCCCATTACACGAAGATTCACTCTACATTTTACTGTGTAAATAGCAACTTACTCTTGATCCATCCTCACCAGGTAAGCCAGGAGGTCCCTGTGGGCCACGATCTCCCTGTAGAATAAGGAAAGTCATTAAAATAAAACATCCATTGCTGGAAACAATATTGGATGGGAAGGGAAATGAAAACAAATGTGTTAGCTGAAGTCTGATGTGTCAAAACATGTCTTGACACAATGATACAAATCTGCAGTTATAATACTCAGTAAAGTCTTTTATTATATTAGTATAAAAACAAATGAACATTATTAAAACAATGAACTATTTGTGTTTGTAAAATTTCACTCTAACTATTCTTGGCCCCAGAATATACATGAACTACTGCTACAAAAGGCAGTTATGCACATTTTTCTTTGTCTCATCAGCACCTTCCCCCTCCTCTTACACAATGTATTAGTGTCAGTAAAATAAGGCATGTGTACATGGGTCAGAAATTGATAAACCAACCGGTGGGCCCTGGAGTATACCTGGTGAAGTGCACTGGCCACCTTTCAGAACCACGCACTCTGGCACCAGTCATTGAGAGCCTTGGGACTGATTAGCCTGAGGCTTTGGAAGGCAGCCAGACTTCCACACTTCCCCTCAGAGGCTCAGGTTTTTCAAGTCTATATATGCAAAGCCTCAGTAGACTCTGGACCCTACTTTTAGGATTTATTTTTCTTTCCCTATTTCTAAAGGGAGCTAGTGTGCTGCATAGCTCAGCCACCACTGACTGACCTCTTTCTGGGCAGCGGGTTTTTAGACTGTGACTTCCTTCTGGCACTGGACAACAACCAAGTATTCATGCTGTTTGCCTTAATTTTATCAGTGTCTCCAAGGAGCCTGACAACAGATGTGGATCCTAGCAGAGAAATATGGAGTTACACTTTAGTGGCTTCATTCTTTACTCTTTCAAACTTTCCTAGGGGATTTTAGGTAACTTGCTCTCTTACTCCAGAGCTATCTAATATTAGGGACGTCAGGATTTTATCCTACTGCCCTTCTGTCCTCTATAAATTGGAGTGAGCATGGGAGAGAATGAAATTCTATGAACTACACTTTCATACCTGTAAAATGAATTAATACAGGAAATTCAGAGCAGCCTTGAAAAAAAGGACTTGGGGGTGCTGGTGGACGAGAGGCTCAACATGAGCCGTCAGTGTGCACTTGCAGCCCAGAAAGCCAATCGTATCCTGGGCTGCATCAAGAAAAGCGTGTCCAACAGGTCGAGGGAAGTGATTCTTCTCCTCTACTCCACTCTTGTGAGACCCCACCTGGAGCACTGTGCCCAGTTCTGGAGCCCCTACTACCAGAAAGATATGGATGTGCTGAATGTGTCCAAAGAAGGGCCACGAGGATGATCAGAGGGCTGGAGCACCTCTCCTGTGAAGACGGACTGGGAGAGTTGGGGTTGTTCAGTCTAGAGAAAAGAAGGCTCCAAAGAGACCTTATTGTGGCCCACCAGTATTTAAGGAGGCCTGCAAGACAGCTGGTGAGGGACTTTTGAGGATGTCAGGTAATGGTAGGACGAGAGGGAATGGATTAAAACTAGAGATGGGTCAATTCAGAATGGACGTTAGGAAGAAGTTCTTCACCATGAGGGTGGTGAGACACTGGAACAGGTTGCCCAGAGAGGTGGTGGGAGCCCCATCCCTGCAAGTTTTTAAGGCTGGGTTGGATGGGGCTCTGAGCAACCTGATCTGCTGGGAGGTGTCCCTGCCCATGGCAGGGGGGTTGGAACTAGATGATCTTTAAGGTCCCTTCCAACCCTGACAATTCTATGATTCTATGAATTTCTATATTTTGCTAAGCTTTGGAACTACTCAATGTGACCTGCTGGTACAGCATGTATTTTCCTACATGCTAAATGACACTCCTGAAAGATGATACATTAGACACATGATCTATTCTCTGGCTTCCGATTAATATGCAGGGGAAGACTGACTTAAGCTTTCAAACATTGAAATAGTTCATCACCTCGAGGGCTACTTTTCTTTTCTTGCAATCACGTTGCACTTAGAGATAGCTTAGGAGCTTGCATTCAGTGTCCTGGTATTGTCATGCAGTAAGAACAGAACTTCCTATCATTATCAGCATTCTCAGTTCTTCAGTTCTTTAATTCTTTCCTTCAAATTTTCTGTAAAAGTCTGAATTTCTTTTTCCTTAGACCTTTTCTTCTAGTATATAGTGTCTTGCTTTTATACTGGAGAAGGGTTTTGCATCTCCCCAACACTGGAAGTCAGAGAATCTCACATAGTAACTCCTGTCTGACAACTTGTGTTTGACAGAGGCCTAACCTCAGGGAGACATCCAATTTGCAACTCATAGTTTGAATATGACAAATTCTAAAAGTAGTTTTAGAACTTCTACTCTAAGGTTATGAATTTTCACCTCAGTTCTCTTACAGTTGAAACATAACTACAACAGAAAAAAATGTTTCTTTTCTTTCTTTCAGTGGTCTTTATTTCAAGCCAAAGAGGATGGAATATTTGCATTATATGCTGTCAATATATATGAATCCAAAGAGCTACAGCTATCTGATATGGCTTTGAATTGAGTCGCTTTCAGAAAGACCATAGTTTGAACTTTTACAGAAGATTTTCATAGAAACATGAGAATGCAGTGATTTTTAAAAAGCGGGATGAAAGACATGATGAAAAGAAGTTTTTATTTTCATTACTATTTGCAAATTTAAACCCAAACTTACTCTTCTGTTTCAGGGGTTTTTTTATTTGTTTATGAAATATGAAACAAAAAGAATATTTTAAAAAACTTTATTTCTTTATGACTCGGAAGGTACCACAGACATAGAGTTCTAGTGTTCCAGGTTGGAAAGCAGACACACATTGCCTGACTCTGAACCAATTTCTGCTCAGTGAAGTAGCGGTAAGAGCTTAATGTCTACCCCCCTCTGCTGGTCACCTGCTGATCAAGCTGGATTTCGATTACGTGATGTGCTGATTTCTTTACACTCTTTAAGTAAAATGGAACGATGAAATAGGATCAAGACATCTCTGTATAACACTAGAAATTCTTTTCCCATTGCAAAGGGAAATCAAAAGAGTATCCTTAGATGCTGTTACAAAGAACTACAATATGGGCCAACACAGTTGAGATTTTCTGGGAAGTGCAGCAACTGTGCTAACCCGCTGAAGGGTGAAAGCTATAATCACTCCTCGGTCATCAAGCTTTAGCTTATACGGGAATGGTTCTTTTGACATCCCCACTCACTATTCGTTTTATGGTGCATGCACTTACAAGGAGAACAGTAAGGGAGGTACATTCAGTAGAGTATGTTGTTATCAGCATCTACATTTGGGGTATAATTAAAGCAGAAATCCCCTGCTGCTCTTATTTCTACACTTTGTTGGGAAAGATGCAGCCTCATCCTACAGGTTGGTATGACATAAGGAGCAAGTACATTAGTTGTTTTAAATATTACTTCAAGTTTTCCTAACTTATCCGACCTGACTGATCTTTCTTTAAACTGCAGTTGTTGTAAGAAGCCACACTCAACAATTCAGTTTGCAATTCAAATATTCAAATGCATTCTTTGAGCAAGCTTATCAGCAGGTTAAAATTTGTCATGCCACTGATACAGAAACTTCATGCTAATTTCCTTTTCCTATTACTATTTCCTTTAACAATCACTTTAAATCCAACTGTCAAATTCCTTAACTAAGAACCTAGCCAAAGATGTGATCTGAATTCCGAATATATATTTTAATCATTAATACATATATATGAATTGTTGTCTAGTGATTGATATTACTAAAATGTTTCATGAGGAACATGTTACCAGACAATATAGATATTATTCTGCAGTGTGAAAAGCTGACATTCGGTTTTAACTTCCCCATCATTCTTAGTGATATTCTTCATGAATAGTGCATTATTTCTGTGACAGTATCAATGTGGTGTTGTATAAGTATACATGTTTTTCTTACCCTGTTACCTTTGTCACCAGGGAGGCCAGGAAGACCATCAAATCCTCTGTCACCCTAGGAAAGATGTAATCCCAGGTTTAGTAAATGACTACTATGTTCTGTGTTACTCTGAATAAATTGCATCTTACTTCTAAAAGCTAATTTCTACTCCTGGTTATATGTACACTTTTGTTACTCAATGACACACATGGTGAGGAGCACAGAGATCAAACTCACAAAATTTGCTTTTATGCATTAGCTTAAGAGAAGATGCCACACCAACTTTTTCACTGTGCTGTAATTATGCTACTCATAAAAAGAAGTCTGCATTTAAATAAAAAGCTTGATTCTAGCTGCACTTTGCAGTTGCAAAACTGACGTTACTATTATTGGTACTCTGTAACTAGAAACTGACTCAGAGGAATCATGCCCAAGAATCAAGATACTTCAAGGTCAGACTACTAGCCATTACCATTAATTACCATATTTCAAATGGATGATTCATTCTCGGCTCTTGCATCTGATCCAGCTATCCGAAACCTCAGTATTTTCACTTGAGAGAAGAATTTGTGGTTGGCCTGAAAGAAACTGTGGTACCTACATAAAATCTGTCTAGCTCATTCCAAGACTGAAATAAAGCCTCAGGTCTCGTTATTATTTACCTTTGCACCAGGTTCTCCTGGCATTCCTCTGGCACCATCAGCTCCAGGACGTCCCTGCAAAATGCCAAAGGAGCAAACATTTGAAAATGCAGCGGAATCAGATAATATTTAGATATATTTAGATGGAAACTATTTACTCAGAGCAGGATTGATCCATATACTACCTACCCTTTTGCCAGCTTTTCCACTTGGACCAGGGGCACCTTGAACACCACGAGGACCCTGAATTTAAAAAGTGCAATTGTTAGAATCATATTCGTGTCAACAAAAAGCTAATTAAACAACTCACCTCAAGAACAAGATAAGAATGTTTTTATAAACAAAGCTGCATTTTTTCCCAGGAGATGGATTCTGGCTTCCAAATTCCTATTAGTTTTAATAGAACATGGGCATCCAAACTAGCCTTTGCACTACCAATTTTAACACTAATTTTCATGAGATGGCATTATACATCGCATAATTGGTCCCTTTAACATAGAAGGACCTTCTTACACTCTTATCATGCTTTGAAGATCTCAGTCCTGTGGTTTGAAAACCCTTCTTCCTCTCATGCAAAAATTATTTTAGTCATATAATAATTATTTGATGAAAACTAAAGAGTGCTTATTTCAGACTCCTAACTCATACACAAACATGAGTTGTGCTGGAAAACAGCTCACATGCTGTCTTAGGTTTACACAGCACAGTTTTAACTAGAGGAAGACCAAATAACCCCAGACTGAAAAATGTAATTCCACTTTTTTAAACACATGTAACTTCCACTGACGACTGTGTGGGCATATATTTTTGTGGAAGCTTTCTCATCTCCCAGCCAAATGCATCTTTTTCAGGCAAAAATAGCAATGGTAAGGACTAGTCATCCAAAAATACTGAGTAGGAAAGGAAAAAATACTAAAAATGTAAGTAAGCAAACTGGTACACTGATCGGCTGTTCAGAGTGCTTTTTTGTTTAATTCCTTTATTTTTCTTATGCAAATATCTATGTGGAGTTTGAAGATAGGCACTTAATAACATAGCAAATCCACACTACCACTTGAGATCTGACAAAATCATTGTTCCAGAAACTCCTATCATTATTTCTTTAAGAACCCCTTACTACTTTTAGGTTTAAGCTGAAAGATTTCAATGTGTTTAAGTGCTCTTTAACATCACTGCACTGATATAACAGTAAGCTGAGAAGAAAAGCATGCACTGATTCCTAAAGATTTATTATTGCTATGTCACATCATCTTGAATATATCCTGTTTAATTACCTATTAAATTCAATCTCTCTCACCTTATGAGAACCGATAAGATCAGTGCCCAAGGTCATAAAATTGCAGACTGACATATAATTATTTAACAGAGAAAAGAGCCTGAAGTGACAATGTTAAAACAGGTTTTCAAGTGATGACACTCTATATGGGATAATTGCTTTGTTATATAACATATTTCAAAATGAACAATCAAGCTATTCAATTTAATTAGGATAGTATTGTAAAAGCTATTTTTCTTCAATTGCACATGGAAAGCATATCAGTCATTGATTTCTTCTAAGTGATATGAATGCATTTTCTTAAAGATAAACAAGCTCAAAGATAACAGGCAATGTTGTTGTACCTGGGGACCTGGTTCACCACTTTCACCTTTAGCGCCTGCTGCTCCAGGTCCACCCTTGATGAAAAAAGCAAAACATATTGTTTAAATATACGAAAAACTCTAAATGAGTGTTTCTTTCTATACAGTAATTACAGGGAGAAAAAAACAATCCCCTATTCATTAGAAGATATGAATTCACCATTTGAACCTGCAGAGATACCCTGATATATCATTGTCTAGACACTGGGCCTAACTTGGCCAAAAATCTTTTTACAACCAAAGAAGACACCTATCGATTTGAATGGGATCAAATGTAACATTTTGTTCTGTATTAACATTTGAGAGCTAAATATGAGCACAGTAAGAACATAAGTCATGGAAACAGAAGTGCATCCGCTGTAGGGAAGGCAACTGAAATGAAAGCCGCCTCTTTTTATCTTTATCTGTGTTGTAAAGAAAATTAGAGAGTCTTGGAGTTCAATCCAAAGATCACTATACTCAATGAAAAATACCCTGTCTAATCTTTTAATGAACTTCAGTGATGTTTTAATCAAGGTCTTTGTGCATCTGGCCCTGGGGAAGTGGAAAATCTAAATAACTGCACCTCCTTAGTATCATTAAATGATGATACAGATTTTCACAGTGAGTTTTAGTCATAAACAGACCTAAACCAGATCTTCATCCAGGGTAAGATACTCTGCATGGAATCTGGGGCAGAACTAGTCAAAGTAAGTTTGTGTTTTCTTAATAGTAGTCTCACAAAAATAGACAAAACAAACCAAAAAATCTTGAGATGCTCACATAGAATACAGGCTCAAGAAAGGAACACGCTTAAATTTACTATCATGAGCAAAAGAATTTTTGCATTTCTGACTTCTGAAATAGGTCGAGACCAAATGTATGTATTTAATAAGAAATAAATCTTTCAGACTTTGGAAAATTGATAGTTCTCCTGTATTCACCATAGTGACCATTCCAAGAAAGAAGGGGTCTCATGGCTTGGCTTAGTGCTGAGTCCAGTATCCTAGAGTGGAGAGATTCCCACCGACCTTGCAGGTGTGGAGTCAAGTCCTAAGCAAACTGAAAATCAGATCCTGAGCTGGTACTGGCAGTGGAGAGAACAGTGGCTTCAGTAGGTGGTGACTGTCTGTTTGGGTTTCCCTCATGTAAGCTCTGCTTTTAATTAATATAATAGATTACATTTAATATCTGTGGGGAGAAATCCATTTTGTATTCTATGTTAATTAAGCATGTGAACTCCAGAGTCAGTTAAAGCTAGACTGGGGCTTTGACAGTGCTGCATTTAAGATTTCAATAATTGTTATGTTTCTAAATGTATCTTATTGGCTACTATTAATTTAACAAAATGCAATTCATATTAAGAGTAAAAGCTCCAACTACTTCATTCTTAAAATAAGCTGGGCACACAAACAATTGACAGACCAAGAATCTGTAGATGCTTCTGGAACTGTAGGCCAAAAATGTTGCCAGATCAAAGAGTTGGATTTCTAGAGCCTCCTGGTGGCTTAGATGCAAAACAACTATTATTATTATTAATTTGTTGAACTTTGCATACGTAAATTAATGAAGGCTTTTAAAACACGAAAGTGTGAGTATGAGGCCAGGTTATACCTCAGCTAAAGGTATACAACCTGCTGTCAATATTATACCAGCCTTTACAAAACAATTCCTTGCTTACAGGAGTTCTATAGTTATTTTATATGTGTAGACTGAATGTTATCCTGCAGGTCTCTTGATTTAAATGCACTGCTGGAAATAGTGTATTTGTTTGTTAAATGGACCCAACAGGTTTGACTATTTGTAAGTGTTGCATACCTATATCAATCAGGAGTCTGTGAGCCAAATTATCTGCTTAGTAGCAACTATTTACTTAAAGAATTGCTCTTTACTTAAAGAATTGCTCTAATTGCCCACTTAAAAATAGAAAAAAAGTCCAGTGATTTCAGTTTCTGGGGACCAAGTGAGATTCTATTGGGACATTTAGCCAAAAATTAACCTGAAAACAGTAAATTTCACCTAGATAAACAGACTGGTTTTGCGATACTGGTCAATTTGGAGCAATGCATAATCTGGAACAGATTTTTTGATGCTATATGAAGATGAGGCAAAATATTATCAAGCCAACTGAGACTACAATTTACAACAGTTTTAG
Organism: Rhinoptilus africanus; assembly: GCA_013400135.1. Lineage (NCBI taxonomy): Eukaryota > Metazoa > Chordata > Aves > Charadriiformes > Glareolidae > Rhinoptilus > Rhinoptilus africanus. The sequence continues at coordinate 68,896 of VXBO01008784.1, read as the reverse complement.
CATCATCTAGCTTTGAAGAGTCACTGAACAGAATGTTAAGCTGCTAGCATCAGGGAAGAACACAATCTAGAGTATTTCTTATGCTCCCTAAAATATTCGTCCAACAATATGGAATTATCTTATGCCCCTCTGGGTTTTCGTAGTTAATAAAAGTGGTCACTGGAGCGAATAGCAGCGAGAGCCACTGAGGCAACCTTTCTGTTGCATTGTGCTGCTGTAATTATATGCAACGAGATGAAGGATAACCTGGCCAGTATTTTCTGTTGGTAGTAGAAGGATGTTATACTCATGTTTGTCCATCTGCTCTCCTCTTTTCAAACTTATAGACACTGTACATTAAGGAAGGTGATGACTAGAGAGAAAAAGAGGAGGTTGGAATGGGAGGACTTGGTTGTTACTGTTCAGCTGTGGACTGTTGCGGAAGCATCACATTAAAGAAGGAAAGAGGCACAAAAGAAGGGAAAGGAACCATATTATACTTTTGTCTCACCACTTCTAAGTTATGACCAAATCTGCACAACTGGGATGAGTGGAAGGAAACTTCTTTGGAGGAAAATGTTGCTGCATTCTGAGGCCAGGAGAAAACCAGGTGGCCTCCAGCAACTTCTATTGCTGTCTTCTACATGTGCTGCTATAGTTGTGACTGGCATATCTCTGCGGTCTCTTTTTCTTCATGCAATAAACCAATAGGAACTTGCTTCATCCTTTTCTCTTGGTTACCCAGCAATCACTTATTTTCCTTTCTCAATAGCACAATTGTATTCTTGTCTGTGTCTTACAACCAGATTCTTGTCTGGTCTAATGAAAACTGCTAACATTACTCTGTGTCCACCACTATAATGATGATGTAAATAAAAATTACAGCAGACATAGATCAAAATCTAAGAGGCCAAATATTTGCCAACCCAGCTGTTCCATCACAGTAGCCAAATAACAGTTTCCAAATTAAGGGGATCTTTCAAACATGGGTGCTGTACTAACTGTAGAAGAGAATTTCACTCTACGTCAGAGGATAAATACAATCACCTGGGAGAAATTTAGAAAAGACTAGTCTTCTACAAAGCTTATGATTTTGGCTGCAGCATTTGTTATTTTATATCACAGTACAGATGCTTTATAATAGCTTTTTGAAAGATGGTAAATGCTAAATTATACCATTTAGTGGACTATTGAGTCTGAAAAGTGTCAATTCCCTAAAAGAGGAAATTGCAATTGAAGATTGATCAGGTGGTTTTGGCTTGCTGAGCATCCTACTTCATTTTAGTCTTTCATTATGAATTTTAAAAGGATATTAAACCCTTTTAAACTATTTTTAGACATTAGAGAGGCAAACCTATTTGTGATCAAAAAGTTGTTTTGTATGCTAGCAGAAAAAATGTTGTGTTCCAAATATTACAAATATTAAGCTTTTTTAACATCCACAAGGCCATTTTCCAGATCATTTGGTATTAGCAGTCAAGCCAAATTCAGGACTGAAGTAAAAAAAGTACAATTATTTTAGAAATCTGTATGGTTTTTAATTGCTTATATGAATGCCTCTTATGAACTTTCCAGATTCGGCTTAAGTAGTGAACCAAGGTCATTCTTACTCTTGCTTTAGTAGCTCTTTCTGTAGAGTTTCATATTTATCACAAGAAGTTTTGTAAATATTATTACAGAGATGACTGACTGCAGAGGCATACATAGGCATTTATGTAAAATTCTCCTAGTTTTGTAAGTTTACCAGTGTGCTCTTTTGAATCACCCCAAAATCTTCAATAAAACTGATTTCGTATTGAAGATGCATAGCAGACCTTGAATAAGAATACCAATCAAGAATACTATGGCTTTGATTGTATCAGGGTTTTTTTTTAAATAAAATAAGTACAAATACAGAGATGTAGGCATCACCAGAATGAGATCCATGGACTTGCATTACTGTGTTCTTAAACTTATGCCCCAGTTTTGTTTACATACCACAGGACCTGGTCTTCCAGTGAGTCCCATGGGACCAGGTGGACCTCTCATAGCAATCTGAGAAAACAAACAGAACAAAACAACAAGTATCAAGAAAAAGCTGCCAGCCAGCATACAGATCCTATATTAACACAATTTCATAATGCATTAGCAAATAGCCTCCATCATTGATTCAGTTGTTCATAAGGATTACTGTGATGAGATGATGCTTAGTGCTCTTTACTTCACATCCTCATGATATAAAATGGAAATTTTTTTGGAGCTGTACCCGCGTGGCAGTTTTGTTTGTAGGCTCCTTGTACTCACCCTAGCTTGCTGGAGAATAGCTTGTGCTTGAGCTTCCTGTGCTGAGATTGTTGGGCCCTTCTCACCATCTCCACCAAAGCGGAACTGCAAGTACCAAAACAAGAAAGGGATTCAGAATTAAAGCTGTACTTGTTATTCACTGCATAAACCACTTCAAAGACACAGGGTCTCCGTCTTTAGTACACTCCACTAACTTCAGAAGACTGCTGCATTGCGGCCACTGGATCCAGCACAGATATCACGTCATTGATAACAGTTTAGAACTGAAATGCAAATCTAATCCCTTAGGAGCAAACATTTTCTTGATTTCATAGGATTTTGGTTTTCAGTTTGTTTGCTTGTTTGTTTGTTTCAAAAAGAGGACAGAATAGACTCTAAAAAACTCATTAAAAATATGTTTCAATATTAATTAATTCTCTCTACATTGGTAGCTACCAACAGAAAAATGCACCTCGATTTAAGGCAGACACCAATTTTTAAAATATTTGGTATCTAAAATTAAAGAGTTGTGTGCCATTTCTGAAAACTCCAAAATAAGTTACAGAATAAAATTTAAGTACTCATTGCTGCACTCCTGGGCGGTTACTGCTCGTGAAACTGTTATCAGAAGCTTTGCAAGGTTGGAGAGACAGTAAGTTGCAACAAGAAGCATGGCTTTCCAAAGGTATAGCATAGGCACACTGGATATCAGGGCTATGAATCTTTCACTGCCTGCAACCATTTGTTCAGTTTGCCTACACCCAGACTGACTGAGGTCTGTCTGCTGCCTATTTCATCTATTATCATCAGAATGGAAGAATTTTTTTTGGAAAGTGATGGAAATCTTATTGCTTTAAGCCCCCACAAATGAGCATCTGACTTTTTCTAAAATAAGAACTACCAAGCCTTCTATCACTTGAAGGGAGGCCAGGTGCTTTGTAGGGATCCACATAATGTGGAATCAACATTTCCAAAATATTTTTTCAAGCAAAAGTACCTAGGTACTGCATCCATTGAAAAGCTGAACCCATTTTGCTGAATTCAAGTTCTGCACGTGATGATGACAAGCCACACATCCCACAAAAGGTGTCTCCCATATGTTACTTGGTGTTTTGAAGGTACCTCTGTGACAAGATGGTCTGCCACTTCCAGATTCAAATCCACCTGTTTACTCCTTTATACCAGGATGGCTCTCAAGCTAGTGAGCAGGTCATCTGTTACAAAAGGATACTGACTTTTCAGTGGGGTTTATAAGTGTGGAAAGGAATTATGGATGGGGATTAAACAACAAGGCTGGAATTCAGGAAACCTGAAGCCAACTTCTTCCTTTCCGAGAAACTTCTGGTTTGACTTGAGTTGAGATTCATTAATATCTAAAATTAAAGATACTGAGATTTTCCAAAGTTACTGATAAGTTAACTATTGGTCCACACTTACTACTTTTAATGGAGCAAAGTGATACAGCAATTATAGATGGAAGAATGATTTGGGAATAATTCCCCTGTACAGTAATGGCATTTTTCCATCAACTAATTATCGGTAAACAAATACTTCTGTTACACAGCCAGCTGCAATAACAGAACTTGGTGCAAGCACGAGGTCAAAAACATTATCTTATTTTAATAAACTTCCATTGATTTTTTCATAAATAGAAAACAAACTTTACTAAATCATCCTTTCCTCATTGATACTGATGTAGTCCTGCCTCCTGTAGCAGAACTGCAGCAACTAGAGCTTTGAGACTTCCTGCTTGCTTTGCTTTACTTACCAGAAATACTGCCCCTTCATTTATAGTCAGTTTATCAATTCTGGGAACTGGTACTCATCAGAGCTTTCAGGTACACACATACACTTAAGAATAATGAATTCCATGCATATAGCACTTTTCATACTGCAAAGCTGCAAGATACTTTAACAGCTTTGGGCTTGTTCCCCCACCTGCTAAAACAGATGGTGTTTTGCTTTGACTCCAGTGGGAGCAGAGCTGGCTACGTGCATGTATTTCTATTCAAAGGATGCACTGACTCTTCAAAGAGGACACTGAAGTCCAATTTTAAGCACAGAATGCTTAAAATTCTCCATGTCAAGGAGACTTGAAAGCACACACGCCTGCTGGGAGTACATGCCCTTTGTGCAACAGCAAGCTCCTTGTTTAGGACATATAGTACAAATAATAGGTACTGTTGAAAATATAAGGAGGATTTCAGTGAGTGTAATATATTCGTGTAGGTTCCAATCTGGCAGCCATGCAGGAGCTAAAGCATGTGCTTTTTTGGGGGGTGGAAAAGGTACCATAAGAACTTGAAATGCTTACACCATATAAGAAAATATATCATCTCTCATTCCAAAGACAAAATCAGATGAAACAGGAAAACACTTATACATTTCTTGAAAACCACTTCCTCTTTTTGGAGGCTGGCTACCCTGTAATCATAATACGACTTACCGGCAACATTAACATGGTACCTGGGGGACCTGCTAAACCATCCGCACCAGGGAGACCAGGGCGACCAGGTGGACCCTAAAAGGGATGACAGAAAGAGGGATGAGAACAAAAAGATACTTATATAAGACAAACCTTTTGAGTCACTCTTACACACTTACACTCGTATTCAAAATTACGCACTTGAAGGATTATTATTGTGTTTGCAAATGTTTTGGGTATGTTATTCATTATTAGTGAGGTAATTAACTGAATACGGGGAAGACATTCAGCAATAGGGAAAAAAGCTATTTCTTTCATTATTTTACTTACAAATTGTATTAAAAAAAAGGAGTATGGAGTAATTAATTACTGAGGCTCTGCTAATGATTGGGCTGAGCTGAGATTTGCATTGTTTTACAGTGTTATCTTTATTTGATACAGAGAACTAACACTGATGATTTGTTTTAAACCTTTTAAGTAGCTTAATTTTCAAAGGCTACATAAGTCCTGCAGCTACAACTTGAAGTCTATTTTTTAAGAAATCTAATTCTCCCTGAAAGTTTAAAAAGAGCTAAACTTTTTGCGTAAGCTGGAGGTGAAGAAATGTACTAATGTGTGTACATAATGCTCATGATTATTGATCCAACATGCTGCATAAATAAACATTGTTGTTGTCACAACAGTTAGATTTATAATTGCACCTTTCCTCCCGGCAATTTACATGCTGCATTTTCACTAGCTGAAGCTGTCAAGGGCAGGAAGGACCTGCATCAGGAGTGCTCATTTGCCTGCTGCATATCTGTGAAACAAAGTACTCATTCACCAGAACGACTCTCTGCGGGGTTGCAATGACAGACCAACAAACATCAGACTGTCTTGACTGGTTCCTTCTGCTGCTCAGGAGTTGAACAAAACAATGGCAAAACTGATCTGAAAAATTTTGGTGTTTTTGCCCTTCTTCAGGAATTAAGAACAGTAGTCTGTTTCTGAGTCTGTTTCAGCTCTTTTTCAAAAAGACTGAAGCATCAAAAAATAATTCCGTACTAATAACATACTACAGATAAATGTCAAATTGAGAATTATTACTAATTCAGATGTAAAATATTGAATAAAATATTGTAATCATTAAAAAGAACCATTATAAATCCAGGCAATTTTGAGTTACGGTTAAAAAATAGAAAAATAATTAAATGCACTTGCAGAGCACCCAAAGAACCTTCACTGTGAGCTGCAGTGATTTTATGCCATATGATTACGTGTCTTGGTGAAGATTAGAAATGAAAGATTAGATCAGAAGATGAAGATTAGATTACTGAAGATGAAACTGAAGATCAAATTATTTTTCACTTTTATTCCTCCACTGCACCACTTTAACTGAGTGAAATTCATCTCTAGAGTAAGTAAAAGTGGGACCACTAATGGTCTTCTCCAGAAGTGTATGTTCATTCATTTCTCAATTGTCTTATACCCGTTATTAGGATTAGAAAGATATAATATCTTAATATAAATGCTGAAGCACGCACCATAGGCAACTAAGAAGTCATGGATTGCTCACCTAATTCTTCTGTAGTTCCATGCCTAAACAACATTCTCAATTATTCTAGGTATTAATGCGGGCTTCTTAAAATTAAGCAATGTGCCTTTACTGAGTGGTAATTTTCTCAGAATGTTACTTTTCTAAATTTTTTACCTAAGATGAAAAGTAGTCATAATAGTTATAGCAAGAGCTACAGCCTTTATTTGTATACACTGGTTATTGTTTACAAAAAAATCCCCAAACTGTCCACATATGTTTAAATTTTAAAGTAAGACATGTTATTTCATTAGGATGGAACCTGACAGCAAATTCTGCTATTGTGTCTGTATTGTTCTCATGAGTTTGGTGACTCATTTCTACAACCATTTTTTTAATGTAATGTGTACTTTTTTATATAAAACATGAAGTCTGTTCCATGACAGGTACATGATGTGTTTAGTCAAGAATTGACTTATGATTAATTTAGTAAGCAGTTAGTTAAAAAAATATTATTAGCAGTTGTTGCATTACAGTGTGTTAAAATTCCCATTTTATAAGTTTAAATTCCAAAATATGTTTAGTTAATCTACAGGAAAGAAATATGAAAGAAGTGTGTACTTGCTATTAATGTGAAGCATTGCTGGGATTTTAACATTATCTCATTACTTAGTGAA
>VXBO01008784.1:20803-54247 GCA_013400135.1 Rhinoptilus africanus | reverse complement strand
CTCATAGCATTTGCTGTTATTTCTTGGATTCTTTGGAAACCGAAGTTTGGAGTTTGTGAGGAGAAAATAAAGGTAGGACTGAGCAAATACTGCAAACAAAATTCTCCTTTCCTACTATATTCAGGGCCTTGTCAATTAAAAATCCAATTGGGAATTAATTTTGCTTCCAGTCTTAGTCACATTAGTTTTCTTTGCAGCTTCAACAGTTCAATAAACTGGTAAATGAGGATCTTGGCACAACTAAAGGAAAATTAAAGCCTTGCTGTTAGGCCTGTGATTAAGTCAGAGGGAAAGAGAGAGCTATAAATCACACAAAAAAGAGCATGATTCAAAAGATCCACCATGTCATCCTATCTTCCTTTACATATACTGACCTGTTAAATCACTCCTGCAAGATCATAAACCTGTCACCATTGACTAAGCTTATTTTCATGAAAGGGTTCAGACCTTCACCTTCCACTCATGAATTTTCTCCTTGGAAAGTAGAAGAAGATGTAGGATTCTAGACACTTATATGCATGTTAACTTCTTAGGGTAATCACATAAAAATATTAATTACAGTACTTTCACCTGCATTGGAAGTTACATTCTTTCCAGCTTTAGCTCTAGTTTAGAAAGATTTTAAAAATTGGTCATTTTATCATTTATTTCTTGGAATTCCACCTCTTCTTTAATTTCCCTCCCATCTTCAACCCTCCCTTACTCCCTTCACCAAAACAGAAAAAAACCCTGCATTTAATGAAAATAAAGAGTTCAGGATTACTAAAACAAGACGATGGGCTTGATCCAAAGCCTGTCAAAAGTGAGAATATATCTAATACGTATGAGGAGCTCTGGATCAGGCTCTGTACAGTTCTGAGACTGTAAAACTATAAAAGAATCGCTAAATTAAATTAATCTGCATTATGTCTTCAATCAACTTACGCTCGTTTCTGTGATATCGGTCTCTGCAGGAACACCAGGACCAAACTCCTCATTAGTGGAATCAGTTGGTTTCTCTTCATATTCTTTATATTCATAAAAATCATATTCGCCTAAATCTCCATCTACCAGTAGATCAGATTCACTGAGGTCTACTCCTCTGCTTCCATATTCAGTTTCCTCAGTTTTTTTATCATAATCCTCTCCAGTTATGTATTCTTCAGCAAATACTTCTTCAACAGGATTTTGCTATTCATATCAGTAGCAAAGATTTGGGAACAGGAGGAATACGTGAGTTATTGTTAGTAAAGCAATGTAAGCATATGCTGATCCACCATGATGACTTGTCAAAAGAAGAAAGAACAGTAGAACTATAGCATATTGTCTTTTAATTAGAGTCTGAAGGAATGGAAGTCCAGCCTTTCAGAGTAATTAAAAGATCTTTGTATAAGTAGTACAAAGAAGTAATGCTTTCATACCCTTTTTTTTATTACCAAAAACACTGAATTCAATATAACCAGTACGCTATGTGTACTGTTTGCTTAATGTTACTTTAGCGCCAAATATAGCTAAATTTCCCTGCTTGGTTTCACATTTACAAGCATTCATGAATGAACATATGAAGCACAACGAACAGTGAATAAATTCAGACTTTTTTACAGTAACAGTGTAAAGGAAGCAAAAGAACCACTTTAGTTAAGCCCAGCCTTCTTTATTATTTTGTGTCTATAAATACCACTGCTGAACTAAATGTTTCAATTTCTTTTCTCTTGTTAATGATTTTGCAGTTAATTCATCACTCAAAAAGTCATGGTTCATGTCTGTCATGAAAAATAATATATTTTTTGTCTGGGTCAAATTCCACCTGCAAAACTCAGATTAATTTTAACATTTCTGAAATTTAAGTTTTCATTTTCAAGTATGTAAAGTGTCAAACCAAGCAACCAAGTTCCAAGCACCAAAGCAGTTTAAAAAAATGCTATATTTGAGATGTACAAAACCATTTGTGAAAAAAAAAAAAAGAGGATTTCTTTGTTTTACAGAGGTGTCTTGAAAGGATAATTTTGAAAGAAATCAAAGTTCAGATATTGCTAATATGAGACATATTCTAGATGGTCAGACAAGATGAATTAGTATGATCTTAAAAAAATATATTAAGATGCTAATTAACACCCAGAGTAATTAAAAATATCTTGATCTAACCATGATATTGAAATATATTGCAATTAAAATAAAAAGCTAAATTCTGATTTAACAGTTGCCTAATTCCTTTAGCTGCACAACTATGACTTTTGCCTTACAGCTAGAGTAAAAGTGGATCTGAACCACTTCTAAGCCAAATTCTGCCTTTATGCAGAACTCTCTCACTAAGGAAAGTATTTAGCACTTTGGATCTACTTCATAATGACTGTACTATTGTACAATTGGCCTATAATTGCCCAAGAAACAGTATGATAGAAATATGCCTCTGTTGAACAACTTGTGAGAAGTAAATATGAAATTTAACACAAGAACAACTTACAGTAGAATAAGTAAAATATGTCTTAATTCACCTTCACCTTCCAATATACATAAGAAGAAAACCAAAAAAAAAGAGGACTCTTTTTTCTCTTTTCAAATATTTGACAGGGGAAGGGAGGCAGTTTTGTACATCTTTTAAGCAACATATATTCATTTTGAAAGGAAAATGTGGAATAAAAATGAAAACAATATTTCTTATAATCAGCCATCATTTTTCTAAAACTAGCATTAATTAATATGCAGACATATTAATCAACACTGGCTTTAGGTGTAGTAAACTTAACAAAATAATGTTTAGGCTTGTCATTGTAGCTTTCCAAAAATGTGGTTTATAAACCAAGTCAAAATAATAATTTTCTCCTTTTTTGACAGTTCAAAACACAATGTTCCATAGAACCTCAGTGAAAAGCAAATAATTTGAAGGAAATGATGGCGTCTGACTCAACTTCAATATGCTGGTATGGTTGCAGCTATTCTTTGCTTGTGTTAGGCTCATTTTATGCCGCATCTTAAAAGTTGCATGAAAAATTAGAGACTTCACTTCCCCTTAAATTAGAAGGACTATGTCTAGTATTTAACCTGGTTTATACTAGACATAGCTCCATTCACATCCACAGTGAATGCAACAACCCCACATTCCCACAGCATATATCACTGAATGATTTCCAGAGTCGTGAACTCTTCAGTCTAAAGATTCAGCAGATCTCTACAGAATCGATGGGAAAACAGTAGGTTCTGATATTGGTTGAGAAAGCATAAAATTGCATTAATTGCTGTTATGTATAGATATGTATGTTTACATAGATGAACATTTATCCTTTTAAAATGCGTTTGTACTTTTTGTATCATTGACACCCGGCGGGCAAGTACTTTTGCCTAGTATTTTCTCAAGAGTCCTTATTACCTCATTTGCTTCAGTAGTTCTGTAAGGAGCTTCTGTCTGGGGCCCATAGTCATTTTCAGCTATGCTATACTCTTGAAATCCATCAACAACGTTTGCCTGGTATTAAAGAAAAGGTACATTATTAAAAGAAATCCTGTAGGAAAAATTCAAGAGGTATCGCTTTTATTTGGGTTATGGTATTAGCCAGACGCATTCATCTAGTGGGGTTAGGTATATTTTTTCTTATTATCAGAGATCTTCCAGTCCTGGCCTGGGAAAGATCTTGATTGTATCTTGGCTACCTTTACCCCTAGTTTGCCTTTTGATGCTGCTTGATAACTTTTCTTCTTCTTGGATGCATATTTTTCAGATTTTTTTGTTGTGGCCTTTTGGGGTTTGTCCTTTGAGCTAGTGGCCACTGTCCTCTTCTTCTTTTTGACCATGGCTTTCTTTTTCTGCAAACGTTATGAAAGATGGAATGGAAAAACATAAATAAAATGAAAAGAAAATTGAGACAGCATGAATGAAAGAAGGGTAACCAAACGTGAGATGAATGCTGTCAGCCGTGAGACCTTCCATCTCTAACTGAAAGCAAGTGTTACAGCTACAGAGCAAAGAAATGAGTGAAAGAAAAACATTAAGTTTATATACAGAAGACACAAATTGACAAACCATATGGCAGGGGACAGCTGGACACCACACAACAAACAGATCAGATTCTGTTACCTCTGTTTGTGCTACTGTCTCTTCAAACAGTGGGGGTCCCTCTGTTACAGAATCAGTTTCTTTATAATCTGCATCCCCATACTCATAGTCATATTCGATAAAATCTTCTGGTGCGTACTACATTGCAAATGGAAAAATATCAGGCATTCTCATGTTAGTGGTAGCAAACTAGATTAGCAATACTGGAAAGCATCTTAACCTTTACTTAGGAGTAAAGCTTAAGAAAATTAAGGTAGTATGAACAATTGAATACAGTTATTCATTTGGGGAAAAAATACAATTTCTTATTTCTTTCAAAGCACGATAGCAAAGTAATAAAAAAGCAAGTAATAATGCCAGGAAAAAACCTCTCTTTTACTGGACTGCACAGAAGAATCAACTATAATTTGGACTACGGGGAGCACCAACTGACCTTTGTGAAATAATATACTCGTTTAATCTTCAAATTGCAAATAATGCCTCTTTTTACCTATACTCTTTCACCTGTGGATTTTTTCAGGTGACCATAAGAGCAGAGAGATGCCAATATCTGACATGAAGAGGGTAAATAATTTCAGATAGAAAAAACAGCACACCACTCACAAATAACCATGGCTATCCTCCTCTTGTTTGCTGGAGAGTTCTCAAAACCACGGCAGCTCCATGGTACACATTGCTTAAGCAAAGGCTTTGCTAGCATAATTTCTTTTAAAGGTCAGATCCTCAGCTGCTGTAAATTGCTCCATAGCTCTGTATCTATAATAACTAGTACCAAATGAAGATTTGCCCTACAAAATTTTTACAAGCGAAAACGGGTTTAGAAGTTGCTTGTGTAATGTTGTGAACATGATCTAGGGAGCCAGGAACTCCTGAGCTGTAGTCGTGGCTGTGCCATGAAGATACTGGTCTAGATATTACATGCACCAAGTACTACTCATCATGGCTGAGGAGAAAGGGCGGATTTAAACTACCTAACCACTGCTGTCATGCTTGAAGCTACAGGAACTGGTTTGTCCTGTAAATTAAAGCAATCTCATGGCTGCTACCAATTCTCTTTATGTCCCCAGGGAGCCAAAGGATGCTGGAATTGCAGCCACAATCTGGCCAAGTGTCTGCTTTCCTTTGTTTAGGAAGAAATATTCTAAATGTGCCTCATGTGAATTAGACACTTCTGAAATCTCCTCTCTCCTGTTAGAAGTCAGCATCATTGTCTGTAAAATGAAGACAACATCTGGTTTTTTCATTAGATTGCTGAGAGGATTAGTACATTGTACTTCAAATGACTCTGACAATTCATAAAAGTCATAAATACTATCAGTGTCAGAAAGAAATGGACATTTTAGAAGAAATTATACATGAGATTAAAACAGATTTCCATATTCCAAAATATATTCGACCATGTGACCAAATTACTGGTTTAACTGTTTTCTCTAGCAAAGCCTTTTGATACAATTCTTGTTTTATGATTTTAATGCACAGAAAATATGGAGAAGTTGACTTCTTCAGGAAGTATGAGACTAACACTGAAAGGCCTTGATCACTTAAAAATCCCTTTACATGGGTTTCTGTTACTTCACTCCTGTGACTCCTCAGAGTCCTACTATGACCAACAGCTTTTCTTAAAAAGAAGATACAGATTTTTTTAAGAAGTCAGATGCTTTTTGTTTGTTTGTCCCTTTGATTATTTCTACACCCATGCACATATAACCTGGCTAGTCATGAAATTTGATAAAGAAAATAAAGATAGAAAGACTGTAACATACTTTTGGTAATTGTCCAAAACTATATTGCACCTTAATAAGAAAACTTCAGACTGCACTTAAATAACAAAACATGTGTCATCTTAGCAGGAAATATCCTCTCTGTAAAGTATATTGGCACTTTGTATCTGCCTGTTATATAGAGTAAGCAATGCTTTGATTTCACCAGTGGTATCATTGGCATTACAGAAATAAGTTGATTCTATACTTTTCAAAACCAGCAGCATTTTAGACTTAAACCTGGTAAGTAATATGTGATTATTTTCTCCCTGTTCAGTAAATTAAGATTCAGTCCTAATCCCAGTGAAGTCAGTGAAACATCTTTGACTTGTAAATGGTATTGTCCAAGGACCTCATTTTTACAGATGTGTAAATGTATAAAAACATGTTTTCTGGATTGTGCAGTTCTGGAAATGGAACTCAACACAACTTGTTTCTAGTGAAGTATGCTACTGGCATCCAGAAAAGAAAACACAGTGACAAGTTTCTAAGAGATCATAAGCAGACACATAAAGAAAGTAAAAAAAAGAAATAACCACATGGATAACAACAGGCGTTTTGAAATAGTTACAGAATAACATTGAGATTGCTGTATTTCTTTGGAAATTATAAAAATGTGTGCAAATGCATAAAATCCAATTTGCATATCTTCTATCAAGAAGTATATGCAAACCAGGTTGATCTACAAAAACAAACAAAATCTTTAGTGGAATATACCTCTTCAAATTCAGTCATTCCGTCCTACCCATTACATACTTTAAAATGCTTCCTTGTGGCGGTGTGCTCTCCTCTTTTCCCCCTTTCCCCCCAGCCCCGGCTCCTGCTCAAGCCATGGTCATCACTGGGACTTGTTATGAGTTGCACTTGACCTATGGGGGATGGCTGGCAAAACAGCCAGAACACATGTCTGGAGTGGGGACCTGGATATCTTGTTCCTTTGCGAATACAACTATAAATCAATTATCTTACTGTATAAATAGTGGACGGCCCAAGAGCCCTTTGAGCTCTCCTGCATGGCAGTGGGCTGCACGACAGGACCTCCCCTTGAGTGGGGACACTCACTTAAGGTTCTGCTCCTCGAGGTTGAGAGATTCCTTGCTGCAACAGATTCTCAGTAAGTGACTAATAGCATGCTAAATTTGTAAATCTTAGCTAAGTGACATAAAGGATTGACTGTGCATATATAATCCTTTAGACATAAACTGTTGACCAAGTCTGAGACTAGGATTGAATTCAGCCGCACCTAGACTCCTCTCTGAGAAGGAGTTTAGAAAGCAAGGGGGTCCTTTCTGAACCTCCTGACTCAACGGGAGGGTCTCCCTGACAGCTTGTCTGACCCTGGCCTCTATGCAGTTAAATAATCCAGTATACCCTGTCATCGAATCTCATAAAACACTGTCGTATTCAATACTAACTCTGTTAAATCACTGTTTTATGTTAATAAATATCTCACTACTTCTCTCTTACAAGTGAAGTTAATGACTCTGCCTGCGACATTCCTCAGCTGAACAACATGAATCAAGCACTCTGCTATGTAATTTTTACTGGTACCAAAACAATAGACACTACCCATGTTAAATATCATGCAATATCTTAAGAGATAAGTGGAGGAACATTTTGGAGAGAATTACTGCTTCATTAGCTAGATTTAAATTTAAATATGATGTTAGGAGTTTGCTTTAATAACTTCCAGACACATAGATTCTCTTTTAGTGAGCATTGTAGAACAATTCTGAAACTGGAACTCAGCATTCATTTTGACCAATTAACAATTAAAATATCGCTCTGTGTTGCTCACTATTATAACTGTTTTTCAAATCTCAGTAGTATGGCTTCCCTCAAGATAAGCTGAATGGCTGTGCTGAATTGTGCCAACTATGCAACTAATAAAATTACAACAGGGGGTTACAAAAAGTTCTTCAGAGGCCATAAACTAAACAGAAATGTTGACTGGAAAAAGAAAAAAAGAAAGGAAAAATATCTGTGCCAAGTATGTTAGTATTAAAAAAGAAAGTGGTGAATAAATTGATATTTACACTCAGATCTGCCAGAGGCATACTTTGGAAAGCCAGACATTTATGAATGAGAACTAGGAAACACTCATACAAAAAAGCACGAGTATGTGGAAAGATCTATTGCATCATGCATAATCACACAAAAAATACTTTACTTTTAGGTATTGTGCCGCACTCATTTCTATTAAAGAAAATGAAACTTTCTTTTCATATGCAAAATATTAGCACAAATACAGTGGTACATTGGGTTGCAATGATATGCAGGCACACAGACAAAAAGAAGAGGAATGGATCAGAAGTGGGGAAAGCCAGTTTCCATGCTGGAATCGGATTACTGCCAAGCAAGTGAAGATCTTCTCCATGGACCTTTTTTTTCCCTTCCTTTTTAAAAGCACAGTATCAGAGGGACATTATGGGAATTCTTGAACCTACAAGCTAGGACATGTGGCCACCATGCTGAAACCATATTCAAGTAGTTTCTAGTTGGCAGTACTCTGTAGTGCCGTTGGTACAAGGGGGACAAGTGGGAATATGCTGTAGCCCTAAACTTCCCACATAAAAAGACCACCTTCTTAGCAATCCCTCCTTTCCAGATGTTTCTTTGTGAAAGATGAGCAACCCTAGTCTTTTACACCAGCCAATAAACAATGAGAATATGTTTTGTACTGTACTGCACAGGTCCTGTTGCAACTAGTGAAATACAGATGCAAAATCTTCCAGGTGTATTTCCTGAGGCACAATCTGTCCAGATGGAGGAATGCGTCTCTACACCCTAACTGGTGTAAAGATGTACTTCAGAAATACAATTTACTCCACTCCAGCATGATTTTATCAACTCAACATCATAAAGGCTATTCCCCATTTTTAAGACAAAACAACAGTACTGTTGAAAGACCGGCCAGCTCAATAAGGACTAAATTGGCAACCACCAGGAACAGATTTAACGGAGTGAATAACGGGGCTTTAGTCACCTGCTGTGAACTGGCAACTCACACTTACTCTGACATTAACAGCATGACTGCGTATGTGGCACATATCCCTTCTTTTTCGGGAGCTTCAGAACTACAAGGTCACCTTTATCAGATGACCAGAGACAGAGGTATGACTCACTCAGTTTTAGGCCTCAACAAACCTTGAGAAATGTGCCTCCACATTTTGGATGCTAACATTTCTGAGCACAAAACCCATGCTATCTCAGGCCTTGCTACTAGTTCACAGAAGTTGGAGGGGTTCACAGAAATCTATCATGGGTGCACTGCTAATCAAAGAAAAGAGAATAAGAAGATTCTTGAAAATATAGGAGAAAGCATCCAAAATTTCAAAATTAATTAATAGAAACGGAAAAGTATCTTCTGCCACTTTCTAAACTTAGTCAAGACTACTAACTCTAGCAAGAAATCAAAGCAGAAAATGAACGCAAATATGACAGAGATGAAGAGTGTAGTTGAAGAGAGCATAATTTGTTTTGCTAGCTGTATACCAAAAGAAAGATATTACTGGCCAGGAGGCAGCCAGAGAATCAAGATGCTGGAATGGGATTTAAAGGGGCATTCAGCTTGTGAATTATTCTGATGATCCTTCCATGGGTACAGATTTATCCAAGTGCAAAATATACCTACCACAGCTGTGCAGCATTACTTCAGTCATGCTCAGAGATGTGTCTATGAAAGTATACCTAAATCCTACTGCTGCTAGATAATGAGATGGTTACAGATCTGAGAGAGTTTATCTGATTATAGATACAGAGATGAGATTCACCAAGTGCTCACAGTAATATATACACATATACACATATATATACAACTGTATTGACTTTCCCAGTGATTTAACAAGAATATTAGAAAGATTGACTCAAAATTATATCTTCAACTTGGACAATAGCTGGAACTTGCTGAGGGATTTCAGCTAAGAGACATCAGGTAACACATAATTCAAGAGTGATGCAATTTTCTGTAGATTTTCTTTCCTCTCTTGCAAGACCACCAATAGTTACAGAACAGCCATTCTTGTAATGAATATTGCATATGACTGTTTTCTTACAAATGAAAAGAAGAATAAAACCTGCTGTTTCTCGATGGGACAAAATCTTTCCACTATGACCTCATGCTTTCTTTACCAGAATGATTATATTACACTACCAGATCATCATGCAATTCCAATTAAAGAGATGAACTGTTTTGTTCATCAGATAAATTTTCAAAGCAGATCAGCAGCATGCAAGGCCTATTTCAACTGCGGAATGACTTTAATGTTCTGAAGACAGCCTCAGTTTGAAACCAGATTCTTTTGCTATCCATACTCAGAAAACCTACCCTCCCAGTCCAAGCTGTAGATTTCAGCAATTTTTGCTTTACCTTTCCAAATTACAAGGAACTAGCAATCTAAATCCTAAACCAAAGAACTGTAATGAGGTCAATTTTTCCATTGCCTAAAGATTATGCTAAATCATATAGCTAGCTAAGGAGGCAAAGATGAATTTGTAACGTTCTAGGCCCACTAACATTTTACAAAGTGCAATAAAATAAAGGATGCTAAGCAAAATTAGTTTTAAAAACCAGATGCAGTAATAGAAAAAAATAAATGGCAGTAGATGTCAATTTTAGACCAGAAGGAAAATGAAAAGATTTAGAAGATGGCCTCTTCTACCATATAGTCCTTATATTGTTCCTAAAACCAATAAAAGCAAGGAAACAAAATAAAATCAGAACAAAATTTTCAACTTCAAAATACATCCTCTATCAAAAGAAGAAGGTGGCATTTAAGTTCTTTATTATGTTAATCGCTTAAAGAAAAAGTCTATATATCTATGCAAAGAAAAAGAGAGGTAGGAAGATCATTATTTTAAAAACTTGCTAAATTAGCTAACTACTGTTCTAAACATGACACTAAACATGAAATTAAACATGAAAATAATCATCTTTCTGTATTCTTCAGAAAACTAGTCTTTCTGATCAGTCAAACACCTGAAAGAACACTAAATTAACATGGTATGAAAGGATGCCTGAAGCCTCCAAGTCCGCATATTTGGGGGCCATTTGCACCTTTACCAAGTTCATTTCATTAAAGGCAAACATTCGATTTCTTCAAGTAAGCCATTAGTTTGGGATAGGTCCAAAGTAAATGAAGCAGAGTTCCTTCAGGGAGCATTTCTTCAGCAGAAGTCAGACAGTGATTTATTGGCTTGCAGAAGAATCTTCCAAGAGAAGATCTGAAAGCCTGATAGCTGGGTTCATTGAAAACTAGACCTGATGACACTCCAGCAAATATACTGCCCAACATCAAGGAAGATGAAGACTGACTAGGTCTTTCCCTACCCTAATTTCTGTGAGCTGGCCAAGCATATGTGATTGAACTTGAACTGAATTTAATACATTTCCATTTATAGTAGAAAGGGTTTTGAAAACAAGACAGAGGCTAGACTATTTATGAGGTATTTATAAGAAAAGCACAGGTGTGTAACTTCCTTAGTAAAAGTAATCCCGATAATTTTAAAATAGAATTTCATTCACACATTTGATCCTTAAAACCTAATTATACATTCAGCATGAAATAAATGTAATTATTACTGAATTAATCTTAAAGCTCAGTATAAAAAAATCCTCTGAAAAAAACCCAGCAGAAATCAAGAAAAAATCTTAAATAAAATCAACAAAATAAAAGACCCTTTTCTCCCAAAGGCACTATTCAGCCAAATCGCTAATTTGCCAATATGTTCACGAACACTGCAATGTATCTGAACGGCTACCACCAATGTCTCCATAGTAATTCATCCTATAATTTAATTCTAGCATTCAATGTGTTACTATGGAGCCACTGGTGCTAGCCACTGGAACATTGGAGGGTTCATGAAGATACCATATTGTTAACGATTACACTTTGTTCTGTAAAATTCTACAATGGAAGAATAACAATCTAGTACGAAGAACTCGCAGTTCTTACTAATTTCTTCTCCCTACTTCCTACCAGTATACTTGTTTGCAGCTCTTTGCCCTTTAGCCTGTCTGCTTTCTCTATATAAAGGCCCTCCAAAATTTGCAGGCCATAGGAAGATTTTGCGTGGTAAAATGACTGTGACACTAGACTGAAATAATGCTAATACACCTTTCTAGTTACTTTTTAAAGTCCCTGTCCAGTTTGTTCTCCACTTTATTGACTTTATCCAAAAGTTATTTAATGGCACCAAACATTCTGAACTCTTTAGCAACCCTTTTCTAACATAAGACAATAACATGCAACACTTAATGAATATATTTCAGGATACAATAAGTTCCTTAAAAGATCTGTCAACATCCTCCCTTTTGTATATCAAACACAATGACTTTCCATTGCTTGGAATTTCTGAGAACTGAGTTGTGCTAATCAAGTAATGATTTGGTTTGGTCCATTTGGGAAGTACTCTCTCACCCTTGCTGTGTTCAAATTTGAACATTTTCTATAATCAGATACCCTTTCTTTTTCCTTCAGACCAACTACAGATTCAGCACAATTTTTTAACCAATGTTTTTGGTGTAGTGACAACTGCTGAGGTCACCACTCTGTACTTGACAAGTTATGGAGATTCATACTTAGCTATTCACAACCAAGAACAAGGATGACTGATGCATACTTCAACTAAAGCATGTCATAGAGGTGGAAAAAAATGATAATAAACAACAAAGTGCGTGGACATTACTACTAATCTATTGCTTCCCCATTTCTAAATTTCAGATTGCATGATACTTAGGTCTGATGAAGTTGGAACAAAACAAAGAGGAATAAAAGCATTCTGTACAGGGATGTCATACATGCATCTCTAGTCAAATGGCTTAGCTTGAACTGCCCACAGAAAAGCCCACAGTTCTGGAAAACAGCCAAATTCAACAGATTTTGCAGAGCCTGTAAAATAAAAGCTAGTTAAAGGTTACCCAGTTAAACAAACCTTGTTTAGACATATATCACAGTTACTTGGACCCAGAAAGAGACTGATATAAATAAAATGGAAGTGGAAACACAGCATCTGGCTCTAAAGCTTATATCTTGAAGTCCTTAGGTCACTCCTACCCAACCACCCATAGGAAGGGGGAGGTGATGGAAGAGGATGTAAGAGGTTGACCCTGGCTAGGTAGGAGAATAGCATGGAGATCAGGATAGCACAGCTGAGTAAGCCTGTAGATAAGGGTAGAATTTAAGATATGTCCTCCTTTTGTAGGCTGGCTAGGTCTTTATTCACAGCTTTCTGGTTTTGTGAATCCTATTGTGAGACACTTGGTTCTTCCTGAGCTTTATTTATGGTATTAATTCAGGGATGAAGGGACCCTGCAAGTAAAAAGCAGGCATTGAAATCCTCTCTGCTGCATCACCTGAATTGCAATTGGAATCTAACACTAAAGTAAAAAGAAAATGAAACAAGGAAAAGAAAATTTCAATGCAACACTTAAGGTATCATCGGTAAATACACTTTGATTATAAATCAGTGTCATGTAAACCTACATATGAGAGCAAAGTCAAGGTCTTAAGGTCTTGAGACAAATCCAAACATTTTAAAAAGCAAATATTGTTGCAATGATGTGACATACATCCTCAGGCTCATTTAATGGCAGACCACTACAATATATTCCATCTTTTTTCATATTTTATGGTTGGTAAGTTATTTTTAGTCTAGATGCAGTCTCAGACTTTGCCCCCAACAAACACATAAAAAATTCTAACAGCTGAACTGGAAAGATGGCATAGGGTGGAAATGAGTACAGAAAAGGAAAGGTTTTAAAGTCAGCACTGCTTTTGAAAGAAATACCCAAAAAACTACAACATTGGGTACTTGATTGTTTGCTCCTTTGCAGAAAGGAACACTGCCTAGGGCCATGAGGATTACATTCAGTTAAACCTACATCATCTTAGACGAATATTTCTCTCCAGATGTTTCTCTAGTCTTCTAAAGATGATCCATCTTTTCAGAATAATTCCAGTTATGTAGTCAGTGCTGGAAACACACATTAATATAGGCTCTGCAATCACATAATTTGTCTCTTTCTTCTAAGCCAAGTACCAGTTTCTTTTTCTGGTCTGCAATAATTCAAAGCTCAGAGATGTAAGGCCAGAAGGGACTATTAGATCACCTTATATACTTTCAGACTTCAAAACTTGTCCAGTCACCCTGTAACTGAAACAACTGAAGTATAAATGACACTTGCCAAAACTTTTAGAAAGGTATCTACCCTTGGCTTGAAGCTATCTAGAGATACACCATTTTGGTCATTAGTTCTTTAATACCTAAAAATTTTAGTTGATCTTTTCCTACCTGAGATTATCTTTCCTTCTTTTGTCTCCGTTCCCCCCATTTTTATGCATCCAGTATTTCATTTCTGTGAAGGTTCTTTGCATATGTGAAGTAAGCAACATTTCAACCTTTTGTCACTATTGTGGACAAGTCAAACACATTAAGTTGTCCAATTCCCAAAGTTACAATTACATATTTGAACCACTTCCATTTTTGCAATATTTGGTTTAGTGACTAAACACGGAGATGGTATGTGATGTTCCAGTATATTTTTCAACCAAGAGCATAAAGAGAAGAAACATTGCATCTGTATTCTTATTCCTTTGTTTACAAACCAAGACATTCAGTGCATTTTTTTGCCAGTTTTGTTTGCGTGCTCATGTACAAACTGTTTCCCTACTTTAATTACCAAAATCTTTCAAGGCTACTATCCAACTAATATCTTCAGCTTCTGCTGGCTTAAGCCAAAGTTGAGACTGAAAGACACAATCCTGCCTAGCATTTAGCCCAGTGTTCTCTCTCCTCTCTCTCTCTCAAGACTTTGCCTGAAAACACTGGAGATCAAACCAGGAAAAAAATCTAGCTAAATAGTGATCTTTTCATGTCGGTTTTCTCCCAGTTTGGTAAATCATGTACCCTCCAAATTGCTTTCAATGACATAGCAGCAGATGAAGCCCACAGATGGGGGCAATCTGCTGCACACGAAAGGTTCTTTTGTTAACACATTTGTATTGCAGGGTGTATTTCCTAGTTCTCTGTATGCCCCGCATTTCTTTCATTTTCTTGTATGTGTGTAACTTTGCGTTTAGTTGTGTTATCATCATTGTTTTCTGCTCTACAGTATCATGACTCCAACAAATTTTAATGTCATCCATTATACAGTCATTTCTGTATTGCTAGCACAATTCCTAAGAAACTCTACTAAAAAGTTAATTCAGTGATAGCCCTCAGTTTATAGTAATTGCTGAAATAAGGCAGCCAGATTTGAATCTGTGTGTCAGGTTCTTTATCTTTGCCATATAATTCCTTTTTTTTTTTTTGTTAATTAATATATCACATGTGGACAAATAAGAAGATTTGCGAAGGTCTAAGTCTATAAATTCTATCAGATATCACTGTCAAACTTGTAATCTCCTCAAAACATGCAATCAGGCATTTTGAAATCATTGTTTTCCACCTAGACTGGCTGTAACTATATTTTTATCTTTTAATGCCTTATTTAATTTTGCAATCAACAGTTTTAAAAAATCAGTATCTCTATCTTACACAACTTCTCCCAGTACTTAAATAAGACTTGTTTAATTTTTTTTCCCTAAAGTGAATTTGATAGGCTGCATCTCAAAAGAAAACAAAGTAGCCAGCTTTAAGAAGCTGCTTCTTTATCATTTAGCAGACAATTCTATAATTCTGGGCAGTTCAGTCAGTCATTTATTCTATTGCATATCCATCACACTGGTAGTATTGCTGATGTGTTTATTTCAGATTATTATTACACAACATTTTAAAGAGATCCATTGACTTCTCTGGGAATATTCATACAAAGTTGCACGTATAAACTCACAGAAGCAACAAGGAAATTGTGTCTTAGTTCAGAAAGCAAAATGATCCAATCACCACTCAGAGCAATATGGAAGTGAACAGAAATGGCAGTTCTCCATTTTTTTAATCTTTTAGCTCTTCAATTTTTTTCAAATTCATTTTAAAATGTTACAGTACAAATTAAGATCTCTGATTTTACCTTTTTCTCTGTAGGTGCTCCCACGAACTATGTGTTATCACGGGGCAAAAAAATAGGCTTTAGAAAAACACATTAAAAAACCAATAACCCCAAAAGCATTTTTGCAATGTCTGCTGAATTTAATGATAAGATATTTGCTGACTCCAGTGGCAGTTGCATTAGGCTATAGTTGATCTCTACTCAGGATGCTCAAGGAGAACATCGCCAATTGTTTGATTTTATAGTTCCTTTTCTTTGTTTGGTGCTCACAGATTGTTTTCAATAGATGTGCAGTATATAACGAATTCTATATGATGAGCATATAACTTTATATGTACACATATTTTTTATAATTATGATGAGGCTTATTTTTATTTTGATCTACAAATGAGTGCTCCCAACTGATGCTACTGTTAAACAGCTTTGGTGTACTATAAACATAATATTTGAAGCAGGAGATTTAGCTAGTCATCCATTATGGAGGGAATGTAATCCCTGGGCTATTTTATTCATATTCTACATCCTTTAGAAACATTTAATTGCACTCTAATAATTCAGCAGTAGTCACGGCTAATAATCAAGCACAAGTATTCATTCTTCTTCATCTTGAATAGATTTTGAATCTACAGTCTGATCCCAACTACTTTCTGTGGACTCCAAGCCTTGTCCACTGCATCATACTAAAGGACAGGAGCCATCATTGCCATCAGCAGTGGCCAGAGCAAACAAATATTTGTAGTCTTTCTAAGCCATGTGAACTCCTGCTTAGGAGTTAATGGGACTTCGGACATCACAGTACTCCCAACTTAGTTAAAGAATTTTAAATATTTAGATATAGTCCTCTTGAAGAAAGAGACCAAGAGATAACTTTAACAACCTTTTCCCACAAAGATGAGTTTATTAGATTGACTACTCTTCAGTCTTATTTCAAAGTAGAAAATCACTAGCCTATTTAAACCTTCCAGGTCTTCACACAGAAGGTCTTCAGACAGAAAAAGAATCAGATTTCTAAGTCACATAGCAGCAAAGCTCAGGAAAGTTCCCAAGCAAAATTTCAAATGTCTTTAAAATTCAATAATGAGAAAAAATTAATTGGACTTTGCTATCTGTTATTTACTTCCCATAAAATATCAGCAATATGCTTTCAGCCTGTTCTGTTTTGGAATATAGTGCATGGAGATCCACATAGCCAGGCACACAGACAGAAAGTCCTACTGGGTCCTCGTGAAGAGACCAGAGTCCATACACAACAATGTAGTGCAGAGGCCTCTGACTATGTGTAGTTGACTTGACACATCTTGAACTATACGTCTGATGCAATGGATGTGGGAGTCCCTTTGAACTAAGTTCGGAGGCCCTATGGACCTAAGTAACTTGATGACATAATTTTCAGTCAGATAGAATTAATAGTAACAACAAATAAAATTATCATGTATTTTGGAAAAGTTCTGCCTCAAAATTGGCTCAAAGCAGACATCTGAGAACAATTAAGCAAGTTTTTAATGGTGATCTCTTGAACAACCAGTAACAATAACTAGCCAGATCACAAAAAATTGAGTGCATACTAACTGTCCAGAGCCAAGTTCAATTAAGACTAGTTATATTTTGCAAAAGCTTTCCACTCTACATAGTTTGATGAAAGCATTTAGAATGTGTACAATATATACAAATACTTATCTCAGAGGTCTAACCTGAGGAACTATCTTGCCCCCACTGAATTACTCAGTTTATGGCTGTGAGAACTGTCTACAGGACAAATAGTTACTGTTAACATTTTTATGTTTCTTGAAAAAATCCTACCTCTGTTTTGTCGCTGTTGCTATCTACCTGCTACAAGTAGAGCTGGCTGAAATAATTTTGCGTGTACACTGGACACAGCTCATTAGACTACATGGCATTTCTAGCAGAAGTTGTTTACAACTGCAGAATACTCACAGCTCCCATACTTTTCAAATGTGGTACTTGATGGAACTCAGCATCAGTGATATCATAAATGTACACAGAAGAACAAATAGGTACAACTAAACAAATTCATATTGCTATCATTTTTAAAGTAATTATAGTTAAACTTTGTTGAGCACGCTGGTTATTCAGATACCAGTGTGACAGGTTCCCTCAAATGCTTGACATAAATGAGTGGATAGCAAAAATTAATGCACTCCTGCAACCTTCCTCCCCCGTAGCTAGAACAATGCAGGCCATTTAGCTGCAAACGCTCCTCGGGTAACTTGGATCCAGCACAACCCCTAATGTGCAATAAATCTGGTAATACATGACTGATTACTCACCTCATCAACTTGAGGATCTTGAGCCTGAGCAGCATTGGGCACTGGGGAATCACAGTCTGGGCTATAATGCTCACAATAGTCATACGCCGCTCTTGGGTCAGCTATAATCAACAGCTGCTGGATGTCACCCTGCAGGAAAGCATATGCAGATTAACTAACAAAACCAAAGATTATCTACAGTTCATCAACAGTACAGAGTTTTAATTCAGAAAATAAAACTAGGCATGTAATACTTAGATATTATATTAACGTTTGTGGCTATAAATAACATATCTACTTAATTTCTGCTGCTATTCTGGAAAACATCCTCACTACTGTTCACATGGCAAAGCAACGCAAAATAATAATGATTGGACTAGATGCAAAATTCTGGCTTAAAATGCTGCCTGGTTTGGAAAAGAGAGAGTGGGAAGGTGTAACTCCCGTTCTGTCATTTTCATGCTGTTTGTTTACTTCTTCACTGGGAACCAGTCTAAATTCCTAAGATTTAATTCCAGGCACTTCCTATTACCAGCATGCAGCTCAGCATGCAAGTGATCAACAGTGTAATTCTGAGAGTTTGCATCACATCTCTAGTCTCAAAGAAGGGAGAAAATACAATAAAATAAAAAAGGCTGTACCAGAGACTTAGTTACTGGAATAAAAAAGAACTTTTATTTACACAGTAAGCACCGTGTAAATACACACTATAGAATATGTTGAAATAAAAATTTTAACAGCTAACAAATGTTATTTTCATCTCCATTTCTATATATCATGTGTAAAAACAACATCACAGTAAAGAGGCCCACTATTACGGATAATAAAAATGGCTCTGCTGAGATCCCCTACAGAGACCTTGGTATGTTTATCATTTTCCACAGAAAGCTGTCTGGTATCCAGTGCATTTTTAAACATAGCAATACCATTTAAACAGCATTAGGTAAATTCCTGCCAACATTTCCACTATAAATTTTCTCATTCAGGAGCTTCTTATGCTTCATAAAAATAAGGTTGTTGAAAATTGGCACATGTTCTTGGTCAAAACTCATTAACTTCAGTCTCTCACTATTTCCCCAGAAGGGGAGATTTTAAAGCTTTTATATACTTCTACTGTAATTTTGTTTTTATTTTTACCAAAAATGGGGGCAAAGGAATACCTTTGTCAGTATACCTGTGTACGTTTTGTCTTTGAAGAGAAAATATTCTAACTGATGGAAATGTACAGCTGAGAAAATTCACATCTCAATATTTCCAAAATTGCTTTACATCTTTTGGAACAGTAGCCTTTAACAAATTAACAAAATTGCAGAATATTTTAAAATAGTAAAGAATAATTTGCAATACTTCTTTCTTTCAAAAAGAAAACTCACAAGAAAAAAGCAAAACCCCCTCAAAAAAATCAACAACTTCCTGCAATTTTCCTAGTTCTACAATATGTTTTACTAACTTATTTAACATAAAATATGAATTACTTAGTTTCTTAGCACATAATGCCTATACATTACAGATATGTTTTTTACTATAGTCTTCAACTCATGTTACTCTGTAGACTCATGTGTGGGTCAGATCAATTTAGAGATGGAATATATTTTTTTAAGCTCCCAGAAATACTGGACATTCCCTTGCCAGTGGTTCTGGACTGTCTCTTTTATTTTCCTTAGCTCACTAATACTTCCTGATTTGGATATTTTCCTACAAAACCTGCTATACATACAGAGAAATTCCCCCTTTCACACGACTCCCTCAAGACTTTGAGAGGTTTTGTGCAGTCATTGTCAGCCTCAGCTACGCATCCTGCATCTCCAGAAAAGTGTTTCCAAAGTGCTCTGCCCTTCTTCTTTCACTAGCCAAATTAAAACTAAGTGAAGCAGAGGAATAAGTTATAGTGAATTAGCAACTGAAAGACAAAAGAGGTAACTCTTTTGGAGCCACTGTTAGAGATACCTGTGCAGAACCTCTGTCCTCACCCTGTTGAGCTCAAGTTGTTGTCTCACAGAATCACAAAATCTTAGGGTTGGAAGGGACCTNCCCCAGGATGCCATTGGCCTTCTTGGCCACAAGGGCACATTGCTGGCTCATGGTCATCCTGTTGTCCACCAGGACTCCCAGGTCTCTTTCCTCAGAGCTGCTCCCTCAGTCTCGCTCTTTGCCCCTGAACATCCATGGCTTTCAGAGGTGCCCATACAGATCACCATACATACGGTGTGCCAGCTAGTGTGAGTAATGGCAGAACTGAAAGAGGACTCCTGAAACTGCTGCTGTTTAGTATGATATGCTAAGAGAACCTAGGTGGGGGAATATAGCCAGTATTCTGGAGCTTACTTTGTGCCGATCTTGAATGTCATGGAATTTTGGCACTGGCTTTTGTTGGACTGTCTGTTTGCAAGAAGCACTCAGCATGCTGTTACCACTTGGCTTAGATGTCCCTAAATTGGTTAAAGCTGTTCCTGATCCATTGACTGGATTTCCCAGCCCCGCCTGTCTGCCTGTCATGGGTCCACATAGAGGGAGGCCCTCTGAAGTCTTGCACAGAATGCCTAAATTGCCACTGGCTATTCATCTGCAAGGAGTTTACTGAGGAACTGATTGATTTTACATTTGGCATCTCAAATGTTAATTTTCTTCTTTTTTACTTCAACATCTGCTATAAAAATATTTCCAATAAATTATTGTTTTTCTTTTTCAATTTTTTGGTTTTCCTTTTCTTTGCTAATTAAATGACTTCTTCAAATATTTGTATGTGATGTATTGGCAGTGCTGTTTCACTAGTCAGTGAAGAGCTTTCACTTCAGATCAGGTCAATCATCTCAGCACATGAAATTCCACGTACATTATTGCGGATTTCATTATTGTAATTTAGTTGTCATTCTAAGATATTTGTTGGACAAATCTACACTCTTTCTCTTTGAAAATTTTTCACAGAATTACTTTAGTCTTCACAAACACATTATTTTATTTTAACTGCTTGACTTTGTGAGTCTGAAATAGAATTTTACAAAGTTATTTGCGAATAAACTACAAATACTTAATCTGGCCATATTTCATGGTCTGGAGCTATAAATTTGGCACTTAATGATACATCTACATAAGTCCCAAGAACTTTAAATGGAAACATGGATAAATGGAATCATGGGCTATTAAAAATTCTAATAGTAGTCTCTAAAACAACACTGAGGTATCTAAACATATAGGCATATCTGCATAATGTTATTTTTATATGAAAATTGCAGGAAAAAAGGAAGTCTCACAGGATAGAATGATGGAAGGAAGAGAGGAAAAATGAAGATGGGAAAGGAGATGGGAAAACAGAGTAAAATTTACAAATGCACCTGAGCATCCTTGAAGAACTCTGAAAAGTGCATAGAGAAAAAAAGGTACAAAAGGCAGCTGCCTATGTAGATTAGTTCTATTTCCTTCCCTATGAAAGTGTCATGACCACCTTTGTTGGGAAAGACTGCTTAGGTAATTTCTCAGTTAATAGATGATATATAGTGTGTTATACAAGTCAAATGTTTGATGTCTGTGCTGAGCCACTCTTTCACCTCGTCAGAGATAAGTGAGATGACAGCAGAAGGCAGAGGCAGACAACTTGTGGTGAGGTATCAGATATAGACAGCCATTTTTTCATCTTATTCCTTGTAACAATGTACATGCATAACTTGCCCCCAAAAGTGCTAAAAGTCTATTTAGCACTTAAGAAGAAAAATCTGCTGCCTTATAACATTTTTTTAACCTAGATAACACTTAATACAATAAATTTAAACAGGATTTTTATCAGATATTTAACATTACTTGCATAGCAGAGATGAGAAAGCCAAGAGCTAGGTCTCTGCCTTAGTTGCCCAGATGTGAAGGGGAACATCCAGCAACATATTCAAGCATACCTAACACTAAACATACAAGTACCACTTTTAAGTAAAACTGATCAATTTGGAGCCTTACTATCTAGTTTGGATCATATATACTTTATTGAAATAGACACCAAGTTGCCAAAGCCAACGCATAGCTCACAAAGTCAATGCATAGATGAGTAATTCATCACAATATGGAATAAAAATAGTTAAAGTCTAGGAAGATTTTAATTTCTCTCTATTCTGGGAATGTGCTCATAATTAAAATCAGAGGCTTTTGAATAAGCTTCATGGTTACAGGAAAAAAGCAGCCTGAGAATCATAAAATATCTTGCTCACCAGTTATGCCTAGCATGAAAACATGGCACAGAACGATTACTTCTGTAAAAGATACTCTACCAAATAAGCTACTCTTTGCAGAATCCTCCAAGACGATTAAAAGGAGTTAATTAGATCTGAAGAAACATTGGCTTCTTTGTGGCATGCCACAGCAAATGTGGAGAACCAGGCTACAGAGCTCCAAAGAGCATAGTCTCAGACCAGTTGAATGCCTGTCTCCTGGAACAGCCGCACAGACATTCACTCAAAATAACGGTTCTACAAGGAACAGCCCAGCTAAGAGTGAGAAGTGCATGGTGAATTCAGCCATTGAAAATTCCCCTATGAATCTCAAATTCATGCCACAGTGACATTCTAGAATAAAAAAGTTTATATGTATGTACACTTCCAAGATTTATTGAAAATAAATCATCTAATACACATGGTGGGGTATCTGCACTGAAACCTCTTGAAACTGCCTCTTGATGGGACAACAGTTTGCAACACTTTAAAAATACGGCATTGACTAACAAAAAAACAAAATGGTCACCCAATATGCAGGAAAGCAGTAGACTACTAAATTCTCTTCCGAATTTTACTGACTTTCTTTTGATGCATTTATTGCTTTAGGTAGCCTCATGGTAGTAATTGCTATATTTAATTCCACTTCTTTAAAGCCTTTCTTAGATTCCACAGCAAAGATCGGAATAAGGAAAATCTCCAGTTAAATATGGTGTCAGATTTTCTCAATGATGTAAATCACTGAGGGCCTGAGAAGTAAAGAATGAATTATTTTATCATTATAAGCAATAAATGTTAATGGCTGCTAATTATCTTAATTGTGACTTCATAAAGTCTTATTCTCTCTCTTCTTGAAACATTCTCTTTTCCTCTTAACTATGTAATCTTACTAATGCTTTCTAAATATTGTGCATTAGAGAAGCATAACCATAAAATAGTCCATTTATAGTCTATTTATCAGCCAAAAGTTTCTATCATTGATAAAAGACATCTCTACTATCCCCTGCCAGCATTGTTAAAAAGGCAAAGATATGAATTCTTACAAGACTGTAAGGGCACTATATGAAGTAATCAGTGCTGAAACTGCTGTTCTTTACAGTATTTAAGATTTTATGGTCTAGTTCCCTAGTTCTACAAGAACCTCAAACAGTTCCATTCTAGAGAGAGATTTTTGGGATATCTCTTTCACAAGAATCCTAATAAATCAATAATCCTGACAGGTGAAAGTGACCTTTGTCCAGGGAATACCAGGAAAGCGTAACTTGAGAAGCTCTGCAGGACCCTCTCCACAGAAGCAAACTTCACAAATTATTCAAAATATATTAAAAAAAAAAAAATTTCAAAGAACAAGTAATCTTGGTAGTTGCACAACCAGGATGCTATGTAACAATGTGACTGGGCCACAGATGAGAACTCAAGTTGTAGTTTCTTGTTGCAAAATAATGAGATTTTCTAGAATGATTTAATGAAGAGAAAGCTTATTGTTCTTTTTCCAGCTTGGAAAAAAAAAAATAATGAAAAATAACACAGCAATTACTTAAATGTCAACTTTATATATTAGAGGTTCAGAAAGATTTTCTACAACTGGATAGTATGAGAAGAATACCATCCTTATGACTTATATTCTGGATAAAATGAGTACCTCTTATGTACTTATAAGGATAATTAGATTTTAAAGATAACCACATAAATGGTGATAAAAGCATAACAAAACCAGAGCTAGGCACCATATCAACTCAGGGGAACAAAATCAGTATCTTTAATTTTCATAGGATGGCTAAAGTCTAAGAATTCCAGAGTAGACTCTTCAGTAAATCAGCAGAAACCCTAACCTGTTTATATGTGCCAGCCTTCTCTAATTAGTTATGTGACAGTACAACTATAGACTCCAAAGAACAAAAGTCTAGACAGCCTGGCTATTATTACTATAGTATTTAGAAAAACCTGCTACAAAGATTTGAGGGATTGAAGAATTCCAGGGACCTTTAATATAATATTCCATATCCCAGGCCCATTGCATAATATAGCTAGGAGAAAGATATTTAGTGTCTGCCAGACTGAAGTTCTGTAAAAGCAATAAATTGAGAAAGGAGAATTTTGTACAGGTCAAAGTTTCCATAGAAATCAATGCTGTCTTGTTTCTTTGAAACTCCATGGTTATAGTAGTATATATTCAGCCTGGTTAAGAAATAGATTCATATACCAATTATAATTTTAACCTTCAAAACAAAGTTGTTCATTGGCCAAAGTCTACTGTAATTCTTGGCTGAGATATTAGACTTTATTACAGTGCCTGCATGTGTACATGGCATATGCATGCAGACATGCACACATGTGACAAAGGACATCCTATTTTCTTGATAAAAGACCTGCAAGTCTGTTACATTGTCATTTATCTTTGAAACCTCATTTACAGCTGTTCTTTAAAACTTAAATGTATTGCATTTATACTAACTGAGGTCATAATAAATCCTGTCTGTAAGATTTCCTGGACCTGATGTAACAGGCAGCGTTTTTAAGCCTAGGTTGTTAATTTTAAATGTAATTACAAATAGTTTATTTAAATGACCATTCCTTTGTTTCTTGGGAATATTCCTTGAAAATGAACTTGATTCCAAAAAATTACCAGAGCTTTGGTTTCTTTTTCTCCTCGCTTCCTGCTTTCAAAATAACAAAGAAAACAGAATTATTTACTTCTGTTCATCAAGTATAAGTTTGGAAATACTAGAAGAAAATAACAAACATGAAACCACAATTCTTTTAGATAAAAGAAAAAAAAAGGCAAAACAAAACATGCCAAATAGAAAGCTTTTGTAAAAAAATGTTGGTTTTTTATTAGGTGCCTTTGAAATGGAAAATTTGTTTTCTTTGCTTTTATTTTTTTTATTGTTTTTTCCTCCCAGGGCTGGAAGTTGGCTGCTTCTCTGGTGTTGACAGCTAGAAGGTTGTTTCTAAATATTTTTGCCTGGAACCTATTGCATTTTTTTTTGTTTCCTCTCTCATTTATGTTATATATTACTTTCTAGTCTGACTGACACTAAACATTTAGTGGGTCACTAGCAATTACTAAAGGTGATATATAATGGGAATCATTTAGGCTACGTCTACATTAGCTAGTAGTGCAACTCAACAGGACAGTATGAAACATACTGATGCCACATCATTCACACTACATGCCTTTGGGGGAATTTTACTTTGGGCTAGCTTCCCTACTCTACTTTAGCCGTACAGCGATTTTGGTTGCTCACTAAAAGCTCAACCCATTCTCCTACTGCTACTTTCTTCATGGAGTATGCAGGCAGATGAATGGACAGATGAATGAGTTCTGTACTTGCACACTTGGACTTCCCATGCTTACAGAGATCCGTGAGGGATGGTTACTCATCTGAAGGGATCTGTAAGTTAAACCATATTGCTGACAAGGTACTATCACTGTATGTTCAGCTGCTCACTCAGGCTATTTATAGGGATTTTTTACACGTAAGTGTATGAATGCTTTTTTCGTGAACACAGGTTAAAAGTAGTATCAAAATCTAAACCCTTTATTAACAAAGATTACGGCAATGATTTAATTTCATAAACAGGTAAAGCTTCCATTGGCTTTAAAGGAGAGTCTTAAGTACATCAGGTTTTGTCTTGTTATAGTCATTTACAGCACAGTGCCTACAAATCATTGTATTGGTCTGACATGCTGGGAGTTTTGAAGGAAAAAAGTCTCTGTAGGGAAATATCTGAATAAAGACTCTATTAGTTATTAACGTATTATAAAATACTTATTATAAAAAGCTATTGTATTGTTCACACCAACAGTACTAAATAAGGAGTGACAAATCCTTAAAGCTGGCAAAGAATAAAAAGATCCCTGCTATTTATCAAACATTTAAGCGGCAAACATATTTCAATGGATACAATTCCAAATTATTTCACTAGGTGCCATGTACCAGCATCTGACTAATTTCTTTTTTTAAAACTTTTCATATGGTATGATAGGATTCCTCTTCTTTGCAGCAAGTGCTTACAAACTAGCCCTTCTTGCACCTTTGAAAACACAAAAGAGATTTTCAAATGACGCATGGAAGTTTGAGGTATACTGTGTCAGTCTTCCATAAACAAGCATTTACAGATTAGTCCCACTGTTATCAAAAAATACACTTCAATGAGCAAGTGCTCAGCAGTGTAAATAGAGGTCTCATAATTTGGCAGTTAGTAATAATACGATTTCTAGACAGCATAATTTTATTATTTTAAGACATAGTCACTGCTTATAATTCACTCCTCAAGCATTTGTATGTGCCTGATGTTCCATGCTTGCTTTTTGTCAGTATCTTATTTGTGACATCATATTGATTTCAATATTAATTGAGCATGATGTCGTAAAATCTTAGATTAGCACTTACATTCATGAATGAGCAGCAGGCAGCCCCAAGTAATTTTCTCATCTAAAACACACAACCACCCTCCAAGATCTTGAAAATACTTAAGATAAATTTTTTTTCTTGCTTTTAAAGCTAAACCAGAACTGTGCAATACTTAAAAAAGCCTTTTAGGTTTAGCACCATTAGGTGAACTTACCAAGGGATATTATGTTGTTGAATATTCAAAAATAGCAAATTAGGTAGTCACTTTTAATGGTCTTAGGACACTAATCAACCCTTTCCTTCTTTCAACAGTGATCTACCTGATCTCTGGACAGGCAGTATGCTTACTTACTCAGAAATTATTCATCATCATCATAGGAAAGTTACATCAAAGCAGTAATGTAAAACCGATTAAAATGTATGCATTTCAAATTTCACAGTGAACTATAACATATTGCTGTGTTAGCAATAGTCAGACTGCCAGAATCGAAACAAAGGTGGGGAAAACTGCCTAGAAGACAGAAATTAAAATTAGGAACAGAAAAAAAAAATAATAGCCAAGAATTAAATGTTATTAATTTTTTTGTATTAAAAATTTAAAATAACTCAGTCAGATCACAAAATATCTGATCCACTGTGATGTAACACTGTTTTAAAATAAATGGGAAATATTCCTCACAGGAACAATATTTGTTCGGAGGATTCTAAATGAATGATCCATGCAAATGTGTTAGAGTAATATGACTGAAGAAGTAATTCTTTTTTCCAAAGATACAATCGAGTTGTCAGGAGGTCAGGATAATGTCAAATAATAATATAAATTTCAGGCTTATGTGTGTGCACAAGAACTACTAGATCTTTAGATGTCTCTAAGGGAACAGGAACATATGATATATCTAATATTTGAAAGTGCTGAACTCTGCGTTCAATAGGAATGAACTACGTTAATGATGCCACTGGCTTTCGTGGAGTTGTGTTATGCTGAATGAATCAGTTCAGGACCAGAAGAATCCCTGGCATCTTTAACTAGTAGGTCACTGAAGACTAAGATTTCATTATATTTATCTCAGGTTCATTATTTCCACATTTTTAATTTCCATTCAGTCTGGGGAGACTGGAGAGTGCTCCACAGTTCTTGTGATCAAATCATTGGCTTATTGTGACTAAAAAATACCATTATTACCCAAGTTAAAACAGCTTTTGTGATGCACCGATATAATATGCTGTGAATTCCAACAGGTCACTATATAGTTAGGTATTTCTTTTTACGTGCTTCCTACATGTAAGCTAATAAAGGCATCAAATGTCATATGGAAAGTCTGTCTTATACCATTTTAACTCTTAAACCCTTAAATCTAATGTCATGGCTAAATAAGTTCATTTCTGGAATTTCCTGCGCATGGAATAAGACACATTGTGTTATGTGTTTCTTCAGTGCCTGTTGTGGTCTCAAATACAGCAGGGTTCACAACACACAAATACCACAAAGGAGAGCCATGGAACCACCAAACACCACTCTGTGATACCACAAATAAGATAAACAGAACGTTTAAGACACAGCCATGAGGCTTTCAAGCAGGAGACAAATTTCAGGGAAGAGCCACAAACTTTAGAAATTGTATCAGCAGTAGCTAGAGGATGGGCAAAGTCCTGGTAATGAAACAAAAATGATGCTGTTTAGAGAGTAGAAAAACATGAGATCAATTCAAAAAGAACTAGATTATGTTTTGCTTGGGCAGACTTTGAAGGACACATCATTTAAACTGCATGTGGCACAGTACTTTGTTTAAAATTTCAGTGACATTCTAATTGCCTGTTTTCAACATGCACATTTCCAGCTAAAGATTCAAATAACTAAACATAGGTATAAATGTACCCGTGGTAGCTGTACAGTAAAAGAGAAAGTAGAGACCTACCCCCAAAGACTGTAAGCTTCTAATTAAAGTAAGAGACTTCAGATTAAAACGAAACCCCCGGCAATTACAAGAACAGCCTTAAAAGCACGGAACTGATTTCTCTGAATAAAGCGAGAGAAAAGGGGTGCAGTCACTTAAGTAAGGAAACCTAATCACTGGAGGAATACAGAAACGCACAGAGATGTTCCAATTGGTAGAAATGTTGCTGTTCTCAGTCCTGAATGTAAAGATTCAGCCTGTAAGATGACCTTACAGAGCTGCATGATTTCTTTGCGTGTCCAAAGAAGGGCAACAAAGCTGGTGAGGGGTCTAGAGCACAAGCCTTATGAGGAGCAGCTGAGGGAACTGGGGTTGGTCAGTCTGGACAAAAGGAGGCTGCGGAGAGATGTTATCGCTCTCTACAACTCCCTGAAAGGAGGCTGTATTGAGGTGGGGGCCGGTCTCAGGAAAGTAACAAGTGACAGGAAGTGAGGAAATGGCCTCAACTTGTGCCAGGGGAGGTTTAGATTGGATATTAGGAAAAATTTCTTCACCTAAAGGGTTATCAAGCATTGGAACAGGCTGCTCAGGGAAGTGGTTGAGTCCCCATTCCTCCATGGAGGTATTTAAGAGATGTGTAGATGTGGCATTTAGGGACATGGTTTAGTTGTAGACTTGACAGTGTTAAGTTAACAATTGTACTCGATTATCTTAAAGGTCCTTTCCAACCTAAATGATTCTGTGATTCTATGATTCTGTACTATAATTCTTTTGTGAGTCAAAAGCCATATTTCTTCTTAGTGGGTCTCAGCTGGAATTGAAGCACTGACCTGCCATGTCAATGTAGGAGATTTTAGAAAAAAATTTGACAGAGGATCACTAGCTTCCTTTTTTATCCTGCAACACATGACAAAAACCCTTTTAATTAAGTCATTGTAGCAAATTCTGTTAAAGTTATATCCTCATGTCCGTGTTGACTTCACGTAAGTTTGACTTCAATAAAAAGGTAGGGTTATTTTTTGGGTTTCTTCAATTAATCTGCTAATCCTGATTTTTAAGTACCAATTTCAATTTGCTACGTATGTCTTCATCCAACCTTACTGACTCTTCCAACAGTTGCTAACCAAAAAATAATTGCACTCTACCACATCCCTTCCCATCTCTTCTTCTATAGGGCTTGAAAGAGTGGAGGTAATCATATATAGGAGTGCAAAAGGTATGGATGGAGGAAACTACCACCGAGAAGGAACTGCTAAGGTAGGAATTATTTTGCCTTTAAATAGTTACTCTTTGTCATGATTCAAGGTTTCATCTTTCTTTCTGAGTAGCTAATAACCTTTGTGACAGAAGAATGACATAGCAGGAAATTTTCAGAACTATCATTTTATTTACCCCTTAGATAGCCTATGCTCCTTCCGTATTCCCGTGGGGATAGTCTTAATCTCTCTTTAACAAGATTTTTCTGGAGGATTTAGTGTTTAAAACTGCCTAAAATATAGAGAACAGGTATAATATTGTGATAGTTAACAACTTCAGAGGCCCCTAGCTTGCTTCCCTTCTATTCAACATGTTACTTAATGCAAACAATTAAAACAAATATCTCCCTTCATGCACATATCATCAACCACTGTACTTCTTTTCAAACAGCTATGTACCATCATTTCAGCACGTCTGAAACTTCAGACAGGTCTTTCTGTTTAGCAATTGCACTGAGTAAAACAAACAAAACATCAATGTTTAGTTATTGTGCACTTCCCTCCTTGACAACTTTTTAAATGGCTACAAACTTTGCAACAAGAAGCCAGGGCCTGTTGCCTTAGTTTCTATTAGAATCTAAAATCACTGTAAAACAGTAACAAAATACCAGTTTATCTACTTTTACTGCATTTTTTGCTGAATTATTTTTACTTATGTATATTAACATTGCACATCTTTTGACAATTTATTGCCAAATACACATATTGTGGAACTTGGTTTCTGACCTAAGAAAGAAACACAAATGAAAATTGAAAGTAATTATCCCATGTGTTGACCAAAAAGTCTTGTCCCACCCCAGATAAGGCATCTGTGGAACTCATCTTCAAATGGAAAATAATGTCCCTCAGATGTGCAAACTGTATTGGGGACTACAGGTAAATTAGGCTATGAATACCAAACATATCCTACTGGCTGACCCATTAAATCATCCCAGAAATTTCCCCATTCAAAAGTCTCATGTTTTGTCATGTCTGTGGAAATGAAGGATAACGATGCTATAGTGTTACTCTCAAAATTCATATTTCCTCTCTTGATACCTCTGCAGTTTCTCAAGCATATGCTCTGCTTAAAGCTAGGATCACAACTCTGTAAATTTATGGAGCACAGATGTTCTGTTTATGAAGTATGATAACTACTGATCTGCATTTTCTTATTTTTCAGCTTTAATTTAAATTTGACAGTTTTGACTGTTGTATAACAATATTATAAAAGAAACTCAATAACGTAGATTTAAATAAGCTTCATTATTAGCCTGTAAAAATAATCGTTGACATAAGGATTCTACCTAGAAAGGCCTCATGATTGGCAGTCACCTACTTCCTTAGAGGCATTTTACCCTTCCTATATGTACTTCTTGGCTAGTAAATGATGGAAACATATACGTCCTTATTGCCAAAGTATGTTCCAGTTACTGGAAAGAGTAAGAAGTGGGATAAACAATATAAGGGATTCATATTACACAGAAAACTTTCCAGGTCCTTCTCCCCTCTCTCAAATACTGCTAGTATGCACAAATATCTGTAAACGTTTAAGAGAGACAGAACTAAAATGATTCAGTATCATACTACTCAACTTTCCCTGGTTAATGCTCCTAAATATCTCAATATTAGGCAGAAAGACAAAAAAAGCAAGCCCTTTCCAGATACAACATAATCTAAAGAACAGAAAAATGCATCATATCTTCCAACAATAGAGAACACTTCCATGTTTTACTTCTCTCTTGCTTCAGCCTATTCTAACAGGTTCTATAATCTAAGTTTCTATGTTAAACCAGCTTTTGCCCTAAAAAATTTATTCTGATATGCCTTAAGCATTTCACTCCACACAAAATCACTCAATTCCATTTGTTCAGTATTGATTTTTACCTCAAAAACTTCTTCATCCAGAATCCTGGTTCCAAAGACAGTGATGCCATTGGTGTCCACAACTGTTTTGTCACTTCTTTCAAGTGGTTTTGTAGTTTTTTTGTTACAATCAACAATCATTGTAACAGTTTTTTTCTCCACACTAATAGCTACTCGATGCCACCTATTAAAAAAAACATAATCCTACTGTAATTTAGGTTTTTAAAAATAGGTCATGTTCTTATCAAGACAGTTTATTGCACCAATCAAGTAACAGATAAAATTCTAAATATCACCATTTATTTCCTTCTTTCATATGTACACAAATATACACAATGTATTGTCTATTCATTATGTAACTTCTGTCCCTTAGTAAAGAGGAATCTGATCCATAACTCATTGTGAATATCCTATAGAAGATGAAGTTCAAGCCAACTTTCTCTGAAGCTTCATCCAGAGGACTTCAGTAAACTCAAATTGGAAGTGAATGGACTGTATACTGTTGCTATTCTGTTACTATTCAGGTCAATATAATTTTATTAGATTGAACAATCTGACTGCAGATTTCATTTTTATGAATATGTTTGATTTTCCAAATTACTTTAGGAATTACTTGTGCAAATATATTTAATCCAGCAGCTAATTCTTTATTTACATTTTACCTTTTGTTCTCTGTGATCAAACACCAAAATCTTGCCATGTTCTTTTGCTTATTTGAATGTATGCCAGAGCTATAGAGATTTTTCAAAGATGTACAACAGTTCCAACATAGATGCTTTTCCAGATATACTTAAAAATGCTTGCCAATAGTCCCACAATAATAGCTTTGCCTACATAAATATTCACCAAAAAGCAAATGAAGTGATTCAGAATTCTGACAAGTGATTTTATTTTAAAGACATTTGAGAATAAAGTTTTATACAATTTGCCTAAATGTACTATGTTCTTTATGAGACTTTATTATCATGACAGACCACATTAATTTAGTGAGCCTCTCTGTTATGACAACTTAAATATCTAAAAGCAAGTGCAATCCTCTCTGTAATCTAACACGGAGCAAAACATCAAAGAATCTTTGATAGACCAGGGCAAAAAGTGTCAAAGTATGTCATACTAGTGTCTGGTAAAAGGAAGGCTGGAATCAAATTATTTTAGTTGGCGTTTGTGGCACTAAGGTTGTCTAAATCAGAGAGACAGCTCGGATCATTGTTACAATGAGCCTCTGTGTATCAAAAGGAACACCTCCAAGCTAATGGAATCTGACTGCTAAACAGTATCACTGAGCCAGAACTCTAATTCCATGTTTTCTCTGGAACGCGGTTGAACATTATCATTATAAAAGCAAACTGTCCATGCATCCTCAGGCACATTACACTGTTTACACTTTTAAAATATAACTCATTTTGAGACGAAGATTGTTGTCCTAGATCCTTCATAAAATAGCTGAGTCAGAAGAAAATTGTTGGTCTATCTTTTGAAAACATGTAGAAGCTGAAAGGATGAAAACATAGCTCACGGTGGCTAGGATTGACTCCAGTCGATTTAGAGGTTGCACAGTCTCACTGCAGGAAATTGTACCAAACCAAGTTCATTTTGATTTCTTCATTTTTATTCACTTTCTAAACATTTTGGGTGAAGTTCTGAAAACCATGTCAAAGCCTTCTTATTTAGAGGAAGCCAGCAGGAAAAAAAAAAAAGTTTGATGCTTTATTTTATCACTCCTACTTGGGAAATGCATCAGGTTTACGTTTCATGGTAGAATTCCTTTCTCTAGTAATACAAGGACTAGAAGACAATTACTTTTTTCTTTTTTTATCCTTTATTGCTTCATAAACATATTTCATTATAGTTG
>VXBO01008784.1:0-17982 GCA_013400135.1 Rhinoptilus africanus | reverse complement strand
CAACTACTTTTAAATTTCTTGTTCATTTGTAAGGTTCTAGTTGAACAATAACCAAAAATAACAATAACAACTGAAGAGAAAATCACTAGAAAAATCTTTGTATATAGCTGGGTTCCTGTCATTCCTATATGCTTTTGTAAAAGATAACTTAGAGAATATAAACAGATAGTACAACAAACAGCTAAGCAGTTATCTTTACAATTATATAATGCCTTCCAGTCAGTGAAATCAATGCCTAATATTGGGAGTCAGTAAATATTATTAGATCCATTTTTTAAAGGTGGATATATTTATGCTTTTGCCATCCATAGCTTCCCTTGAAGTACAGTAGATACTTATACTTCCTGATGAGCTACAGGATAAAACCAAGCACAGGATGCATCACAACTCTAAAACGATGTCTCACAACTCAGTTTTGTCTTGGATATCTTCTGTAGTCTTTCCACTACTACAGAGCACTAAGAAAAAGGGACATGATCACTCAAATATCTTGAAGAATAATCTCTGAAAAAGAAGGTTTTCTTGTGGTGGGGAGAAGATGCCTATTCTGCAAGATTCAAAAGGAAATAATTACTATCATCACCTCCAAAAATTCTTTCTAGGTTCTTTACTGAAGAAGAGGATAGCAGGACATCTTACTGTTTTAAACAAAGTTTTGTGGTTGCTTCTTTTCATACTGTGAGCAAGCACTGCTTTTTATTTGTCTCCTGCACACACAAGTGTTGCAACAGATTAGTAAAAATCAAGCAAACTCATTCCAGTTGTAAAGCACAAACTGAAAGCATTAATAAGAAGAGTACCTAAATTAAGGCAGTCAAAGGCTGTAGAAATTTAGGTGTCAGCCAACAACATGAGGAACTTATTTGTTCTGGCATTCAATAATCATATGAACGGTTATTACTGCAGCTGTCAGATCTCCTCTTTATGCTGTGATTTGCTTCATGAATAAATGCAAGTCAACCCAAGATCTGAGACTTCCAGCTCTGGACTCTTAGGCTTTGATTTAGCAGAAGGTGCTTGTACTGTTCTAAGCTTTAAAAAATACCAGTGATTCCAAGTCAGTTTAATCTTTTGGCCAGTTTTATTTGAACACTCATTTAAAGCTTTTTGTTGTACCCCTTGGCTTCAGTGACACAGATTGTAAAACCCAGAATATGAAGGTGCCAACTTATTACACTGTGCAACTTGTGCAGTTTTTCAATATAATGGATTATTACTGCATTTTTTAAAGAAAAAGCAGCCCATATTCTGCTAACCTCACTTAGGTGAGGTAGTAATTAATTACACACATAGTCACACTAATATCAGCAAGACATTGTAATGTGCCATTCAGTGCATGATATTTTGAGCTGGATAGCTCTGTTAACTGTATGCAACTTAGTTGAGAGGATATATTAAAAACAGAGGAACTGTGTTAAAAATAATATAAAATATTTTATCTGTTGTGAATTTTGCTTTGACCTTCTTCCATGAATAAAAAGCAAACTGATGAGTCAAGTGAATATGCAGATTAGGCTTGAACTGTGTATAGCTGTTCCCCATGTGCTCTATGAACCCAGTATTACTACAGAATTATGTATGTTTCCCACTTTTATAGATCTTGGACAATATCTCTATGATTGCTACTTTGCAGAGACAAAAGAGAAAGTCTTTTTCTTTGCCAACATCTAATCTGTATGTTTATAGACAGACTTATTCAAACTTTGCATGAGGTAGCAAAACCGAAAAATTAATGTTCCCTGATTTTGGTGTTTAATATTCTTATTATAATTTTTCTCAACAGTTTGGGTCAAGTCAGAAGTGATAGCAAAATAATGGAATAAAAGTCTCTCCTCAGCATCCAGAGAATCTTTTCCAAAGTGTGATTATTTCATTTTAGAGAAATTTGAGAAAAGATGGAATCACATTACCTGCTATGCACAACTAGCCTTTTTTAGTCCCCCAAATACCCAGATACTCTTAGGTAATTCTTAACAGATGGTACTTCTGGGAATGATTTCGCAATGGCCAACCACAATAATTTCTACCACTGCAGCACTGCTCCAGGAAGTACTGCCTTTAAATGGACTACTGAAACTGGAGGAAACTTGCTAAAGCCCCCAAATAAGCTTTCCATCTGATAGCATTATGAAAGAACAGGTAATATGACTTAAAGGCCAATTCTGCCAGTGACACAGAATTTGATGAAGAGATTTATAACTGAAGCCAACAAAAACTGATTCATTCAGTGGATAAAGAGTATGTCCTGTCATTCATATGCTGGCCCAGCTCTAAGGATAACAGAAGTGTTTTGTGGTACTGACGCTGGACTACACGCTGTGCTTTGGACACCATAAAAGCAAAGGCAGTAAGATAATTACTAAAGTAGAAACTTCCTGACACTCTTACCTGGGTACAGCTGCTTTGTTGGGGCACTCAGCTGTGCAGTTTTTGAAACTCTGTAGGCAACATCCGATCCTTTTGAATCCCTTCTGTTTGTGCAAAATCCTGCTGTTCTTGATACTCCTTCTGGTGAATTGTGAAATTCTAATGCTTTTAGCACATCAACGGGTTCAGCTGACAAAGACAAAAAAAAACACAACAAAAAGAATTAGTCATCTTGCACCTCTACAGTATGCAGCCTCTAAAAAGGATGTTAATTTCATTGCAAAAGTTTATGTGTAATCACAGCAGTAGCTGCATCCTATTTTGATTTATTGCATATGACTCGAATACCAGAATATTACTTTAACAGGATTAGTCATTTTTAAGTATATAGGAGTTCATCCCATTCACTGTATTTCTTATGATCAGATTTTCAAACTACTTGACTACACACTGAAAATCACTGTTTCCCAAACACAGAGAATCTTGTTGACTGAAAATTACAACAAATTCTTTTAATGAGTGATTTCTAAGAAGTGGAACTGATTTTAAAATTTTGCACAAAAGTTTCAGAAGCATTCAGCTACCGATAATCTGCTAGCAGAACTCATTTTTTGCAAACACTAAAATATATTCTGATTACATATGAATGCTTTCTCAGCTACAAAGTGACAAGGAAGAAGCTAATCTCATATCTCATCCAGTTAGAGAAAGAAAAATATACTTGCTTTGCCTGCAAGAAGTGAATGGCCTGCATCACAGTCTTTCATGATTTCCACGTTAAATGCAAATGGATTTGTTTTGTACTTTAGAGACCAAGCATAATCAGGTTGCACTTGTGCTCAGTGTCTAAGAATTTAAAGCTGAAATCCAGAGCTGCTACCACACTGATATTGATACAAAATTATTTTATATATATATATATTTTAAAAAGCCCACAACAAAGCTTTAATCTATAAAAGTTCACCATGGAAAAAGGGCCAAGTCCTGAATGGGCAAGCACTTCAACAGATGCAGTGAGAGAACATAAATTTGCTTACTGAATATTTTTTCTTTTAGAAAAAATTAAGGTATTCATTATGCTCCCTACAGATTATGGCTTCACTAATTTATT
Organism: Rhinoptilus africanus; assembly: GCA_013400135.1. Taxonomy (NCBI): domain Eukaryota; kingdom Metazoa; phylum Chordata; class Aves; order Charadriiformes; family Glareolidae; genus Rhinoptilus; species Rhinoptilus africanus. Next base: position 14,504 of record VXBO01008784.1, on the reverse strand, counting down.
TTTTGAGTAGTAACATAATTTCAACAGAGTGTTTTTTCACTGGGGTTATTCTGCAGTTTTTATGTTGGCAAACTCATAACCACTATATCTGGAAAGACAAAATTTTGTATGATTTTCACTGTTAAAGCTGAGAAATGTGTTTGGTAAATCTGACCCCTCTTTATGTCTTTGAACTGCACTGTGGCATTAACTATAGCGAATTTATTCTCTGTTGTTGTTCATTTTATGTGTCATCCTACATGAACTTAAGGCCCAAACTTCACTGTGTGAGAATAACCAACTATTCGAACAACTATTTGCAAACAACAAGCGAATGTGTGTAAAAACATACGCAAAGTGATATTCTAATCAGAGTCACTGATGGAAATATCTCTGCCTTCTTTTCTTACTATTTTTTTGTCACTGTAGTGTCTCAGAAGTCACTTTAGTGCATTCACTATCAATAACAGATGTGATCAAAGCTAAACTTAGCTAGCGCATCCTATTAATCTCCTGGCATTGCCAAATATGAACAACTCAACTTTGTGGTTAAACCTATCTTTGAGTAACACTAAAAATGTGTTCTTTAAAAACAAATCTGAGGTTTTCTCAATCAGCCTAGAATGCACATAACGTCTGTCTTAAAATATACTCACAAGAAAATGCCTGTGAGCTTTAATTTTTTTCACATCACGCAACATCTCATTTGCTTTTCCATTACATTGTGTTATCAAATATAAGACCAATAGCCAATGTTTGTTGCAAGCTAATACATTTTGAATGAATGCTACAGTACACACCTGAATTTACTTAAAATCCACTCTGCAGATTCAAGAAATTATATTTAAACATTCTCAGAAGAAACGTTTCAATACTGTGCAAATCTGAAACACTAGTCTTCACTCTCTGTTAAGTATTAACTAAATAATTTTAATGGATATAATGTATTTTCTGCAGGTATTACACACAATTCTAAAGTTATTGCCATACTGAAGGAACTGCCACACTATTTTTTCCTGGTAACTGATGGCTATTTTTGCAGTACCTACAATAATTTGAACCAGTAATGTAATGTAGAACCAGTCACTGGAAATGTTACTAAAAATTCCACGTTGCTGTATAAGTCAGCCACTGCTACATTCCTTTTTCCTTTGCTCTTTTCAATAATTTGTACCAGATTCTCCATTATTTTTTAGAATAATGGCTGTTCTTTGCCTGGCTGACTGGGAGAGTATTCATCCATAAACAAGATTATTCATTACTCCCCGCTAGTTCTGCTGCTAAAAAAGTTCCAGACAAAAAACAGAATAATAGAAGAGAACAATCTTCAAACTAGAAATTCCAAATAATTAGAACAAATATTTTGTTAATAGTCCATAGATGACATTTATTTCCACAAAGTGTAATTCACAAAATGTAAATAGCAAAAACACTAGTCAGTTTACAAGGACCTCTAGAAATATAACTTGTCATAAAAATGACAAGTTACATGAAGTAACTCATGCAAAATAGTCTATCACCCATGATAACATGGTTAACTTACTAAACACTTACAGCTCACAAGTAACAGAAACTGCTTCTCTAATTTATATAAAAGACTTCAGCTAGCCAACTCAACCAATAGTTAAACAGTAAAGAAGTTCGTTAGAAGTCTTTAGATAAACTGGGCAGGAATGTGCAAGTTTTAATATGCTGCTTTATGAAAATTTGCTTTTGATGGAAACATACATATCATTTAGTATGTGAAATAGACCGAGTGTGTGCCTCTTACTCATAAATGTTTTGCAACATTCTTGTGCATGTCATTGTTTAACCTGGTCTTGAGTCTAATCGAACGCCCAGATGAGGATGCAACCAATCCTGTATTTCAGCTGGGAGGCAGAAGTCCTGGAAGTCTCCTCACAGCTGTTTTTGCCATCTCCCAGGCAAAAACAGGGCTCACCGTGTAAAGTGCTTCTCCCTTACACTCCTTCTCTGTCAGGCACAGGGCTTCCATACATTGGGGTTTCTGCAGAAACACCCTCTTTTTGCCAGTGGAAATTCTGTCTTGGTTAATTTCAGTAATTTTTTTACATTTTCTGGAATGATGGCACCCTAGTTGGAGCAAGTGTTCAAGTAGCCCTGACCAGGCTGCCATGACCCTAGTCTCAAAATTCTTGATGAGCTCACTGTGTACTTTCAGACGAACTGCTCAAGACCTCTACAGAAAGCACCAGACACAGTTGCTCTCAATATGCCACAGAGCACACACATCTAGGAATCCAGTCAAAAATAAACAGTTCTTGAAAAACAGCAGTGTTTAGATCCTAGCTAGTTAGAGGTAACCTGTTTGAAGTATAAAGAACAATGAGAAGTCCTCGCACTGCAAACACTGACCTGCTTAGAAGACCAGGGTAGAGAGGTAGGAAGACAACTCAGAGAACCGGTGAAGAGCACAGCCTGGAAGCTATCAGTTGAACCTGTGGCTTCTCTCGCCCAGTTTGTCTAGGTTCTGTAGTGCTCAGTGTCACTGTATCCTGAGAGCTTTGGGTCTTCCTGAAAACTGCCTCTTCTCTACCATTCTGCTCCCAAACAATTTCTGGGAATGGTAAGAAATAGCCAGAAACAGCACCAGTGCTAAGGCAAACAGTTTGCCTGTTTGAATGCTCCACAAATTAAGATTACAGCTTGTATTTCTATGGGGAAGCGCTAATGTAACCCATAACTGGCAGATCAGGTCTCTCACAAGAACTTTCTTGCAGTGCATAAAGCAGCTTTCCTAAATTATTTTATATTCTTGTCTAATTTCCTTGGATATTTTCTCATAAGGGAAGAAAACTGCAAATTAATGATTTGTGATGTAATGCTTTTGCATCCTTCCAATTTGGTGATAAGATTTAAGATGGCAAGGAAATAACCAACAAATAAGCATCATGCAAACAGCTCTGTTCACCAGTTCTTGGGGTGCAGTAAATTCTCCTTACGAAACTTAAAGACACCAGCTTTGAAAACTCAACTCTGTTTGCTATGGCAAATTTGACAAAAGACAAGATCCAGACCCTGAAAGTGGGTCCCTTTATGCAAATGTTCCTGGCCACACTGCGCTGCTGCTTGAAGGCCATCTCCTGCAGGCCAGACAAAGCTACAAGACAACACTTTGGAAAGAAGCCTGCGTTCATCACACAACCCTGCATTTTTCAGAATAAACTGAATCAGGAGTCTTGAGTTTCAGACCGCAATCAAAAAGCAAGTTTCCACTATGCTACTTTTCCACTGATAGGGAACCAACTACAGGGGGATCCTTCTTCTCACTAAATACTACAGTGTGAAGTTCAACAGCGTACATCCTTGATTCAAAAAAATTCAGAGAGAAATGTGAAACTTTCACTGCTATTAATAGGCTATACAGTAGTAGCCAGAGAAGAAGTGTTTAAAAGTGCTGGGATTTCTGGAATGGCAAAGAAGAATTCTTCAAAAATCCCTTTTTAGAAGACAGAATTCCATGAGGTGGGAACCTGAGTGTCCTAGTGCCCTTCAAGACACCAAACTGTTAATCATTTAGCTCCAGCGTAAGTTCTTGGCTTTCAGAAATACAGAAGGTAAGGTACAAAAAAATATTAGGGGCATAGCATCTCAAGACCTGAAATAACTTGTTATTTGCAATATTTAAAATTGTAGAGCCAAATTCTGGTCTGCATTACTGTGGTATGACCGAAGTCATCCATTCACTCAATGAGCTTTCCATATTTATAGTGATACGGATAACAACATTTGGTCCAGAGCATTTAACATTAAATATAACTCCAAAGCCATATTTAATCTTCCTTGCTTTCTCTTTAGATTCCTTCTATAGGAACTAAGTAGGAAGCTTAGGGGGAAAAAAAAGACAGATTACAGAAACATAAAACCTTCCAAGCTACTTTAAATGGTACTAAAATATGTGTAAAAGTATTTTAACTAAAAAGGAGAAAGAAAAAAACCAAACTTCAGTCAGCATATCTCTGCTGGAAATTAAAAGGATTCAGTGGATTTAAGTAGTTGTAAATTGGATGCTAGACCACACTTTTACACTGCCAGGTCAGGAGAGATATCAGGAGAGAATTACATGAGGGAAACTTCATCTGTTTCTGCTTGTTTGGAGAGGAGGAAAATGGATATAAAAACTGACTTCCAATTTTGGCTAGCATTTTCAAGCCTAGACTTCCTACATATACAATCATACATTTATTTTAAAGGACATGACAATGGATTCATTAATTAATTAAAGGCTTTTCAATGAATTAATAATTACATATTTTAAAAATATAATGCAATTATAGATTGAAAAATAACTTCTGTAAAAATCTAGACTGTATTTTGATTATATATTCACAGTTAAAAATATAATAGCATTTATTTCATTCCACAATCCCGAAATTAAAATAAAATCTGTGATATATCATTCCTATCAATACTGTTGTTGATACTACAAAATAGATCAAATTCTGATGCCTTTACATTGCATTATACCTAACAAGTCCTGTCACTGTTCGATGTGATTTCTTCCGGAGTTAAGTAGAAAATGGTGAAAACAACAGATTCGTTACTGATATGTTATAATGTCATAAATATAAACAGCACTTATTACACAAGAGGGGACTTACGTCCTTCACTTTGAATTCTTTATATGTTTGATGCATGCTTTTTTACAGTTTTATAGCTACTGACGAACTGCAGTGATGATCCAAAACCAAAAGAACTTTTCCATATAGGCTAACTCAAATCACATAGGTTTACTCAAATCAGTCTAGTGAGTGACATTAATGTAAATGGTAGGTGTGTAAATGTTAGGCCATTAACACATACTGAAAATAGAGCTGTATTGTTCTGTGTAAGTAGAATGTTCTGTACTGTATCACACTAATCAGCTAATGTGTATGTGTCGATAAATTTATGCTTAAGCATATCACAGAATCACAGAATCATAGGGTTGGAAGGGCCCTCTGGAGATCATCTAGTCCAACCCCCCTGCCAGAGCAGGGTCACCTTAGAGCAGGTTGCACAGGAACGCGTCCAGGCGGGTTTTGAATGTCTCCAGAGATGGAGACTCCACCACCTCCCTGGGCAGCCTGTGCCAGTGCTCTGCCATCCTCAAGGCAAAGAAGTTCCTCCTCATGTTTAGGTGGAACTTCCTGTGCTCAAGTTTGCACCCATTACCTCTTGTCCTGCCACCGGGCACCACTGAAAAGAGCCTGGCCCCATCCTCCTGACACCCACCCTTTAAGTATTTATATGTGTTGATTATGAAACACTTATGTTGATTATGATTATGCTGATTATATGAAACCCTTCAGTTCCTTTTTCTTAGCAAACATATCAGCTTCCACTCATAGTATCTTACTAGTAATTTAAGTCTGTTGCTGTCACAAAACAATTGAAAAATTCTGTGTTGGATTAATTTCATTGACAGAAAATGACCTGGACACTCTATTACTTGCATTTTTTTTTATTTGCAGAAGAAAAATTTTCCACATACTTGTGAGTGCTTCCTCAGAAATTCTTTTTGACCTATATAGGCTAATTGATTATCAGACAGGTTTCTAACCATCCTTTCCTACATGAAGCTGTACTGAGAAGCAACCTACGCGTCAACTCCATGAGTGGCTGTAACTCCCCACTACTGTGGATCTTAGTATTTCATGTCCTACTTTGATCTTAAGAGGTCAGACTTCTAGAGTGATCTTATTACAGATGCACGCAGTGGTCCTCAGCAGACCTGGAATACATGCAGATCGAAAAGACATACTTCATTCAAATGAGAGTTCTTTTGAGTGAATTTGATTATTCCCTAAGAGATAACCAAGGAAGTCAGATGGACAACTGTCCTTCTTATCTAGAACATCCCATGCCTTGAATTTTCTTCTATTTGACACAGAACATGCTGCAAGCTACTTAGAAGTTGCAGTGCAAACTTGACGACTGTTCTCTTTCTATAAACTATGCAGTAAAGCAGTTATAGCTGCAGTTAAAGTTGCTGGTGACTAAGGACCAAACAGTTCAAGACAGACTTTTGTTGAAGACAGGGTACACAGAAGAAGCAATCGTCTGCATTTTCAGAAGGAAGGGCTTTGCTGTCAGGCCTCAAAGTGAAACTCTCCAGAACTGACAGGAAAGTGACTGTGGTGGCAACTTCTGGCTACAAAATTCATTCCCATAAGAAATTGTTGAGGTGATGACTCATTAAGACTAAAATATTTTTCTTTCTGTTCAAATGCCTAACAAAGCATTGAAGTTTAAATCCTATTATATTTAGACTTTGGTCTGGTAACTCATGGATCTTAGTCTCTTAATTTTTTCAGAGAGTTCAGGCACAATGGTCTTTCCCTATTTTAAGGCTATATTCACCTACATAACTTGCAAGATACTCCCAAATTGCATGCTGGGGGACATACCTTAAATGCAAATAATAAAAAAAACTCAAGGGAAAAAAAAAAGAGCCAGTATTCTTTACTTTACAGATATATCTTAGCAAACTGAGTGTGCAACTGTTTGCTATACTGTTAGAAACTTTGGTAACTGTGGCTTTTCCTTTTTCAGATATAATAAACAGTATTTTTTAATAAACAGTTTTATATATTTTTCAGATATAATAAACAGCTAACTTCTTGAGTTATCATAATTCTTCAGCAATGCCCTCCTTTTGATTAACGTGAAAGTGAAAATTTACTAGTGATGACTCCACAAATAGCCTGTAGGAGTTACAATCAATAATTCATAATTGGTGAGATACAACCGTGTAGTAGAAAAGAGCTTAATTTGCCCCAGTAAAAAGAATTATCTGAGAAATTTAGGAAGACTAATGTTTCTAAATTACTATTATTTTCCTTCATATTTTTCCATGGAAATATGTTGCATTCTGCCAGTAATCTGTTCCAATGGAACCACCGCAAAACTAAAACTTAAGAGTGTTGAAACATAAATCTTAAATTCTGATTTGAGTGTTTTTTTAAAGTTCAGTCCAGTCTTATTTCACTGTGACAGATCATTTAAAGAGTAGAAGCTGTTATAGCCTGGTAGGCTAAAATATGCGAATTTAGTGGGAACAGATGAAGGAACTCCTTATATTTGAGGACAAGACCTTTAAAAACAGGCTACCTATGGTTAGATTTCTAGATATTTATTTAGGAACTTAAATAGAAGGTACTGTCTGCTCCACAGTTTTTTGAAACTATGTTACCTATTAAAGGCATAATAGCCTACAGTTATTTGGTTTCTTTACTTTTCTTAAAGTTTTGAATCTTTGTAACTCTAAGTGCTCATTCTAAGGACTCTCCAGGTATTCTATAGGTGGGTAAAGATAAAAACTACTATGATGAGGGTTTCTAACTGAAGCCCATTAGACAGTCTAAGGCTTAATGTATGTAAGAGGCAAAAATATTTTCATGAACAAGAACTCATATGAAGGCATAACTACTCTTCAACTTCTGCTGTTGACATCTCAGAACAGTGCTGTCGGGCCAGAAAAAGGGAGAAAAGGCTTTCTGTTAAAAACAGTCTTGAATACAGATTGCATCAAAGTTCTTCTACATAGGCTTATTTTAGCTACCATTTGTCAAGCTGTTTCAGCAGTTATCCTACTGTGAAACCTGATAACTTTTCCCCTCCATGCATTCCTTCTCTCAGATTATTAGTCCCGTTTCTGATTCTATCAACAATTAGCAAGCAGTTTAGTTTACTAGCTAGACTTTAGCTTGCTGGAACAGAAAGAGTTATGAATGCTGCCACTTTGCCAAATTATCAATAAGGAAGTCTTTACTAGCAGTGTTAGAATCTGGATTCGTTAAACTGTTAGTTTGTTGACCTTTAGGACACAGTACAAGACCCATCTATTACTAGGAATCTGTGCTATTTCTAATGTGGTAAGAATATTTTCGTTCATATTTTCACCCTTATACACTTTAACTTACTGTGGCCTGGTATGATATGCATACCTATATGCATATCTTTTAAAACCAGAAATACATATAATTATTATTATCTTATTCAATTTACTGTGTTCTTAATCTGTTAAGAATTAATATAGGAGTAAACACCCAAGAGCAGGAATTCAAAATGCTTCACTGAGCTTCTCAGCTCTTAGAAAGGACTCTGTTTGGGCAGTGGTAGGTTAATGGTTGGACTCGATGATCTTAAAGGTCCCTTCCAACCTCAGACAGTTCTCTTACCTTCCTACTGCAGGCTCTAGTCCCTGTATCCCACCCAATGATTCCCTGCAGTGCTGCCATAGGTGTTAAGCACCAGGAAAGGATCACACACTCTTCTGTCCTCAGCATTTCCTACTGGCTAGCTCTGGGCGGATCTGCTCTTCCTCAGAGGCTTTTGGGATGGGCAGTCAGAGAATGACCTGCCTCCCAGCTCTCTACTGAGAGCCCAGACATGTAAGAGAAGGCTGTTCTGGGAGCAAGCATCAAAAGCATTGGTTCTACAGTATCCTTTGTGAAGGGTCCTATACTTTTCATAGTTGTTAACCTAAGGATTTTACAGAACTGGGTAATATGAAGTCCCTGTTTCGTGGGCTGCAGAACAGAGTTACAGAGCATCTTCCAGGTACAAAAATGAAACCAATTAAGCTGCCTAAAGGAATTACATAGTGCTCCTGAAAATCAAGCCGTTTTTATCCTAGGTACCTAAACATAAATTTATGAGATTATCTGAATATATATTGCCCATCTATATATTTCTAGAGATGTACTTCACATTTGTTTTACCTGTTAAAAATTTTTCTATATGTTAGCTTTTAGATGAATTATGTCATTGGAATCTTGGATGGTGAAATTTTAAAAAGAAGGTGTTATTGCAGTACTTTCATATTTAATGATTACAAGAATGAGAGATTATCCAGATGCGATGCTTACAGGAATGCTTTAAATGACGTGTGATTCACTATTTCATCTACAGAGGGCTTGTGTGAAACTGCTCTGAAATGGTTACTTCTGTTTCTACAACAGTTATTTATAAATTTTTCATTGACTTCCTATGCTGCAAAATCTACTAAATGCATGGGAGTATTTCAAAATCTACTAAATACATGGGAGGTATTTCAAGGACAATAAAAACAATCTATGCACATATGGGACATATTTTTGATATTCACCAACTACTAACTGTATCTCCTTATAAAGACCAATCTCTAAAACTCATACAGTAAAAAACAAAAACAAACACAAAAAAAACTACTTAAATCCCATACTGAAACCAGTGCTATCTACAGCTACACACTCAGATCTTTAATAAGGCTAGCTTGCAGGCTTATTTATTTACTGGAAATATTCAGAAAAAAATAAGAATAGTTCTTTCTGGGTTTTGTTACGTTGCACAATTCTGGCATGTAACCTTGATTTTCTATTGACATTTCATTTTTTTTTCTATATTTTGCCACAAATTGTGACTTTTTCATTACTTAAATGTTTCCTTGAGACTAGACAGGTTGTACTTTTATCACTTATTCACCAACATTGACTACAATCAAGCATTAAAGACCTGATCCTGATTCCATAAAATGTTTCACTTGTTACCCACTAAAGATTGGGCTAGTTCATCATCTGGTGCAGACCTATATTGACCCATCAGTTTACAATATTTTAACGTTTGTATCAATACCCCTGTGGAGTTATTCCTATTTTACACCATACCAGATTATATCAGAGCTGCAGCCCAAGTGTCTAACTATGCTGAGGCCTCTGCTAAAGATTTTAAAACTTATTTTTGTACAGACAGTGGAAACAGTACTTCCAACTGTGAAAATCAGCAAAACGAGTATTAAATTCTTGGAGCATCCTGTTTCTCCTGACATATAAAAAAAAGTCTAAAAATGGTCACTGCTACAGGAAGAGACCAGGTGTTCCTTCAGCAACTAAACTTAAAAGAAACTGAGCCCACTTAAAAGCTTCGTTGATCAAGGTATTTATTCCCAAATATCTTCTAATAAATGGGAGTTTTCAAATGTGGAACATTTGTATATTTTTCAGCTATAAGCATAGGAAAAAAGCAAAACACAGCTAAGGACAAGATTTACAAATGCTGCCATTTAAAGTAACCCTATTTAATTTGATAGAGAAACAACTAAATGATTTTTTTAAAGTCATACAGCTAAAAGTTTTCACCATACTTTCACTAATGCCAAAGGCATTATCTCCCTTTTGAGAGTAATGCAAGGAAATCAGACTCAGTTCTATATCCTACTGATACTAGCAGGAACTCCGCTTAAGCAGACAGCAAGGTTGTAAAACCTTGAATTTTATTTTTTTATAAACTATGAGTGCTTGATAGCCTATCAGATTACTATGATAATTTGAGTAAATATACAGGTAAGGGACAGAGTAGGTAAAAGTTAGGCTAAAGTAATACTTTAATGATGTGACCATAATTTGACTCATAACTAAGATAATTCATCTTATAGACAAAGCTTAGCTGCCAGTGACGTTATCCACGGCCTGATCAGGATCCGTGTTTTTTTAATTATATTTTATAATACATCTTTCAATTTGCTTTGCAGCAAACTTCTCTTCCATGTAATATCAGCTCTGCCAAAAACCTTCTATTTCACATACTGTATGCATTAACACTTTGACATACAGTGAAGTCCCAGACCTAGAATTTACAAAGGTTTTTACGACCCCTTATGTGTGATAATGTGCTAAAAAGAACTTAAGTTCTGCCAGATTCTACTACTATTGTAATAACAGGGTCAGCAATTAATCCTTACATTTACAGTCTGTAAACTTGGTATTTCATACAGAGTAGTACAGTTATAAGCCCTTGCAACAGGCATGTGTGTTCACCTAATTCCTTTTAAGTCACTGCTCTCTATTGTGCCCATCCAGAGGGCAAATCTTTATCACTGCATGAGATTTCACATTCTCAGAACATTAGAGACTTCTCCCAAGCTCTGCTTAATTTATTCCCCCCCCCTGTTATCAACAAATACTCTGAACAACAATAAATTAACCAAAGCTGGGAGGATTTCTTCTGAAAAGAAGCAGAAAGCTCTACAGAGAAAAGAAAAGCAACTTCTTAATCTTGCTGGCAGATGGAAACCCTACTGTTCACCACTGTACAAAACAAATCCGGGAGAGACATAATTGCTCCAGTGTGTTTTAGGTATAACTTCACTTCAGTAGTAATGTCATGGCTCTTTTATTATGCTGCAACCTTGTTAGAATTAAAGGATCTATTTGGAAGAGACCAAATAACTTTGGGGAAGACAATTGTAAAACTGAGTCTGACAACTCCTTTCCTACATTTTACAACTGCTACAGACACCATCTTTACCAGCAATGGTTTTGTTGTTTTTTGGTTTGGGTTTTTTTTTTTTGTGGGTTTATTTTACTAATGAGAAAACACCATGGCACCAGGAAAGATTTTATATCAAAGATTACTTTTCCTAGTGACATTCCAATAATAAATGCTAGGCACAGGGATTGTTTCAAGCCAAAACCACTGAATATTTGTAGGTATTCTATATGTATTTATATACAGTTACATTTGTTAAGATAGGCATAAAACTTAATTCGAGAAATTTCATTTCTGCAGAACTAGTAAAAGAGACATAGTTTCCTGCTGCCTGAACAGTCCTTTCTGGAATCCTTGGGAAGTTTCCTTCTAAATTAAATGCAAGATTCACGCTCTAGAGAATCTACAACACATACCAGTCATTTTTCTGTGTCAGATAGTCTGCTCTGGAAGTTGAAATAATTATTTTGCCTTAGAAGCAATTTAAAAAATCTAAATTATATAGCAATACAGACATATACATGCCAGTCTCTCTTGCAGTATACTAGGGAGACTGGACCATTTCACCTGCTGATCCCTGGGACTCAGAAAAACTTCAGCTAGGACCACTAGCTGAATCTAGTGAAATCATCCTTTGACTTAATCACTTTTGCTCACTTTGTGAATATTTAGCTGAGAAACCCCTGTACAGTCTCTGTTTCTGAAGGTTAATGGCATTTTGTTAAACTAAAGTTAACACATAAGATTATTTCACTGTAAAAAAAAGGAACAATGTAAATACTTATATTCTTTCTCAATCCTAAAAAAGTTAATTGATCAGCTAAAATCAGAAGTGCTTTACATCACTAACAATTATGAGAAAAGATTCATACTTTTCTAGTTTAAAAACCCTTTTTGTACAGGTTTAGACTAGCCAGACACATTGAAGAGTTTTCATTCAAGAAACAGATCCATATCTTCCCAGTGTAACTTACTAAGAAATTACAAATAAGTAACAGTGTGAAGTATGCATCCACAAAGAAAACTTTCCTTTTGCCATGGTTAGTGGGCCCAGTTCTGCATTCCTTCTGCACCTAGAACTCCCACTGGTTTCCAAGCCTATATGGGGGAAGCACAGGGAACCTTTGTATTTCCTAAGATAACTGTAAAAAGTATCTAGTCTATACTAGAAACAAATCTGCTTGTCACTTACACAGAAGGGCCAAAGTGTATTTTCTATATATAGCTTCATTACCGCATTTTCAGTAAGGATTCTTAAATATTTTTGCACTCAGATTAAGAGCTGGATTTCCATTTACTTGAAAAAGCTTATAAATAATAAAAACACTGATTTTTCATTTCTTGTGCATGAAATTCAAATCAGCATCACAATAGTGCATTGATGCTAGGCCCTTACAAAAAATTTATAGTGTTGAAGCCATGCCATTTCAACTAAATGAGTTTATTCATTCCAAACACATTACCAACACATTTAGTATTAAAGGTGAGGAAGGGGAAAGGAAATCAAAGGATGTCTTTTAAAATACTGAATTTTGTTTACTTTAGACAACTCATAAAGCAAAAATATTTTCTAAAAAGAGCTGCTTAAGAGCTAGTGGGCACTGAACTGACCAAATATGAGTCACTACTTTTCCCATTCAGTTGTTTCTCACTTCTGTAACTTTTTTTGTCTACAGAAGAAATAACTCAAGAGCCCAATCAGATCTTCACACCCCCTCTCTTGGTACTGTGAAAGACACCTCATACTTCTCTTTCTTTTTTGTGTTAAATAAAGAAACTTGAAAAAAAGTCAAGAATTTTAAGAATCTTTTGAGGTTTCTCTGCATGGAATGGATTCTGTTGTCTTAAAAAGAAGCCAGTGCTATATGATTAACACTATATGAATACACCACGCAATTTTCTTCACGTAGGGATAGTTTGTGAAAAGACAACTGAAGAATATAGGAATTATTTTAACAGTTTATAAGGGCAATGATTCATACTTTACCCAGCACTTTCATTTTGTCATAACGTTTACCTGCTGTAGTATGCTATTTTATTTTATTCCTCAGGATTTTTCCTCTCCTACTTTCAAATATGAACCCTTATGTCCTTTTTTGTCTTTTAACTACTTTAAATAAGAATAGAATACCTAAAAGATGATTCAGAAATATCTCCCTTGTACTCCATTAGGGAAATTAGGTCAAATTCTACTCCCTCTGTAGTCAATGGAAAAACTCTTACTGACTTCAATAACAGATCAAGCCCCACACAGCTCCCTGTAGTTTCTAAGCTAATGGCATACTGTATTTCAGAAAAGTTCAATAACTAAGTTCTTTTCATAATGCTTCTACAAACACAAGACGCCTGTAGTTTCGTTTATGAAATGTCCTTTATACAGCATACTACAAGAAAAGATTTTTCATATAGCTTTTCAATTTTTAATAGAATTACCAGAAACAAATTAGCCTGCCTAATGTTGCTGAATATATTTTGGTAACTAATGGATAACTTTTATTGATTTTTTCCTGAGCTTCTCGGGTTTAGATTTTCTTTTAACTTTTAATTTGCATCCAATCCATTATGTAAAGATAATCCACACAAATCTTTCTTAATTCAGTCAGTTCTACTGTGAATGGTCACATGAAAAGGGGCATAAGATATCCATCATGCCTGTGCGCACAGTATTGCTTCTTGAAGAAATTTAGTTTCGACATAGTAATGAGGAGCTGAATCCTTGAAGCTCTGCGAGGTTAATTCACCCTGGGTGTGTAACTCCACTGGAATCGGTGGAATTGCAATAGGGATGAAATTTGACCCCTCCCAATCCCTGTCAGAAATGGGGCCAGCAGGGGGCAGAAGCCCTGATTGATCTGACACCGTCAAGGTTGAGCCCAGGTACAGAGGGCTTGAATGGAAATTGATCACTGTACTGGGCTCCCTCTAGGACGCCTGTTGATTCAGAAAGTGGGAACTCTGATCGAGAAATACCTCGTTAAAATAATAAATGCATAAAAATTAAACCTTTCTTTTCGGAGTGTTAAGGCCCTTCATGGATGTCAGACCCACAGAAAAATAAAAAATTCAATCCCAGCCAGATTGGCCCCCAGATGCGCCCGCGGGCTACGGTGGGAGGGAGAGATGGATGGAGGAAGAGGCAGCATTTCCACTCCCGGTAGGACAGGAAAGCGCTCCCGCCACCGGAGATCATACAGTGCAGCTCCTCGAGTGTGCCAGCACATCCCAAAAAGCCGGAGCGCCCCGCCGGCGCCCAGATGGGGCAGCGCGGCGGGCGG
>VXBO01008783.1:1776803-1810779 GCA_013400135.1 Rhinoptilus africanus | reverse complement strand
TGGGAGAGCCCGGTCGGCCGGCATCCCTTCCCTCCCGGGGGGAGAAAGTTAAAAGCGATGGCCGGCGGAGCAGGTGGAGCAAGCTGCGAGTTGTGCTTTCCCCCGCGGACAGGCGCCTGGGGAAAGGGAGTTGTGGCCGGGCCGTGTCGCCGGCGGGACTGTCCCGTGTCCCGCCCCCCACGCGTGACAGAAATACCCGCCGGGAGGGGCGGCGGGGTCGGTGAGGCGGAGGGAAAGCAAAGGCTCGAAAAACATGTCGCCGGGTTGCGCCCGTACATCGTTGGGGGTGGATGAAGCGCCTCGGCTCTGAGCGGCGTTTTGGGGGCGACTTTGTGAGCTGGAGAGGGCTCGCTGGTGTCGGCGGCTGGGGCTTGCGGTGGCCTCTGGCAGCTGGTGCGGTGTCGGGGGGGTTTGGTGCTTGAGCGTGCAGCCGGGAGCTGCCTTGGTTGGTAACAGTTCAGCTCTGTCAGCAGTAAGAGGGGTGACTGGAAGCTTGACTTGTGCCGAGTTGTTTGTAAGTTAGGAATATAGAGACTATGCCTTTCATTTTTCTCTTCCGCAAGCTCCCCTTGAAACCTCCCTTGCTTTCAGGACAATGTAAATGGAATTCTTTGCTTCACGCCACAACCTTAGTTCGCAGTTCCTGACTGGAGGTGTGCTGTGGTGGGTCCAGTGGCACTTCATTGACTCAGGTTCAGCATTGCAAAAATCAAGTTTCTGGGGACGTTTTTTAGAAGCCATCTACTCGCTGTTGTGAACTTGGAGTTAGAAACCCCCATCAGAAGTAGATGGCATTAATTTTTCCTACCCCGAATCTGCTATAGGTCCATTGATTCTACTCTGCAGTTTATACTATTGATAGATCTTGTATTCATAACTAGTGTTGCTGTGTAGACTTGTCATTCTCTTAGCAGAGGTGGAAATTGTGCAAAATAGTTGCAGTTCTGTACCCTTTATGCTTTTTAAATCATCTGCACATGCATGAAGTATTGTCCCATTTCAACTCTCTCCTGACTTGAACCTTTCCTGGAAACATGGGACCACATAATCCAGCCATTTCCTGCCTGGATCTGGTGTCTCACTTGTTCTCTCAGCGTATCTCACAATTTCAGTGGCTCTCAGGTCAAGGTGTTTGTACCTTTTTAAGTGTGTAATTTTAAAGCTGTGGATCAGCGATCATTGCTGATGGGACTTAGCCCATATAGATGGGCTGGAAGCTGGGAGTTCAGTTATGAGGATGCGGTCAGGTTGCTGTGGATGCTACTGGCTTGTCAGGAACACAGTGCTGCCTGTCTTGTTCTCAGTACGTTAGACCTGACCCCTTTACCTGCCATTAGCGTTGTGAAGTGCCTGCTCTACCGCACGCTGGGGATGTTTGTGTGCAGCTTCCTCTGGGAGCTAAACTTCTGTTTCTTTTGTCAGTCACAACACAGGGATGTAGCTTCAATAGAAGCATCGTGTTGCCACCAGACTGCCATTTACTTTTTGGCACTGCAAGAACATGTCATTTTTCCATTTGCTTAAACACAGCAATAGTCTGGATCTGATCCTGCTAGTAGAGGCAATGATGCAGCTGTATCCAGCTTTCTTGTGCAGGGAACAAACTTTACCATTGCCTCTTCTCACTGATAGAGGATCTGACTGGACTGTTTGACTGTGAGAAACTTCCAAGGCTGGTGAAAATTAATAACCATCCTTACTGTGCAGTGACTGTGCTTTTCAGAGTAGAGGTGTGATGTGTGGTTCTCCGTAAAGGTTGGAGGATTATCACAGGAAGGTTGAGCGTTCATAGAAGTACAGGCTGACTTTCTCCTTTGCTTGGTGAACATAGAATGGTGTCTTGAAGTTAAGTAGGAGTTCATTTGACACCTCTGCTTCCCACTGGTGTGTTGTCTGTCATGTCAAGGTTGCACGGATGGCAGCGCCATTTTTAAGTCTTAGCTCACATTGGATTTAGGGAATCACAGAAAATATAGGACTTTATTCTTGAGGGCTTTTCCAGCTGTGCTGGCATCCATGAAGTGTGTTGCACGTCCTTATTATCTGTTTCTGTTTCACCAGGATCAATTCTTTGTTGAGAGGAAAAGAGGTGTAGAGCCTTCTGCCGGTGAGAACCAGGACAGTTTGATTTTGAAGAACGATATTACAGACTACTTGTTGCTGTGTTCTGAAATTCTTCGTGTCATATTAAAAGCAACCTGTAATTTTCTGTGCTTACGGGCAATCTAGATCTTTAGCTTTGAGCCCTTTGTTACCCCCCTCTGGCACTTCATGACAGTGACAGCTTATCCTCTCTGGAGGAAGAATGCAGGCGTATGTATTAAAGGTTACAACACTGAATGTAGAATGTCTTTATTAAAAATAACCAGAAATGATTAGTAGATGTGTAGCTATGGAGTGGGGTTGAGAAACGGAGACATCTTGTTAGTTACCAGAGTCAGTGTTGTGCTATCCCCTCAGTGGATTCTTTCTTGCACACAGTGTCTCCTGCACATTTCTTTTCTACTACTGGGAGGTTTTTGGGAGACTGTAGGCAGTATGGCTTAATCTTTAGTGTCATCCTTATGGATGATGGGATGCGGAATCCAGGAACCGGCTCTGAAGTGGCTAGGAAGGTACCAGGAGTTCTACTTTGTGCATTAGGTTAGGCCACTCCTATTGCTTGGTCGAACATGAGCGCAGCAGAGATTGCTGATGTTGTTTGACTGCATTGTGGGGTTGCCCTGCAATATATGTAGCCAACTTCAGAATTTGCAGTTATCTCATTGCCTCTGACTTCTTGGGTGCTTTTTTCTTTCTGCCAAATCATGACTTTAGCCTCTCAGATGCTGAGAACCAAGCAAAAAAAATAGTGGTGGTTGTTCTTTGCTTGGGTAGATATGGGTCCTCATTGCCAATCCTTTCACTCTGCTGTTTTTCTGTTCTTCCTTTGGTGGAGAAGATTATGTCCAGAAATGCAGTGTAGGGAACAGAAACTGGTGTAAGAATCTTCAGCATCTCTGTAGAGAGAGCAGGTGGTAGGAACTGCCAAATGTAGGTTCTAGACCTGTGTGAAAGAAAGGTATTGGGAAGAGGTGGCTGATGGAGCAGCAGTAGAGACTGGTCGTCCCACTGCTGAGATCTCTTCGGTATTGTTTTAACCTGAGCAATGGACATTGATCTGTGTCACTTCAGGTCATCAAAAACCTTTAGTTGAGCTGCGATCTGAGCTGGTGCTGATGCTGTTACTGTGCTTCATGTTTGTGAATATACTGAGTTTGTAGGCACTTACCTATTCAGGTAGATTTTGGTGGAAATCTTTGTCTCAGGAAGACTCTGAAATGAGTGTTGGCTGCCTTAAGCTAAATTTAGTATTGCAAACTCCAGAATCTTAGTTGAATATTAGCACTTCATCTTGAAGTGAAAACATGACGCAGACACGGGACAAGTATAAATGCTGGGCTTCAGGCTTCTGCTCCAGTTGTAATGTGTTCTCAGAATAGGTAATTAGTTCTGTTTGGCTGTATTTGTTTTCTCAGTGTTGAAGCCATAAAAAGTGAGAAAAGTAGGAGGGGATGCAGAAATAGTTGTTAAGGAATGTGGTGTGCTTTGTAGTCTTAAAGTGGCATGCAACACAGGCTCAGCTATAGCCACTGTGGCATCACACGTCCTCTAACTGTGAACTTGAGTAGGGGCAATGCTGAGTATCCTGTTTAGAAACCGGGTAGGACTGGGCAGAGTGTTCCACAAACAAAGTGGCCTGGGGTCTGCACAGCGGTTGTCTGTACTTAGAGGGGTGGAAGCTTGTTAGTTCTTCCTAGGAGTCTTCAAGCAGGCTTGAGAGGTAGTCTAGCAGCCATCTCCCTTCTGCTGCATTTCGTGGGGGACCTGTCTCTCATGACAACTTGATCCTCACCCTGAAATTCCTACTTTGTCTCAAAGGGCTTCAGACAATGAGAATGATGTTTGATTTTGCTATTTGGTCAAGTTCTCTGTAGTGCACATGGAGCACCCTGCCAGTTCGGTAGCACCAGTTGCTTTCCTTATGCTTTTTATGGGTCTGAGTTAGAGCACTGCAGAGCTGTGTCCCTCTGATGCCTGTAATAAAGCATTTACGCAAAGGGAATGTGGTCCATCTTTTTTAGTGTTGCCAAAAAGATGCCACTGAGCACAGATTTCATCACAGTTCATGCAGGTCCAAAGCCACCTGGATTTTGAGTATATGGTTTCTAGCCTGGCTGGCTCTGCTGGCGTGGGACTGTTTAGAAAACAGTGACATGCTGTTCCTCAAAACTTTCACCCAACTAGGCAAGGCAGTATCCAGCGCAAAACAAGTTCTGATGTAGGAGTTAATGGCAAAAAGTGTGAAGCAGGCAGTTTTCTGTATGACAAACCTGAGTATAGAGGAGGCCGGTAATCAGAGCTATGTAGAAACAGTGGCATTTGAGCTCAAGGTAGGTGAGAAGGAATCAGGAGGGATTGACAGGAAGATCTTATAGACTAGCTGTTCAGGTATGTGCTAAGTGAACCAGCAGCATTTCAGAGTTTACTCCTTCAGAAGTGTTTCAACAAATTTGAATTGGCAGCATGAATTAATGGTGGCTCAGCACTGTTAATGTTTGTTACTGATCTCACAGTAACTATTCTAAAACTAGATTTACTATCTATTGGAGTCATGGCCTTAAGGTGCTGCAATACCAAAGAGTTGTCTTCCTCAGTAGTAAGTCTCAAACAAGTAGAGATTTCAGCAGTAAGAGGCAGTTTAAGTGACTGACAGCTACATGTACTAAAATTATAAAATTAAAAATTGTGAGTGATGGTGATGTGAGAGAAGGTATCCTCAACTCTTTAGCGCTATTTCTTATGGCAAAGACTTGAATGTCAACCTTCGGATGTCTGGAGATGAAAAGGAGGAAGTAGCTTTTCCAGTTCCAGTATAACCTTCTGGTCAAAAAAGCTTAGCAGCAACTTGGACAATTTGTGGAAGGCAGCCAGGGACCTTTTCTCACTGTTGCATTTGGAAAGAAAATGCAGATTTCCATTGTAAAGTAAGATAGGACTGAATAAAAGACGAGGATGGGAAGTGGGGTCAAGTGTAGTTGAGAGGAGTGAATAACAGAAAACTCCAGAAAGAGCAACAGTTTGGTGACAAAGAGGGTAGAAGAGATTGTCTGGTAACCTTCATTGTAAGCTACAGTAAATTCAGTTTGAAAAAGCCTTTTTTGGTTTTCTAGAGAAAAGAAAATGGACAATTCAGGATTACCACCAATTTTGGAAGTGACAAATTCTCTTTCAGTTCTGAAAATGTGATTAGTATGGTATGTCCTTAATTTCCTAATTATGTTCTGCTGTGATTTGTAAAAAAATTACAAATCTTTAGCTCGTATGATCAATTAGTCATTTTTAGCTTTCAGATTGAAATCTTCCTGTCCTCCCATTGCCTCTAGTCCCCTAGCCAGAAAATAAACCCTCATTCCTAAAGACTTGAGGTCTTTTGGAGTGTTAAGACATGGCTTGCTTTGTGTTTTTTCAATTAACAAGTAGTTTGCTGTTGCAGAGATGCAGACCGCTGAGAACTACCATTGTCTTTCTGTTTTGTTTTGATCTTTCAGAGGAATATAAAGTTTGTTATAAGATGTTGGGAAGTGTTACATGGTCAGCACCAAATGTAAAGTGGACTACATTTTGGGTTGTCTTTTGTATGGCTGCTGATAGTGCTGGGAAACGGCAATTTATACCCAAAAGGTCCTTCCACTGCAGTATTTGTAGGGCAGTGCCATTACTTCTCATGTGTAGCTAGCCTGTGTCAGACGCTGTTCATTTATCTCATAGACGTAATGCAGGATCCCTCTTAAAGCTGTCTGTGATCCTGCCGTGGTTCCTGATTGGAAATCTTCCTAGTCTGTGACTTAATGTGAAGTGTGTATGCATAGCGTGTGCAAAGAAGTTGTTCCATGAGCAGCTGAGCTAGTGAACCTCTGTTTCTTAGAAAGATGGGGACAAACTTTTCTCAGGGCCTGTTGTGATAGGATAAGGGGGAATGGTTTTAAACTAAAAGTGAGTAGTTTCAGACTAGACATAAGGAAGACATTTTTTACGATGAGGGTGGTGAAACACTGGCCCAGGTTGCCCAGAGAGGTGGTAGATGTCCCATCCCTGCAAACATTCAAGGTCAGGTTGGATGGGGCTCTGAGCAACCTGATCTGGTTGAAGATGTCCCTGGTTATTGCAGGGGGCTTGGACTAGATGGCCTTCACAGGTACCTTCCAACCCAAACCAGTATATGATTCTTAGAGATTTGTGCTCTCTGCTCCTCAGCCAATCCTCCTTTCCTGTTGGTTTTTTTTTTTTCTGTATACATGTCATCCTCTAGCAACTTTTGTTCTGCCCCAAACCCAAAGCAGCTCACTGCTGTAGTATTTTTAATTCCTTTTCTTTTTCCCTAATTACAAGCAGAATCAGACACTGCTTGTTCTGTGGATTTTAAGACTATTTGCATACTGACTGTAGGTGTACTGATTACAGGCGAAACAGAGCCAGTAACTGTTAAGGGAAATATTCACCCTTGGCCTCAGTGGAGGCATTTCTTTCATTCTCTACTCAGTTCCTGATTTTCATGAAACTTGTAGAAATTTAAAATGAGACTGGACTGCTTTGTCTAATTTGATTGGCATTGACTGTAGGGCAATGTGTTTGTGTAGGCCTTATTCCCATAAGAAAAAAAATGCTTTAGGAATAAATTAAGAAAACTTGCTTTGGATGCATATTTTTAGATTAGTTGTTAGTCTAATATATATTTAGACAGGAAAATTAATGTTAAAATGACACAAACACTTTGTGTGTTTTGAAACAGCGTGTCTTACAAGACCTCCAAAATTAGGTTGATAGCTTAGCATGATAATCATGTAACATCTGTTTAATTTGAACCTTCAAGAAAAAAGCCTGTGCATTTCACATCAATGTCCAAATATTCCTTTTCACCATAGAGATACCTCCCACATTTAGGTGAAAATTACTTGCAGAATGTAGTTGGAATTAGTTTGCTGGTTACTGTAGTAGCTAATCCCGATAAACTCTGTTGGAAATAGTGGAATCTAGCCAAATCATTAAAAATTATTTGCATTTCAGATGCTGTATTTAGGTGGGGTGGTTTTTTTGTGTTTTGTTTTGGGGTTTTTTTTGTTTTGTTTTAAGGTCTTACAAAAACAGTAATTTTGAGGAATTTCCATCTTGCTCTTTGGGGTGAGGCAGACAATGTTTTGAATACAGAGGGCTGTCAACTACACCAACTGGAAAAAAGTCACTGCTGTTTTTTTAAATAGTATTTTTGTTGTTATTAGGGCAGCAGATGAAATAATGGAATGGAAAAAATTCTTTTCATAATGGATAAAGTCTTTATGAGCAGCAGCTTTCATTTTTCATGTAATTAGTGAAAGGAAAATAGCATTTAACAGACAAAAACAGAGCCTAGGCTTTAGGCTGCTGTTTTCTTCTTGAAATGTTTTTGTCTTTGTCAAAGCTAGCTATTTTGTTTTGAAATTTTATAATGAAAATGCAGTTTTGAAATGGCTTTATCTCAGTGCCACTGTTCCAAAGTACTTTTTGTTTTCAGTTTACATGTGTAATGTAAATAAAAACACTTCAGATCTGGGAAGAAAAGACAACTGAGAAAGCAAGTCACATTTATCAAATGAAACAAACTTAACTCTTTATCATATGGGTTCTTTTTTTTATCATTTGCTTGCAGATTTTCTTACATAGATAGGGAGGCCTGTTGTTAAATAAAAGCTTTGTTTTTCAAGTTCTACTGATGTAAAATGATTTGAAGAAGTTGGAGAGGCCTATATTTGGATTTCTTTATGAAGTAGTTAGTACCTTTCTTTGTGAAGTAGTACTAATGCAGAAGATATGCTTTCCAAAATGAAGGGGAGGAAAAAAGCACATGGGGTTATTTAAGAATGGCAAAGACTTGAAATTAACATTGACAGCTAACTATACAGATTTTTTTCCTTTGTTGCAGGAACTGAAGCTTGGTCTTTAAAAGGTGCAGTGCTGTGAGAACTGTTACTGACCATAGAAAAATGGACATGTTGCAGATACTACGTAAAACCACTGAGCGATTAGAGTGTGATCACTGCAGCTTCAGAGGAACAGACTATGAAAACATACAAATTCATATGGGTACCATACACCCAGAGTATTGTGATGAAATGGATGCTGCTGGTTTGGGTAAACTTATATTTTATCAAAAAAGTGCAAAACTGTTTCACTGCCACAAATGTTTCTTTACCAGCAAGATGTATTGCAACGTATATTATCACATCACAGCACAACATGCAGCACCTGAGAAGTGGAATGAGGAACGGAAAGAACAGGTAGAAGGAGATTCAGATTCCTCCAGAAAAAGTGTCACATTGGAGCCACAGAAACCTACCCTTTCCCCTGAGTCGCGCAAACCTACCCTTTCTCCTGAACTCCCCAGATCAGAACCTGTTGTTTCCCCCAAGCTTCAGAAATCTTCAGGGTCTCCAGAGCCCCAGAAGTTGGCTCAGGTGACTTCCTCAGAGACAGAGAAGTCATCCCAGGCCACGTCCCCAGATCCAGAAAAGTCAGCCCAGGCCACATCTCCAGATCCAGAGAAGTTAGCCTCAGCTGTGTCCCTGGACTCAGAGAAGCCGTCCCCATCTGTGTCCCCTGACCCACAGAAGCCAGCCCCTGCTGTGTCCCCTGACTCACAGAAGCCATCCCCAGCTATGTCCCCTGACCCACAGAAGCCAGCCCCGGCTGTGTCTCCAGAGCCCCGTCGGCATTCCCCAGCTGTGTCTCCAGAGCCCTGTCGACATTCCCCAGCAATATCTCCAGAGCCCCGTCGGCATTCCCCCGCTGTATCACCGGAGCCCCGTCGCCATTCTCCTGCTGTGTCTCCAGAGCCCCGCAGGTACTCCCCAGCTGTGTCACCAGAGCCAAAGAAACCTACTCCAGCAGTATCCCCTGAACCACGAAGGTATGCCCCAGCGGGGTCTCCTGAGCCCCGGAGGCATCCTTCTCAAATGCGTAGGCCTGCTTCTGCTTCCTCTCCTGAAACCCGGAGGCCCGCTCCTGCAGTTTCGCCGGAGTCATGGAGACCTGGTCCAACTGTTTCCCCTGAGCCCTGGAGATCTACACCTCATGAGGTGCAGAAGTCTTCCACGGTTTCTGCCTGGGCTCCAAAGTCTGCCATGTCAGTGTCCGTAGAATCCCGGAGGTCTGAGTCCCGAAGGCCTGGCCCCGTTGTGTCCCCAGAGCCTAGGAGGCTTGCTTCTGACTCGTGGAAATCTACATCCTTTTCTGAATCCCAGAAGTCTACTCTTGTTTCTTCTGAGCCATGGAAACCCATCTCATCTGTTTACCCTGAAGGCTGGAAACCTGTTCTGTCCCCTGACACGTGGAAGCATTCTGTTAATCCTGAGCTTCGAAAGTCTAGTCACACTGTTTCCTCTGACTCTTGGAAGCCGCCTTTCTTTCCTGAGGTCCGTAAGCCTGGTGCTTCGGTATCTCCTGAATCTTGGAAACTCTCTGAATCCCGGAAATCTGTGTTTTTTTCTGAAACTCAGAAATCCACTTCTGCTGCTTCTTCTGAGGTTCAGAAAAGGGGTCATTTCCCTGAACCTCGGAAAAGAGCTCTGTTCCCAGAGTCTCGTAAATCTAATCCTTCAGTTTCTACTGATGTCCATAAACGTGGTGTCTTTTCTGAGCCCCAGAATCAGGTGTCTACTTCTGCTGTTTTGACCGAAGGCCAGAAACATGCTTTGTGTTCTGAAGCCCAGAAATCAGCTCTTGTTTCTCCTGAAGTCCAGAAGCATGCCCTATTTTCTGAAGCCCAGAAACTTGTTCCCGTTTCCCCTGAAGTTCAGGAGCATAGTTCCTTTCCAGAGTCTCAGAAATCTACTTCCCCTGAAATTCAGAAACATGGCCTCTTTTCCGACTCCCAGAAACCTACTCCTTCTGTTTCTCCTGAGACCCCCAAACAAGGTATTTTTACTGACTCCCAGAAATCTGCTGTTTCCCCTGATGTACAAAAGCATGTATTTTCTGAAATGCAGAAGCCTGCTGCTGCTTTATCCTCTGATGTCCAGAGACATGCTGAAACTACTGTACCTTCTGAAATCCAGAAGAACATCCTGTTTTCCGAGCCTCCCAAGTCTGCTCCCGGTTTTTCCTCTGAGCCCCAGACACCTAGTGAGTCTGGTGAGAGTGACTTTCTTTCTCACAGTTTAGATGACCAGAAACCACTGGATGATTTATTCTCGCAGGATGAACAATCAATATTAGCCAAAGAATCACCAGAAGATATGCTATATCCATGCCCAAAAAAGAAGCCCAAGAAGGAAAACCAGGAGAACTCAGATTCTGAACTTAATAGCAGTGAGTGTGGAAAAACTGAGATGGACTCGATGGAGATGAAGGAGCAAGAATCCAACAGTGACCAAGAGCAGTATGATATGGAGTCATCTGATTACGTCAAAGAGAGCAAAATAGATGCAACTACTCCCATGCAGCCACAGTGCGTGCTGCAGTTTACTGAAGAGAAAGAGGCCTTCATCTCTGAGGAAGAAATAGCAAAATACATGAAGCGTGGCAAGGGAAAGTATTATTGCAAAATTTGTTGCTGTCGTGCAATGAAAAAAGGTGCTGTCTTGCACCATTTAGTTAACAAGCATAATGTTCAAAGCCCGTACAAATGTAAAATATGTGGCAAGGCTTTTCTCTTGGAGTCTCTTCTTAAAAACCACGTCGCTGCTCACGGTCAAAGTTTGTTGAAGTGTCCACGTTGTAATTTTGAATCAAATTTTCCCCGAGGCTTTAAGAAACATTTAACCCATTGCCAAAGCCGTCATAGTGATGATACACCTAAAAAACACTTGGACAGCCTTGAACCACTTGAAGAACAAATTTAGTCTGTTTTTCTCCCTTGTGCTAGAAAAGCTGAATTTACAGAAGTGTTCAAAAGTGTTGCTGTATGTTAACCGAGTAGTTTAGCTGATCTGACAAGTCAGAAGATGCATGGTTTATTGTACTATGTTTAACTTGTCTTATAGCTGTATTGCTGAAATGATTTACTTCTGAAAGTAATTTTAAATACGTGTTCATGTCTTTGTATTACCCATCAGTAGAGTCATGTTTTATTTTTCAGATGTACTATGTTTTTGAAACCAAAATGGATACAAATTAGTTTTGTAAAGATTTGTAAAACAGACAGGCAATTAAGGACTGGAGTGGCAAGAAATCCATATATTCCTGTGAAGACTGAACTTTTTTCACAATTGTTAAATGTCGTATTTTTCAAAATGTTTTTATCAAATTCTCAGAATTGAAATTCTCCCCAAATTGAATGTGAATGAGCCAGGCGTGAGAAACTTATCAATCCTTCTCGAATAATTCTGCCCTGAGGCTGTAATTGAGTGTATAGTCATTTGTTGCAAATTTATTGCACTCAATTCTCCGATTTATTTGTCTCAGATTTAGAAGCATCAAGGTACTTATTTTGTGATTGTGTATTTTGGCCATGTTTTAAGCATGTACTAATATACATTAAATTGATGGATTAACGTCAGACTATGTATAGCTCAACACTCTCTCTTGATGATTCAGATGTTTGTAATGTCAGAAAACACCTAAATTTCTCGTATTTGGTGAAATGTTATGCTTTAATCTTTTAACAATAAAAAGAAACCCAACTTGGCATTGGCTGTTTTTCTTTTTTTCTGAATCAAGACTGAAACCTTTCATGTTGAACATATTAAGTATCTTTAGCAACAGGAGATGCAAAATTATCCTGGAGTTCTGCTCTGAATACCTCAACTTTCCAGTCATCAGCCTGTGAAAGCAAGGTTAGTTTAAATTTCCTGTCTGCTTCAGAAAAATACATGTAAATGAGGGAAAGCATGGAAAACAGGAATTTGTGCACCGCTACTTACCATGCTTGCTTTTGTGCTATTTGCATATTAACTGCTCAAAAACCGTAAGTATGTTACAATTCAGCAGGAGTGTAGATTTTAAGTGGGGGTAGCACAAGGTGAGTTTCATCCTCCTCATACTAAATTATGCCTAGATTTAAGCTGTTGTAATTACTGGCTTAGAATATGAAAGTGATAGTGTAAAATAAATAATAATTTAAAAAATCTCCAGGCGTAAGCTCCTACCTAAGAGCTTCAGGTTGATTTCATTGAGGGCCTGCGTCTGGTGTCTTCTGTGTTTCAAGAGGATTTCTGGAAGGAAGGGAAAAAGCCTTTGAAGATCTACACTTGGGGGACTTCTCAGTGCCGGTTATTGAGTGAGCTGTCTTGCAGGGTCCTGTCACACAGGACACAAATCCACTCTACACCCCGAAGTCTGTTCCCCTTTGTTTCCTTTCATGCGGTCCAGACTAGAATTCTATAATTTTTTTTTCCTAGGAGTGACTATAGATCAGTGGAAAGGAGAGCACTTGACTGTTAAGGCTCTGCTACTGTAGTCGTACTTTGTACAAAAGCTGTTTTTCTCCTCTGCTATCATTTCTTCACTCTTGGCACCTCATTTGGTTAAAAAGATGCTATTTTACTAAAAGGAAGAAATCGAAGGATTTGTTTGAATTGGAAATGGTTTCACCTTTGCAGTTCGATGTCTCGTTACTGACATATCTCACTACTCTGTACCAGCTAACTTCGTTGATTTCTGGAAATTCATTATTGAGGATTGATGCAGTTTCTCTGCTTTTTTTTTTTAACCCTGACTACTTGGTCTCTTAATCTTGGTTTACGACTGTCAAAGTGTACTTTATAACTCTTGGAGATGAACTTTGCAAGTCCTCTTGATGTTAGGGCAGTCAATCTCTTTAAATCCAGATACGACAGACACTTTCCGGTTTCTCTTAGTGCAGAGTGTTGTACAGGCCTTGTGGAAGTTGAAGGACATTTCTGGTGTGTATTTTTTTGTCCAGACTTCTTTCCATTCTTTCACCGTTCCCTTACACAATGCTAGTTTGAGGTCCTTAAGAAGCGTAGGAGGGTCTGCTGGAATCTAAACTGGTTTAACTAATTTCTCTAAGAAACTGTAGGACACTTACAGAGAGGTCAGATTGTGGATTTATTGCTTCCCTTTCAGATGACCTATTATATAGACTTGCTGAGGAGAAGGATGAATACTCTTGAGTCCAAATAGTGATCATTCTTTTTTTGGCATGAGAAAGAAATGCAAGCAAAGCATTTCAAGATTTACCAGTGAAAGAATTTGCTTGAAATATGCCTAATGCTATAATTTCGTCCTTGGATGCTGTCTGAAATAGCTTTGGTTGAAGTTGTTACTGATTTTATTTAATATGCTAGAGCATGAAACAAATAACAGAGGTCTGCAGTTTCCAGAAACTGTGCTGCGTATTAAGTCACGGGGGCGTTTTATCCAAGTCCTCGGTGTTACAGCATCATAGAATCGGTGAGGTTGGAAGGGACCTTTAAGATCATCAAGTCCAACCATTAACCTACCCTGACAAAAACCCCTTCTAAACCACGTTTCTAAGCACCTCATCTACCCTTTTCTTGAACACCTCCAGGGATGGGGAATCCACCACCTCCCTGGGCACCCTGTTCCAATGTTTAATAACCTTTCAGTGAAAAAGTGTTTCCTGATATCCAACCTAAACCTCCCCTGACATAACTTGAACCCGTTTCCTCTTGTCCTGTCACTTGTCACCAGGGAGAAGAGCTCAGCCCCCATCTCTCTACAACCTCCTTTCAGGTAGTTGNCTCCGCCCCAAGCCTGTAGAGCTGCTGTTGCGTGTGACTGTCTCACTCATTCCTGTTCTTTGGCACAGGGACCCTTTTGGGTCAGTACTGGGTAGTTCTAGCTTCAGTTTCCTTTGGAGGTGGAGTTTGGTTGGGGAACAATGTGATCAGGTCAGGAGGTAGTAACTGGGGCAATCACAAAGTTTACTTACAGTACAGGTATTGCAGATAACTGCAGTTCTGTCCCTCTCTGAACTCTCTGCGCTGCTCCCGCCTGAGAAAAATGTAATTATGTACCTTAGATGTAAAGAAGAGACAGCTCTGTTCCTTTTTTGTTTCCCTCTGTTTATAGCCTGTGCTGGCAAATGTGGTAGACAAATGCCAAATACAGTCTCTGCAGGGAGTGCAGTGGCTCATAGGTGACGCATACAGCTATGAAGTAATTACCTTGGGAGGAAAAAGATTGTTAACTACAATCTTCTCTACAACTCCAATCATCTACTTCAAACAGAAGTCTGTTTGAAACAGCATATTAGAGTGGGGAGAAAGTGTAGAGCTCCAGTTGGACAGGGGCTGGAAAGGGATCTCATTGAAGTAATAGAGATGAGTAAAATTAAACTTGGAGGTTTTATGGGGTTTTCTAAGTATCCTTAGAGATTTTTTTTTTTTATCATGCGTAGGAATAATAAAAATTATTCTGGGATTGGATGTAGCAGGTTGTATATACATAAAATTCCTTTCCTTCTCATTGTATATGAGTATAATGATTGCTTAATCTCAAAATTTTAGAAGCATAAAATCTTGTAGAAAACGTAGTTATTGAAGGTTTGCCTATGGATTCGTGTTCTTGTACTTTGGAGGGGTTTTTCATCACGACTGTTGAGTGATGTAGAACAGCTCACTTGTATCTTACTAGCACGAGTGCACACCACAGCCGTTGCTATGCTCATTCATATTTACGTGTTTTTAAAAGGAGAAGAGAGAGGAAAAAGTTGAACTGTTTCACACCATACTGGCCTGTTCTGGAAGAACTTTAAGTAAGTTTTGGTCACATTATTGCATTTCTGAAGTATAGGCGTGTAAGAATGTGTTTGTTGCTTACTTTCCATGGGGAATAAGAAAGGTTGCTCAAGAAAGTATCAGAGCCAGATAAATCAATTTAAAAGCTTTGAGGATGTAAAATTTAGGGAAGTGAATATGAAACTGAAAAGCAAATAGATGAAGGTGTAGGATTCCACCTGAATTCTAACCTTTCTGTGCATGCTTTGTAATAGACTTCAAAAGCATGTTTATATTCTTTTAAAATACGGAATGTACATGAACCCTTTGCAGTATATGTGTAATACTTTGTATTTTCTTCCCTGTATGTTTACATGACTTATTTTAACATGTATTAAAAAACCAAAACAACAAACCACCACAAAACCAAAACAACAAAAACCCTCCAGTTTCCTCAGGGGTCGGTACTGGGACCAGTGCTGTTTGACATCTGTCAGCGACATGGGCAGTGGGGTTGAGTGCACCCCCAGCAAGTTTGCCAACAACACCAAGCTGTGAGGCGCGGCTGACATGCGGGAGGGAAGGGAGGCCATCCGGAGGGACCTGGACAGGCTGGAGAGGTGGGCCCATGCCAACCTCATGAAGTTCAACAAGAACAAGTGCAAGGTCCTGCACATGGGTCATGGCAATCCCAAGCACAACCACAGGTTGGGTGGAGAATGGTTTGAGAGCAGCCCTGAGGGGAGGGACGTGGGGGTGCTGGTGGATGAGAAGCTCAGCATGAGCCGGCAATGTGCACTTGCAGCCCAGAAAGCCAACCGCATCCTGGGCTGCGTCGGAAGAAGCTAAGTTGCTCAGCAGGGATGTCCCAACAACTCAGTTGTATTATTTTCTCTTTTCTACCTCTTGCTTGTCAGTTGTCTGCTGGGCTGGTCTTTTCTTTCATGGTCTGTCTACCTTTTTAATCTGTACGGTGCTGAATGTTCCAGGCAAACATGTTCTTATGCCTCATGAAAGAGTGCCAAAACCACAGGTGATAAGCCCTGACAAAATGGATAAATCGAGTACGTGTGCTTAGTGCTTGGTTATCTGAGCTTGGAGCCTTGGGATAGTGGCCGAGAGTTGCTGTTCTGTTGAAGCTGTGGGGCAGCTCTCATTGTACCTCCACAATCCTTGACTGCAACGGAGGTTTGTATAGGTATCAGAAACACATTTTTTTGGGTTCCCTTTCTCAGATGCTTGTACTAATGTTGACTGTGCACTGGACTCTTCAAGGCATGCAACCTTCTCAAACCCAAAACCTCGAACTCCAGAGTTTAAGCGAAACTCAGTGGAGAAGCAGGCGTTGATTCCCAGTGGCTTCCTCTAGTGCTGCAAGTGAAAACTTAAACATGGTCATGTTTTCCTTTGTACTCTCAGCATTTAATTTTACTCCTTACTTTCCCTCCATGCACAGCTGTAGAACTTGAAGCACATTGAGGAAAAGCAACTCCTTTTAAGTAATTTCCAAACCCAAGCGAAGCCTCCTGCCTTTTGAAAGTAAAAAGCAAAATAAAGCCTTTAAACCTAATGGGGAAAATGGGATGCTNAATAGAGATGAGTAAAATTAAACTTGGAGGTTTTATGGGGTTTTCTAAGTATCCTTAGAGATTTTTTTTTTTTATCATGCGTAGGAATAATAAAAATTATTCTGGGATTGGATGTAGCAGGTTGTATATACATAAAATTCCTTTCCTTCTCATTGTATATGAGTATAATGATTGCTTAATCTCAAAATTTTAGAAGCATAAAATCTTGTAGAAAACGTAGTTATTGAAGGTTTGCCTATGGATTCATGTTCTTGTACTTTGGAGGGGTTTTTCATCACTGTTGAGTGATGTAGAACAGCTCACTCGTATCTTACTAGCATGAGTGCACTGAGGTCACCACAGCCATTGCTATGCTCATTCATATTTATGTGTTTTTAAAAAGAGAAGAGAGAGGAAAAAGTTGAACTGTTTCACACCATACTGGCCTGTTCTGGAAGAACTTTAAGTAAGTTTTGGTCACATTATTGCATTTCTGAAGTATAGGCGTGTAAGAATGTGTTTGTTGCTTACTTTCCATGGGGAATAAGAAAGGTTGCTCAAGAAAGTATCAGAGCCAGATAAATCAATTTAAAAGCTTTGAGGATGTAAAATTTAGGGAAGTGAATATGAAACTGAAAAGCAAATAGATGAAGGTGTAGGATTCCACCTGAATTCTAACCTTTCTGTGCATGCTTTGTAATAGACTTCAAAAGCATGTTTATATTCTTTTAAAATACGGAATGTACATGAACCCTTTGCAGTATATGTGTAATACTTTGTATTTTCTTCCCTGTATGTTTACATGACTTATTTTAACACGTATTAAAAAACCAAAACAACAAACCACCACAAAACCAAAACAACAAAAACCCTCCAGTTTCCTCAGGGGTCGGTACTGGGACCAGTGCTGTTTGACATCTGTCAGCGACATGGGCAGTGGGGTTGAGTGCACCCCCAGCAAGTTTGCCAACAACACCAAGCTGTGAGGCGCGGCTGACATGCGGGAGGGAAGGGAGGCCATCCGGAGGGACCTGGACAGGCTGGAGAGGTGGGCCCATGCCAACCTCATGAAGTTCAACAAGAACAAGTGCAAGGTCCTGCACGTGGGTCATGGCAATCCCAAGCACAACCACAGGTTGGGTGGAGAATGGCTTGAGAGCAGCCCTGAGGGGAGGGACGTGGGGGTGCTGGTGGATGAGAAGCTCAGCATGAGCCGGCAATGTGCACTTGCAGCCCAGAAAGCCAACCGCCTCCTGGGCTGCGTCGGAAGAAGCTAAGTTGCTCAGCAGGGATGTCCCAACAACTCAGTTGTATTATTTTCTCTTGTCTACCTCTTGCTTGTCAGTTGTCTGCTGGGCTGGTCTTTTCTTTCATGGTCTGTCTACCTTTTTAATCTGTACGTTGCTGAATGTTCCAGGCAAACATGTTCTTATGCCTCATGAAAGAGTGCCAAAACCACAGGTGATAAGCCCTGACAAAATGGATAAATCGAGTACGTGTGCTTAGTGCTTGGTTATCTGAGCTTGGAGCCTTGGGATAGTGGCCGAGAGTTGCTGTTCTGTTGAAGCTGTGGGGCAGCTCTCATTGTACCTCCACAATCCTTGACTGCAATGGAGGTTTGTATAGGTATCAGAAACACATTTTTTTTGGTTCCCTTTCTCAGATGCTTGTACTAATGTTGACTGTGCACTGGACTCTTCAAGGCATGCAACCTTCTCAAACCCAAAACCTCGAACTCCAGAGTTTAAGCGAAACTCAGTGGAGAAGCAGGCGTTGATTCCCAGTGGCTTCCTCTAGTGCTGCAAGTGAAAACTTAAACATGGTCATGTTTTCCTTTGTACTCTCAGCATTTAATTTTACTCCTTACTTTCCCTCCATGCACAGCTGTAGAACTTGAAGCACATTGAGGAAAAGCAACTCCTTTTAAGTAATTTCCAAACCCAAGCGAAGCCTCCTGCCTTTTGAAAGTAAAAAGCAAAATAAAGCCTTTAAACCTAATGGGGAAAATGGGATGCTTGTACTAAGAATAAAGATACTTATCATAGGTACCTGTCATCCTGATTTTGTAGAAAACCAAGAGTTTATCAGTTACAGCATCTGTGCTGTGTACTTCTAGTTAGGAGTAGTCAAACATTCACAGACACAAAAGTGTTCTGGTAACTCCTTAAGCATGGGTCCTACATACCTTTTCATCCGTAAAACCATAAAGATTAGGAACTAGGCTGAAAACAAAAGTAGTTTTCCAAAAAATAATAGATAATGGCAACGGAGGGCCCAGGGCATGATCTAGTTCCTGCCAGTGAAGGGCAAAGGCTTGCAGAGATGCAAATAGATCATATGGGTCAGCACCAAACTGTGAAGTTGGTGTTGTAGGCAAGGTGTTGACTTTTATGATTGGTGTTTGAGGCCCAAGGACTCTTAGGGAGGGATGGAGAAGGAATTAGGCTTGTATGGCTCAGGGACCCTGTGTGAGGATCGAGGGCTGGCGAGGAGAAATGGGATCTACCTGACAGTGAAGGGGAAGAGCAGCATCTTTGCCAACAGGCTGGTAAACCTAGTGAGAGTTTCAAACTAAGAATGATGGGGGAAGGAGATGGCAACCTACAACTAAGTGAACAAAACATGGGAAAGAAGTGGAAAATAAAGGATGTGGGCATCATGGGATCAGCAGACACCTCAGGAAAAATAAAATGGTGAAAGGAGGACTGTGCCTCAAGTGTGTGTATATGCACAAATGCTTGCAGCTTGGCCAACAGGCTGAAGGAACTAGAGCTGTGTGTGGTCACAGAGTGATACTGTTGGAATAACTGAGATGTGGGACACCTCATGCCACTAAATTGCAGTGATGGACAACTACAGGCTCTGCAGAAAGGACAGGGAGGGAAGATGAAGAGAGGAAGGTGGTGCCCTACAGGTGAAGGAGTGGCTTGGATGCACGGTGCTTCTATAGGGTGGACAACAACCTGGTGTGAGAGCATGTGAGTCAGGATCAGAGATGTCACTTAGGGTGACATGATAAGAATGTTTTGCAGATCTCCTGACCAGAGTGAAAAAGCAGATGAAGCTTTCTTTAAACAACTTGAGAAAGCCTGTATCACAGATGCTTGTTCCTATGAGGAACTTGATCCCTCTGACATGTGATGGAGAGGGAGCATGGCAAGATCCAATTAACCTAGCAGGTTTCTGGTGGGTGTCTGGGACAGCTTCCTGATACAGGTACTGGAAGGGCAATTGGACTGATGCACTGCTAGGTCTGCTGTTCACAGACAGGGAAGAACTGGCTGGAGATTTGATAATCAGTGTTAGACTCAGCTGTAGTGACCATGAAATAGTGGGGCTCAGTATCCTGATGGGGGGGAAGTAGCCGAGTACAGGGGACACACTTCAAGAGACCAAGGTTTGCATTATTCAGGGAACTGCTAGGTGGGATCACATGGGAGGCAGCCCTGAAGGGTAAAGGAACTGAGGAAAGCTAGCAAGTTGTTAAGGACAACCTGATAAGAATGGACTATCCCAGGAAGATTTGTCAGGAGAGTGGCTTGGGCAAACATGGCACCCATGGCAGAGCTCCAGTGCAAAAAAGCAGTACAAGAAGGGCAGGCTGCAACACAGGGATTTAGGAACATTGCAAAGGACAGCAAGGGCAAGAAGAACTGCTACTGCCACATTAGTAGAAAAAGTCTGAACAAGGAAAACGTGGGACTGTTACTGAGTGGTGTGGATGGGTTAGTGACAGCAGACACACAGAAGACTGAGGTACCCAGTGTCGCCTTTGTCTTGGTCTTCACCAGCAAGGTCCCCCAGGTCTCTGTGGGTTGTGAAAGGGTTGAAGGAGTGGAAGAACTACCAGCAGTAAGGGTTGAGTCAGGAGTTACTTGAGAGAACTCAACTCCGAAGTCCATGGGACCCTACAGGTGGCATGGGAGGGTGCCGTGAGAAATGGCTAATGTCCTTGCAAGGCTGTTGTGTATCATCCTTCATGGAGTTTTGGGGGGTCCCCAGTCACTGGAGAAAAGCAAATGTTGCACATGTCTTCAAGAATGCTCAGAAGGATGGTCCAGAATTTTCCTGGTCCTGGCAAATATTTAATCTTCATAGTTCTGATAAAAATGATAAAAACAGGTGTTGAAGATGGATACTTTGCTTGTCGCTGGCATTCTATAAACGTTAATACCTGTGCTGACTCTGAGGAAAGTTTCTTTCAGAAAATTAATGAAATGCAGGGGACGTACATAGAAGGAATCTTAAAGGCCCCTCAGTTCTCCTTCCTTCTGTAGAGTTTCCAAATATGTGACATTAGAAGGGCTCAGCGATGCAGTTGCTACAGACCTGAGTTGGCCCGGTGACATCCCGTGCTGTTTTGTTATGGAGAACAAGGAAGCCGATAATGACCAAATGAAGAGCTTGGAGGAAATCAGCTCTGCAGTTGAAATGGTGTCTCAGCATGTCAGGAACACACAGATTGGTTCTGCGGCCTCACAGATGGGACAGAAGGTTTTACACGAAGACCATATGTGCACTAAAGAGATAATGTAATGACCTCTCTGCTGTGGCTTCGGCTTAAGGCGTTGCTGCTCTCAGCTGCCCGGCTGCCTTCGTCCCTGCACTGTTCCCTTCTTGTTGAACTGTTCCCCTGCGGGATTTCTAAAACAGAAGCTAGTCTGTGGAAAAGTCTTTACCGTAAACATATTTTTTTAAACCATAATAATTTCCAAGTGCCTGTGTTTATGGTTAACTGAAGCATCCCATTGTGATGCAGATGGGGTGTTAACATCCAGAAGGGGAAGAAAAAGTCAGGTAAGGCTGAATGGTAAGTGGTAATTACATATTTCTTAGCAGAAGTGCACGCACACCCTCATGCGTAGCCTATGGGGACCAAAATATCGCTGTCTGAATGAGTTCCTTCATCACGTGTCACCTCAGGATCCTTCCAAGGCCCTGCCACTGAGCAGTCTGGGGCTTATATCACCTGAGCGACCAGATTCCCTCTTAAATTAAATGCATTCTGCAGCAGTGTGAGAAAAATCAACGTGTATTAGAATGTTAAATGCTATTCCCTAAAGTTCAAATATTCCACTGCATTATTTATGTGGGGATTTAACCCTACATTAGAACAGTGAAATACTGTTTTTCTCTTGTTTTCAGATTCTGTTCTGCTCTGCATGCAGACTACTGTCCATTATGACTCTTCCTCTGCTTCTAAAACAGCATCTTGCTTTTGAAAGTCAGCATAGGAAATAACCGACAATATGGAATACTGCCTTCCCCCCAAAAAAGATAATAATTGTTGTGGCTAACTGCAGGTTGGGGGTTACACAAATAAACCCTTAAACAAATAATCTGTTCCTGTTACGCACGTGAGATAAATACACATTGGACAAAAAATGTCATGCGTGTGCAAATAAAATGTGGCGTTTGCTGTTATTGCTTGTTCAGACATAAGAGATTGTTTTGTTACAGCTCTCTCTCACTTCTGACTTACGGAGGATCTCAGAGCTAAAACAATTTTCAGAACTGGAAACTGAACAGACTTTACCCCTTTTGATTGTGCTTATCTCCGTGGTGTTAGCTGCAACTGTAGGGGTGCAAAGCGTTAGAAAAGATTAGTGTGAAAATCCACACTCGTGTGTTCCAAACTTTGGTGTACATATTAATCCACACAAGAGGTATTCTAGCTTCTCTTTGAATTTTAATATTTAGCTTTTTATAAATAATTGTTTAATTCAGCGTGGATGCAATCGCATTTAAAATGATCCTATACTCTGTCATTGCTCTTTGTGCATTACTATATTGTATAATTCCTTTTTTTAGTCTCCTTGTTATAAGAGCCTTTAAATTTGCTCTGGGTTCAGCAACACATTTCTTGGGTAGGCAGTACCTCTGCTGTCGTTATAAAGAAGTTTGTCTGGGGGTTGAGTTCATCATCCTGCTCACAGAAACCCCGGCTGCGAGACTTTGTGCTGGGAATCCTGTCAGGGAGCAGGGAAGGCACCAACCACCTCCTAGACTGCAGACCTTGCTAGAGCTAATGCTTTGCTCTTATGCTAACAAAACGATTATAAAGCATGGTTAGGCTCTCTAGATGCCGGTGTGCCCCATGCGGGGCTCGTGGCACAGAGCCTCGCTGCGGGGAGAGAAACCTTATGAAATTCAATAAGGGCAAGTGTAGGGTGCTGCCCCTGGGGAGGAATAACCCCCTGCACCAGTACAGGTTGGGGGCTGACCTGCTGGAGAGCAGCTCTGAGGAAAGGGACCTGGGAGTCCTGGTGGACAACAGGATGACCATGAGCCAGCAATGTGCCCTGGTGGCCAAGAAGGCCAATGGCATCCTGGGGTGCATCAAGAAGAGTGTGGCCAGCAGGTGGAGGGAGGTCATCCTCCCCCTCTGCTCTGCCTTGGTGAGGCCCCACCTGGAGTACTGTGTCCAGTTCTGGGCTCCCCAGCTCAAGAGGGACAAGGAATTGCTGGAGAGGGTGCAGCATAGGGCTACAAAGATGATGAGGGGACTGGAACATCTATCTCTCCTATGAAAAAAGGCTGAGGGATTTGGGTCTCTTCAGTCTGGAAAAAAGACGACTGAGGGGGGACCTTATCAATGCTTATAAATACTTAAAGTGTGGGTGTCAGGAGGATGGGGCCAGGCTCTTTTTGGTAGTGCCCAGTGACAGGACAAGGGGCAACAGACACAAACTGAACACAGGGAATTCCATCTCAACATGAGGAGGAACTTCTTTCCCTTGAGGGTGGCAGAGCACTGGAACAGGCTGCCCAGGGAGGTGATGGAGTCTCCGTCTCTGGAGACATTCAAAACCCGCCTGGACGTGTTCCTGTGTAACCTGCTCTAAGGTGGCCCTGCTCTGGCAGGGGGTTGGACTAGATGATCTCCAGAGGTCCCTTCCAACCCCGTGATTCTGTGATTCTGTGTGCCTGGTTGCAGCCTGTGCCTGGGCGATGCAGCCTCCTGTGGGATGCAGGACACAGGATGCAGAGTGGCTGATGCCTGCAGCTCGCCTGGCTTCTGCAGCTCTTCCACCCCAGTGGGGCTGTGGGGCCCTTTGCCTCTTGACTTAGTTCATTACTCCTATAAGCTCTTTTAAGAAGAGCTGTAATATTTACCGAGACAACAATAAAATGACAGATGGATGGGCGATGATAACAGTGCTGTGGGTTTGTGCACATGACAACTATTCCACCACGAAGATCTTGATTTTATGCTCTGCTGAGGGCACTTTTATCTCATTATTGCTCGCTGCTGCCCTGAACCTGGTTTTGGTAAAGTTATCCATTAGAGGGAGCTACAGAGCAATTTATTAGTAGATCAGGTTTAAGGCATGTTTTTTAAACATGCTAAATACACATGCAGAAAAATAATACATCAATGATAGGTTCAGAAATTGCTCTGAGCTTCTATCTTTATTATGGTGAATTACTTTTATCCCTACTAGGACTCTTTTCCTCACCACTGTATCCGAGCCCTCTGTGTTAAAGCCCTTGTTTATTTTCTTTGACACCCCTCCCTGCTGTGCAGTTATCCCATTCCCATAGCATGTGCATTATTTACAAGGACGTTTAAAATATTTATGTAATCTCCAAAAAAAAATAATCACTCTTTTGTACTTCAGGTCATTACTTCTCTCATCCTGTTAAGAAAAAAAACCCCACGCTAAGGGAATTTCAGCAGAAGCCTACCCTTCCCATGGTGTTGTTGGAGAGCCGGACTGTACTGGAAACACCAAATGCCAGTGTGCTGTGCGGGGGATAAGCTCTGTAAGCGCAAAGAGGATTGAAGTACAGTCCACAGCGGCTGGTGCGCACAACATAGGGGCAGCCCCTGGCTGATGAGAGGGTTTAAACTCTCAGCCTGTTGACCGCCAGGAGCTGAGGAGGTAAAGCAGGGCCACAAGCACTCCCCACAAGTCCTGCTTGTACAGCACTTTGGGCTGGTCCCTGCTGCTTCTGCAAAAGACGTTGAGGTGCTGGAGCAGGTCTGGAGAAGTGCAACGAAGCTGGGGAGGGGTCTGGAGAACAAGACTTAAGAGCTTGAGGCTGAGGGAGCTGGGGTTGTTCAGCCTGGAAAAAAGGAGGGGAGACCTTATTGCTCTCTACAACTACCTGAAAGGAGTTTGCAGAGAGGTGGG
The DNA here is from genome assembly GCA_013400135.1 of Rhinoptilus africanus. NCBI lineage: Eukaryota > Metazoa > Chordata > Aves > Charadriiformes > Glareolidae > Rhinoptilus > Rhinoptilus africanus. The sequence continues at coordinate 1,786,356 of VXBO01008783.1, read as the reverse complement.
GGCTGGTATCTTCTCCCAAGTAACAGGTAATAGGACAAGAGGAAATGGCCTCAAGTTGTGCCAGAAGAGGTTTAGACTGGATATTTGGAAAAATTTTTACACTGAAAGGGTTATTAAGCATTGGAACAGGCTCCCCAGGGAAGTGGTCAAGGCACCATCCCTGGAGGTATTTAAAAGATGGGTAGACATAGTGCTTAGACATATAGTTCAATGACGGTTTCTGTCAGAGTTAGGTTGATGGTTGGACTCGATCTGAAAGGTCCCTTCCAACCTAGGCAATTCTATGATTCTATGTACAGCAACTTAATATTTTCTCTTGGCATGATAATGGGAATGAAAGACCCCGGCACAGCTTCTCGCCCCAAAGCTCTCACAGGGGAGGGGGGTGGGTGATCCACAGTCACACAGAAATGCACCGGAGGGAACCAATGAGATGGAAAAGATGCACGTGAGAAGCCAAATTTTAGACCCAGATTAAGCTTCTCCATGTCTGAGCAGAGAGGGGGCAGCCTCCAAGCAGAAAAGCTGAAAATACGAGTCCAGGCCCGGCTGGCACTGCTGTAGGAAATGTATCTGCAAGGCGGCGGTACCGCCAGCATGACTCACCCCCGTTTAGGATGTTTCCACTTCCAGCATTGACAGCACTTTCTTGGCTATTAATGAGCAACAAGAAAGCGCCTTTGCTCCAAGACGCTGCCTTCAGATGCAGCCTGCTCATCTGCAGTCAATTTTCCCCTTGAAATCCTCAGGAATTTTGCCCGAGTGAGGCCACGCACTACTTGACTTACTGAGGCAAAAGCTGTTTACAGATATAAAATACAAACAAGCCCTAAAACTTCTGTCCTTCATTATTTTACATTGACTCGCTGTGGTCTGGGCGAGCTCCAGCATTTTTTCTCACTGTACTCATTACTCCAGACAGTGAAGAAACTGGATAAGCCAAATGACCAACTTGGCTTTGACATGGCTATAATGTCATTGGAAGTAGGGGGAAACACAAATGTACTGCCTTGGCCGTGGGAATCTGAAACCTTCCTGCTTCATTTACAGTAAAAATCAATCGGAAATCCTTAATTCCCTCACTTTTAGACCTCTCCAGTAAATATCCACACTAAGGCATTGCGCAAAACACCAGGAGAAAGAAGTCAGAAGACTTTCATAATTTGATCTTTCAAACCTGTCAGTGAGAAATCCTTTGAAATTTAGCTTCCCACTAAAAAAAACACAGGTAAAGCTGTCGGGACATTTCAATTGCATTAAAAACGGTCACCAAAGGCTGTCACACCACTGGAAAGCAAACGCTACTTTTGAGTCATGATCTCCTGCTGCAAGATAAACTGGCGAAATAAGTGTGATAAATGATCTTAGGTGGGACCGCTGCCATAGCCTTCATTATGCTTTTGAAGCAGCAAGGAAGGATTCAAATACCTATGCATTGACAACAGAACTGGAACAATTTATCTACTCTGGTTTATGTCGGCACGTTTCTGTCCAAATAGCTGAAGATTCCAGTTTTGCTGATAAATAACACAGAAGAAAATTAAACCACCGCCGCTGGCTTGCACAAGCATAGCTTACATTGCTTTGCAGCAGAGGCAGGATGCATTCTTTACCCTTAATATAAACAAAAGGATAGGATCCCAAGAGCTGCCGGGGTGTGAGGGCAGCTGGGTGCTGCAGACCCACTGCTCCCGGGCCAGGCTTGAGCCCCCCCCGGGCTGCAAGAGCCTTTCATGGCTGTTGGCCTGGGCTATATTCTATCCAGATATCTTAAAACTGGCTATTTTATTGTTTGGACATAAACGGGTTGCTGATTAGATGCAAGTGGGTTTGTTTAATTAAAAAAAAAAAAAGGCCAGCTAATTGAGTTAAAACTATGTGGTTTATGGGAGAAAATGCCAGAGTTAATTATGGTTACCATCTGTTTCATCAAAACACTCTTTCTCTCTGAATACCTCTATTGTCAGTGCTGGTTTTAATATGTTTCTGAAATTCATTCCAGTGAGGAGGTACTTTAAAATTGCATTAGGTTGTTCCCCATAATCTCTAGCAGACAACAGAGCGGTGGTGTCTGCAGTGACCTTACGGTGCTCTTTCTTTTAAAGGCAATACTGCTGTGGCTTTAATCATTGCAAGCTCGCTTGTGCGCACAGAAGGCTTGCATAATTTTTTTCCAGGGATTTATTCCAGGGATTTATTCAATTATTTGTGTATGTGTTTCTGTATGAGGCACATTGCAAACATGAATGGCATTCTTTTCCCCGGTATCTCCTTGCCACTACCTGACTGTGATTTAATTCCTGCAGTGTTAATTATCAAAAAAAAAAACTCATGAAGAAAACATTTCTCCCCGTGGTACTTACGCACACATACGCATGTATGTGCACACACCTTGCTCCTAAGAGCTATGTCGCAATATATGAGCTCGCTATCTTGGGAGCCTCGCAATACACTTTTATGAGGCAGCTGGGAGGAACCGGGTGACTGGACACAGCACAGGCTTTTTCCCCGTGAACTTGTTTGCAGAGTGGGACCATCTATAGCACAGGCTCCCACTGGGCTGCCTGCATTCACTGGGGGACGCTAGCACAGATACATTGGTGTTTGTTTCCTGGGTATCCTGCCTAGTTTCCAGGAGGGTTGTGAGGTATTCGAAATCAATTATTTGAAGAGTGTCTGCTCATTGCCATCTCATCTCATCCACATCCGGAGGAATGTGGTGGCACATTCCTCCATGACTTGTGTGAACACTTTTTTTTTTTTTTAAATTGTCTTTTAAACTGGATTATTGAGCATTAAAGGTTAGCAGTAAATTTTGATTTTGTGAGCTGGGTTGAAGAAGAGGTGTGACAGCAAGTAGCTGGGACAAGGAACAAGTAGTTGGGCATGCAGGAGGGCAGGTAATATGTACACAGACATTTTCTTCAACCAGCTTCACGCTGAGACAGAGGAGGACCACGTCAGGGGCCCTTTCTGCAATGCCATATGCTGCAGAATTGCTACAGTATAGTGCTATCAGTATATTGCTATCAGTAAATAGAAGATGTCAGACTGGTGCTGGGTGGCAGATGCAAGGTGGCTGTGAGGCTGGCAACAGGAAAACAAAAAACAATAACTTCTTTTAACAGCCCATCTGTCGTCTTACATGCACATTCTCCGAAACGTTCATTTGGCTGGCCAATGAGAAAGTATCACTGACCGAATGTTTGTAATTTCCGAGGCTCAAAGGAACATATGAATTCATGTGTACTGAATCCTATGAATTCAAGGAAAATTCAATGGAGATTTAATCTGCTTCTGGAAGGAAAAATTCTTTGCTCTGCCTGCTTCAGGGAGAAACAAAAACATCCATTATTATTCTTAGTAAGAGGACTGTACCACTACCACTCAACATAGTGAAATAACGACTCCTTGAAAATCTTGCTGCTCTTACATCTTGGATAAATACTAACCTAATGGGAGTGATAAAGAATTAGGCAATAAGATTATAGAGAGAGATTGTTCCTGAATCAGTCCATTAGGATTAACCAGGCTTTGTTCCATGGCAACTTAGCTAAGAATAATCACGACTGCAAATAGTGCCGTTCCAGTTTCTTGGGTGGAGCACAGAGTGAAATCGCTGGTCTCCACATGCAATTGTTAAATGCATTTGGCGGCTCTTAAATGTCACTGTGGCTGTACTTCAGCACTTCTGTTAGAGTTGTTGGTTTTGCCGTCATATGTGATGCACAAGGAGTTCAAACCCCTGCAGGTGAGCTGAGTTCATAAGGTCCTTGGATTTTCAGATTATTTTTTGGTGGGACGTGATTTCTGACACTAGCAGTTGAAGGCTGATGGTATTGTCTCTGCCCCCTGCCCTGAGTCACCGGTGGCACACGAGGCGTGAATGGAGTATGTGAGAGATGTGGGCTGGAGCGGTCAGGCTGGCACCTCGGTGGGTCCTGATGATAAACTGGTTCTCAAGAATGTGGATCTCTGGTGGAGAAGTTCAAAACACCTTCTGTGCTCATTCATGCTGCAGTACACACGTACCCAGGTCCCGTCCTGGGCCTGAGGAAAGGAAGCATTACCTGTGAGCAATTTGATTACATTGATTTTGTCAAGGAAGAATCTTGAAAATCTTAAGAATCATAAACCTTGCAATTCCTTATATTACTTGTTTTTATTATTTTACTGTATACTCCCAGTACCTCACATTGCAGTATATTGTTATTCTAAAGGCCTCTGCCTGTCTAATCTGTGCTTGGAAGCTACGGTGCTTTCTTAATATGGCAATCTAAGTTAGTATGAATCATTTTATGTATTTGATTATGGTGGCATAGTCACTTAAACAACGATGACGAGCATGAATTTAACTACCTAACTTCAGGCAACACAAAACTTCAGGTAGCATTTATTTCTGTATGCAAAACCACAGGAAAACACTCTGTTAGGAAACCTCCCCATATTTACTGTCTTATGGTTTAATGTGTATTTCCAAATGCTCACTTATTTCTCCTAAAACCAGCTGAGACCCTAGAAGAAGGTGTGTGCAGGGTCTCACTGGGGTAGATCTGTGCCTCTGGGGCAATTCCCTGCCCCTCCTCCCCACACCCTTTACCAGGGCTGTTAATCCAACAGGCACCCGGCAGCCTCTGTCTTCAGGGAGTCTGGCTGATGCCGAGAGCAGATGAGATTTAGTTGAGCTTTAGCTGCCCAGACTGACCCTGTTGTCCAGGTTCCTCCACTGCTTGATGGAGAGTGTTGGGTACCACCAGGGGATGGCTCTGGCGCTCTTGGGGCAGGCCTTGGGTATGGGGGGCTGCCTTCTCCCCAAAACTCTGCCCTCCCTCCCCTGTCTGCAAAAGCCAAGATCTGACCCAAGTGTGTAAAGAAGTGAGATGATTGCCAGCCACGGGGATCCAAACACAGATTTGTCAAAATAAAGCACTGTTTATTCATCCGAAGGGAGGTGGAGTGCCAAAGAGGGGATGACTGGAGTGAAGCCCATGCATACATTTCCCCATTAACTTTAGTCACTCCTATTAAGCTTTGGCAAGATACTTTTGGTTCGGTTCTCTCATTCTTGAGTTCAAAGAGTCACCCTTTATTATGGGTGTTTCTCCCAGGGAATCAACACAAACACACACACACACGGCCTCCACCTGGCTCCTTTGGCAGGCCAGCATCTTTCAGGTTTGGGTCTCCTCTTTTGTCCTAGCTCCAGATCTAGTTTCTCACCACCCAGGCATTCCCCAGCTCACAGCATCCCTGCTGTTTCGCAATGGACTCCTCCTATTAGCTGAGCTCCACCTTGCTTTACCATCAGCCTTTGCCATTTTTTTTCCCTCCAATAACTCACCTCTGATTTAACTCCTTACAGCCAGGGTGGATAATGGCAAGCTCATAAAAATTACAGCGTCTTTACAACATAATAGTCATACAAGCCGCATTTACCACATGGTGCTCAAACTCTTCAAACATACAGTTTCATTGAAGGTAGTTCTGGAGTCTGTTTACTTTTAAAATAGCTGTAAAATATGAACATATGATTTGTGCTTGTGGTTGTGTACAGCCCTGTGTGCCTTTGGGAATGCAGGGACTCTACCTTCAAAGGATAGGGCTGTGTAGAAAACATCTGTGAATCTTGTGGAGACCTGACAGACCGTCTTTCTGGGGTGTGTCATTTGGAAACTCGTATGGAAGTTTGCAGAAAGCCCGTCTCACTGATTGCAGTCTTCAGGCTATAGAGGATTACCCGTGCGAAGCCGACCTGCCGCACACATGCAATGTGTTGGGCACAGGCGCAGGTTACGGTGAAGGGCCCCTCCCGTGTGAGGCTACCCGCGGGCGGTGTAGTTAGCTGTAAGAGTGGTACGTGTGTGGTCATGATACTGAAGTTCCCACTTTCCATCAGCTTTTCATGTCCTGGGAAGAGCATTGTTATGTGCCATACTTTTCATAGAATCATAGAATGGTTCAGGTTGGAAGGGACCTTAAAGATCATCTAGTTCCAACCCCCTGCCCTGGGCAGGGACACCTCCCACTAGACCAGGTTGCTCAAAGCCCCATCCAGCCTGGCCTTGAACACTTCCAGGGATGGGGCATCCACAGCTTCCCTGGGCAACCTGTTCCAGTGCCTCACCGCCCCCATAGTGAAAAATTTCTTCCTAATATCTAAACTAAGTCTAAACTCGTTCAGTTTAAAACCATTACCCCTTGTCCTATCACTCCACTCTCTGATAAAGAGTCCCTCCCATCTCTCCTATAGGCCCCCTTTAAGAGGAAGGCTGCTATCAGATCTCCTTGGAGCCTTCTCTTTTCCAGGCTGAACAACCCCAATTCTCTCCGCCTGTCTCCATAGGAGAGGTGCTCCAGCCCTCTGATCATCTTCTTGGCCCTCCTCTGCCATGAGGCGGAGTATACATTGGTTACCAGATGTGTCTTGACTCCTTTCCCTGCCCCTACACTGTGTTCTCGTATTTACACACTTCTCAGGATGTCTGCCGAATCAGCCAGTGAGGCTGAAATACTTTTCAAGACACTGGTTTAGGAAATACTTATGCAGGAACAACAAAGGAGACAACGCGACCTCTTCGGTGTCCTTTGGCTGGAAGATTAAATGAAGTTTGTCAGCGGGGGAGAGGAGCAGATGCTCCGCAGGCCACTGCCGGTGCATGGGGCAGTGCTCCGGGACCAGCCACAAGCCACAAGGGACAGGGCTGAGTGCTTCAAACACACAGCCCTGGGTAGCTCACACCCACAGCACCGGGGTAAAACCGTGGCATGTGCCACAAAGTACCCTGGATGCCCACCGGCTGCTGAATACCCACCCTCAGCAGAAGCTAGGACTGTCCTCGTGCTGCTTACCAAGTGCATTTGTTGCCCTTCATATTCTTTTTAAAATTTTTTTAAAAAAATTTTTAGACAACAATAACGCACACACGCCCCTTCCCTAAATTGCAAGAATTTATTCAATGCTTCGTGCTTTTTTGCCAAGCTCGTAAAGAAAGCCTCCTTTTTAATGCTTTGCAGGAGAGCGCTGATACTTTTTCCAGAACTGATTTAATCTGTATACATTGAAGTTTGATATCCTGCAGATGTTTGGCTAAGTTCTAATAAACCAGCCAGAGTGACCCACCATGGGAATTTTATCATAATCCTCCCGAGGAAAAATATGTTCATCCCAAGGGATGTGTCATAGGTCAAACAAAAACTGTCATACCTCCTCCTTGTTTTGAAAACACCCGTCATCTTTACTTTTATTTACAACAAATATGTAAAAGCTTTTTGTCAGCAATTTGTCTTTCTATTTATGTGCTGGTACGGTAACTAATTATTACAAGTTCCACACACTGCTAATCTTGCCATAATGGTATTTCTAGTATGACAACTTTCATCTGCTGACTAAACAAGCACAATCTTGCCTTTTCTCAGCATGGCCGTGAGTCAAAACCAAGTCACTGGGGTTTGAGGATCTTAGGGCTCGCCTGCACACAGGATTTGCAGCAGTGCAATTAGGCAAGTTTAAGTCAAAGCAGTGCAGCCCCCAAGCATGGGTGAAACTGCACGCTTGTTAAAGCGCTTATCTCAGCACAGCTCATCTGAATAAATTTGGTGTAACAAGGAATCCACGCTAGAAGAGCTGCCCCGGAGTACATGGACCAGCTTTCCAGGTCTGGATGAGAGAGTCCCACAATGTCCACCACTGTGCCAGTACTCCCAGGACAGGTTTTTTCTGACAATATAAAAGTGAGATTTTAGAAAGAGCTCATGCGACAAGAAAGTTGCCATCACCCTGTTCACCAAGAATCCCTCTGCCTCCTTTCAGATCTGTGAATTAGGGGCCTTGACTCTGACCCTACAATTGGTTATAGGGAACAACAACACAGGAATGTCCACCTTTCGTGTCACCTCACACCAAATGACTAGGTGCAGGAAACACGCTTTTTGCCACGTACCCCAGGGCAGCAAATGTTCTTCTGATGCAGAATCTCATGCAAGAGGCTCCTCATGCAGAAACCTCACCACAGGACCAGACTCAGGGTAGTTGTCCTCTACCACATGCTCTACTGCATATGACGCATCTCCTGTATCGTGGGGGTTTTGNGAGGAGAGGAGAGGAGAGGAGGTGGTAAGTCTCAGTTAATAATTAAAGCACATCAACATTCAAAGTTAGTTCTCAAAGTGTTTTCTCTCTTTTTTTTTTTTTTCATTCAAAATAGACACCACGTGAGTCCAGCATGAAATAAAATAGAGGTAGCATTAAAGCTTCANACGCTTGTTAAAGCGCTTATCTCAGCACAGCTCATCTGAATAAATTTGGTGTAACAAGGAATCCACGCTAGAAGAGCTGCCCCGGAGTACATGGACCAGCTTTCCAGGTCTGGATGAGAGAGTCCCACAATGTCCACCACTGTGCCAGTACTCCCAGGACAGGTTTTTTCTGACAATATAAAAGTGAGATTTTAGAAAGAGCTCATGCGACAAGAAAGTTGCCATCACCCTGTTCACCAAGAATCCCTCTGCCTCCTTTCAGATCTGTGAATTAGGGGCCTTGACTCTGACCCTACAATTGGTTATAGGGAACAACAACACAGGAATGTCCACCTTTCGTGTCACCTCACACCAAATGACTAGGTGCAGGAAACACGCTTTTTGCCACGTACCCCAGGGCAGCAAATGTTCTTCTGATGCAGAATCTCATGCAAGAGGCTCCTCATGCAGAAACCTCACCACAGGACCAGACTCAGGGTAGTTGTCCTCTACCACATGCTCTACTGCATATGACGCATCTCCTGTATCGTGGGGGTTTTGTTTGTTCCTTTTTTCTTTTTTTTTCCTTTTTTTTCCCTTTTTTTTTAAAGCCTGGTCACCATGTGCTGATGGTGTAGGTACACAATGTGTTTGCTTTGGCAATGAAAGCAGCTGAAGAATTTCCCACTTCATCCCCCAGCCCAGCTGCTCACCCTGTCCCTCTGGGTTGTGCTGATGCAACTGCTTGCGTACGGGTAGTATAAGCCAGGTCAGAGAAATAATGATGTTAAAAAGTAACTTTCAACAAAAAAAGCCACCCACAGTTGCAAGGGGGACACCGATTTGTGATTGGGATAGGAATGCACAGCAGAGGGCAAGCAATTTTTTAACATACTGTTACAAAAGTAGTTCATACAGGACTCTGGAACAGAAGTATGAAGCAGCTTGTGCTAGGGGCAAGGGGGTTAAACCCACAAAAAATGTGAAAAACAAGTGTTGAAATAAATAGAGCAAACAACTAAGATGACATTTGGAATTACACAAATGTGTTGTCATCCACTGTGAGTATCAAGTGTACTTCTTCAATCTGTCTAATCTAATATAAACGCAGAGCAGCATGTATATCTAAAAAAAACCTCTACCAAAACATTGCAGATACCCATCTTGCCCTGGGGAGATGATAAGGGAAAACAGCACACCAGGTATGACAGCTCCTAGGGGCATCATTTAATGCATGGTTAGAAGGCATTCACATTCCACTCTAACGAGGGTGGTAAAAACATACCAGGCGGAGGAGAGGAGAGGAGAGGAGAGGAGA
>VXBO01008783.1:1747962-1776712 GCA_013400135.1 Rhinoptilus africanus | reverse complement strand
GAGAGGAGAGGAGAGGAGAGGAGGTGGTAAGTCTCAGTTAATAATTAAAGCACATCAACATTCAAAGTTAGTTCTCAAAGTGTTTTCTCTCTTTTTTTTTTTTTCATTCAAAATAGACACCACCTGAGTCCAGCATGAAATAAAACAGAGGTAGCATTAAAGCTTCGTTTTGGATGCTAAATTTACTGGAACAAATGTGAATGCTTTTATTGACACTGACATATTTAAAAGCAAGTCTTCCTTCAACCTGTTTTTTTGTCTCATAGCAAGCTGTTATGGTTAAAAAAAATCCCACCTCTTTCCAAACATACACAGCATTAAGCCAAAAGACTCCCTACATGAATTCTTGTTCGAAGAAGTGACTTTAACTCAAATTGAATCCCCTTTCAGGACACTCCTAGAGCTTGTGTTTTGTAGGAGTTTGGACTAACTGGTAACAGAAGTTTTTCCTTGACTGGTGATTGACGAACCCACATGGGTTTTGTCTCATTACCCTAAAGCACCATTGGCAAGAAAAGTGAGGCATCAAGGTTTGGTATGATTCAAAGTGAGGATAGGAACAAAGCTGCCATCTGATTTTAATGGTGACTCTCCAGGCCCTGGTTTGCCCACAGCTCTTCTCGCTCAAGAAAGAGAAGAGAGAACTTCAGGTTCTGCAGACAAGACAGCTTCCTCCTATGACTAGGAACAACACTGGCTGCTCTGTGACCCTTTGAGTGCGTTTTGCTTTGATGTTAAATTAAGTTAATAGATATGTAATAAAGCTTCTGCCATATTTTAGGTGCTGTTTGGATGTAGCCTACACAGGAACAGTTTCTAAAATGCCTTCGCTCTAAACAGAAGAGGATTTAACATGCATTTTTTATTTCATACTAAGAAAAGATTTCTGAATAGGATAAGCAAAGGAGACGGTGTTTGCATTTGAATTACTTTTCCGCTTTGATTTAAATCCTGGTTTAAAAACTCTGACTTTCCAAGAAGATTTTTGGTGTCGTTTTCCCTGTCAATGCAGTAAATCCCATGAAATCACCATGATAATATTTCATAGGTTTGGGGATGAAATCTTGAAGGGGTTCCTGAAGGATTTTGGCTGTGCATAGGAAGAAATTGGAAAACTTTGTCCCTTCTGTCTTTGGCTTTGGTGTGGGATGACTCCTGCCTCAGTGGTACAGATTTTGCTCCTGCCCGTTGTGCTCCGACAGGAACATCTGCACCGAGTCAAGCTGTTTCCTTCCCTTCTTGCTCTTCCCCCTTGCTGCCACGCCACACAGAGGGCCTCTTCCACCTGTGGAGCTGGGCTTTTAGTTCCCAACTTGCTGCTCTCTTTAAAACATGCTTCAGTCTATCTTGGCAACTTTTGTCTGTGGCCTGGGGGGAAATATTTAAAAACCCAACAAACAACAGATTTCAGCTGTTAACCTCAGCAGTTCTTAGGAACTACATAATTTCCCTGATACTCGAAATCCAGTAACCGGAGAGGACGCGAGCTGGCTGGCTTTTAGCCAGGGAGCGGTTCCTCTGCACATCGCTGCAGTCTTTCCAGTCCATTGCCACAAGCGCCACTGGCAGTTTCAAAAAAAAAAAACAACAGAGACATGTTAAAGATGTTTCAGTCTTTACAGCTGTATACAAAAGAGAAGCAAACAGCCTATTGCTGCTCTGGGGAGTTAAGAAGTTGCAGTCCTGGGAGATGAATGAGACCAGCGGTATTCATTGCTGCACAGGCACTATTGAAAACCGTGGTAAAGTGTTGATTTTTCCTGAGCTTCAGATCAAGCCCCTATTCCCGAGAAGGCTCCATGCCCCCCCACCCCCACCAAGCAGGCTGGCACTTACTTAGATGGGCTGATACACATAGAGAATTAAAATTCAGGTAGAATGAAATACCAGCTCACCCAGGGGACCAGGCACACGCTCCCCTGGCCACGAGAATGAAACATGAATGTATTTGGGTGGATCCTGTCCTCTTGTGTGCTTACTCACCCAACAAACTTGCTGGAATTCAAGTTCATTAATAAAACAGAAAAGTAAAACAAAAAACAACAAAAAAAAAGAGGCACAACTATGTCTTAACAAAAATGTATTATATGCCATGAGAAAACAGTGGGGAAACTTTTATTACGGAGGTAAAGGAGGTAATTTATTTACTCTTATTTCAACCACATATGTGTTGACAACTTTCTTTTGCAATGCAGCTCCCTGGCAGGTTTTAGATCTATCTTTATGTTGCACTCTTGCCAGCGCAGCACAATTATTACTAAATAACTAGTGTTGTTGCTTTAATGGTTTTGGGTTTGGTTTGGTTTGTTTTTTTGTTGGGAGAAGCACTTGTATCTCTTTACTCATAAATTTATTCTCCTTCCCCGCTGCAGAGGTGAATCAGTGGGGATTTGGCACTGCTGTTAGACAGGGGTATGTCAGAGGGTGAGTTACTTTTGTGTAAGGTGACTGGTTCTCTTTTAACCAGCGCTCGGAAGGGTCACCACTGGGACAGTCGTGCTAGCTCTGGCTGCAAAGAAGGCAGAAACAGGTAAGGGATCACACCAGAGTAGAGTTGTAAATGAGGCTGACACTCCCTAAGGCCATAATCTAAAACTACTAAAGCCAATGGTACTTAAGACCTTTGAAAAATTTATCACAACTTCCTGGTCCAGTAATTTGGATATTGGGTCAAAATACATCTGAGTTCCCTTGGATTTTCTTTTTTCTTTCTGAGTGGCAAACGTACCAGTCTACCTGTGCAGGGTAACATGCGAGGGGTCAAACTTGTTTGTCTCCGACCAGGGTAATTTGCTGGAGGAGGAAAATATAATCCGAGCTGGATGGCAGATGTGTCTTATACACAACACATTTTTCTGCAGGACTTCCTTTCAGTGCAAATGGACAGCAGGCAGTCCCTGCATGGGTAACACTCCCTGTCAGCTATGCAATATTTTATTTTTTCCCTTATACAATCTCAAGCCCTGTTTGTTGAACACCCCTCAAGTCTTGTTCAGAGAAGAAAATTATTTTCTCAGAAGACTTTCTACGTGGCTTATGTCAACAACCATCTGATGGCTTACGCAAGCCATGAGGGCGGCATCATGTCCACAGGAGCTAAGATCTATGTCAGAAGTGTCCGTATTGTGTGTGTTAATAATTTTGGATGTCCTACTTGAGATGTTATGGACCCAGCATTTGGGACCATTTGGCATTATTTGGCACTTTCTCAAGTCAAAGCCAGTAACCCAAGGTAAGCCTGGTGGAAGGGTTCTTTCTCAGATTCTTTCTGGGACTGAAAACCCAGAAGAGGAAGGCTTCCTAGTCTCAGTTCCTCTGCCTGTACCCAGGATGGTGAAGAGAGTGAAGGAACTGCATTTATAGAGAAGGACCTACTCATCTCTGAGCTGAACCACGTTTCCAGAAAATAAAGGTAAAAGTTGCTAACATGTCTTTTCTGAGCATATGCAACACATATTTTTTCAGACATTTGTAACTTGGAAATAGGATGAAGCACATTTCATGCCAAACTGCAATTCCTTCCTCCCGAGGATGGTGACATTGCAACCTTTACATATTTTTTCACCTGAAAAACAACACTTTGTCCCTTGGTGTTCTGTAGTGCCTGATCTCCCACAGCTGACATGACAAGAAACACCCTCCCCCCTGCCCAAAGCCCCTGATTAAATCAAACTGAAGTCAGAGAATGGAAAATTTCAGACCATCTGTTCAAAGTTATAAACAATTGAAACAAGGTATATTTCTGGCCAGAGCTATCGAGCATGTCTACAATAATTAGGCTTAGTTACGTTTCTTTAAATCGTGTTCCTTTTTTTACCCATACAAATACATCTGTGATCTAGAGCTCCAAATGCACTGGAAAAGGCAGAACAAACAAACACAAAAATCCCCTTCCTGTAAAGATGAACAGGGAGAAAATCCTCTTCCAGAGTCAGAAACAGGGGTACTGTTCACAGAGAAGGCAAGCCATAGCTGCATAGGCTTACAAAAATGAATTCCACTCAGATGGCATGTGGGTTTGTTGGCACCCTTGGCAGCAAATTACTTTCAGCCCCCATTCATAGCTCTTTGACACGAGTACCCGTGGCTTCACTATGGTCTCAGTGGAGTACAGAAAAGAGTCTCCAAACCCTCATAAAGACACAAAAGAAAAAAAAAAAGAGGGTTGGATTTTTTATCTTTTGCATTTTTTACATTTTTTACATATTTGTGGCTATTGCTGCATAACAGGTGACCTGCAGGGGAGTAATACATTTAAATGCTTCTGTGGCTATCAACTCAGCAGCTTCACCCTAGCAGTCAGCAAACCTCAAAACCCTTTTTCATTTGAGAAAGTCTGCCAGGGTGAGGATGATTCCCTAATTAACCACATCCTCAGTGTATCACCATTAGGTAACACAAGGAAATATGTTCACGGCTTGCTGCTTCATCAAGCTGCTGTAGTGATTCATTCCACATCAACTAGCACTGGGAGAGCAGAAAAGCCCGGGCTGACAGCGGATATGTGAGGGAGAGCACCATTCCCATATGAGTCTTTTTCACATGGTGTCTCTCCCATCGTTTCTCCACAGAAGAAGGTTTGCCTGTGCTGCCCCAAGAAGCCTGCCCTCCATTTATCTCTCAGAGTAGGAGATGTTTATGGTTGGGTCAGCCCCCAAAAATGTGTGTTTCTGGAACTCAATGTTCAGAGCTGCCACCTCACAGGAGGATTAGCTGGACATCAGTCTCTCTCTCTGGAGCAATAATACCTAGTTCCCACCAAACCCGGCTCCTGGAGATGGGAGTGCTCTTGATAAATTTCTTGCAGTCGTAGGACTATTTGCCTAAAAGAAGAGAAGCTGGGGCATGGTGTCGCGCTCTAATCACTGCCTGTGCCATGATGATTAATTGTTCTTTGTGGGATCCCCTGTGTGACTATGGCTATCTGAACGCTCACTGCACACTCCCAGCCCAGGGCCTGGACTTCTTCCGTGGTCAGGGAACAACAGCCGCATGTAGGCATCTCCAGAAGACATTTCATCTGTCTTGTTTCATTCACCCACCCCCATACAGGAAGCCTAAGCAACCATTTTTGGATCTTAGAAAGCTGTACTTGAGCAAGACGCATCCACCTCTCTATATTCAGAAATAAATCTTGTATTTCTCTGGAGAAGTGAAAGGAGATTTATATTCTGAAGGATGTCTGCATTTTCATTCGATTCCACACCCCCAGCATCATTTCCTGTCACCCACATGTAATCTATCCATGCTTATAGCATCATGACTAGTGAAAGACTCTGTGTGTGTGTGTAGTTTCAGGGTCTGTCATCTGCCTGTTAACAAATGTGATGGGTGCATGAATTACTGGGAGTACAGCCTGGTGCTATATTTCAGGGACTCGGAGTTATTTTTGCAGGATGCACCGTATTTTATATTACAAGTCTGCAACACTGTTCCTTACCACAGCAATACGTCATTAGCTTTTCTTCCAAAGAATAGCCTCTTCTAGGTGGCTTCACTGAGCCTGTCTTTCACATTCCCTAAAGAGGGGAAGCACTACTCAAATGTGTCATGTGCCTGATGACTCCTATCCCAAGAGGTATGCAGATCTTCAGGATTAGACCCAGTGTGTGTAGAAGTGCTGGGAGTTTACCTCAGGAAGAAAATAGTCCATTTTGTTTAGCCAGTGAGGGTTAGCATTCATTCCAGCAAAAAATACAGTTTTATGGTTTAGCCCTAGTAGCAGCATGCCAGTTATTAAAACATGGCTCAACTGTTCTTTGTCAATATTTTGGGGCCAGACGGCAAGGCCTTATGTTCACCTGCATCAAGGGAAATTCTGCGCTTTGATCTTCAGTACTGGTTAGCCCAGGCTCCTGCCAAGCTCCTCACCCCTCCAGCCTCTTTACCTACCATGGAGCAGGCTGATCAGCTGTGCATTTGAATCCTCAATCCTGCTTCGTCTGTCTTTATTCACTTTGCTAAAAGGCTCTCTTTCCTTTTAAAGGGTGTCTTCTTTCATGCATTGGCATTGCAGCCCGATCTGCTCCAGAAACATGTCTGAAGATAACTGATATGTGTCACACACAAGCAAAACAAATGTTTAACATGTTATTCTAAGTCCTTTGATAGTAAACATGTGTACAATTTAGGCAAAGTGGGGTTTGGTTGTAACCGTCAATGCTTGTTCTACCAGTAACGACCTGCCACATNAGGCAAAGTGGGGTTTGGTTGTAATTCTTGTCCCATCAAAAAAAAAAAACCCTCAATGCTTGTTCTACCAGTAATGACCTGCCACACATCCTATTTTCATGCAGCTTTTACTACGTTCATTTAGACTGTGCTGAGGACACAGACAAGGGTAAGAAACTAAGAGGTGCTGAGCTGACAAGAGACATGGGAGAGAGACTTTAAGGCACAGAGTTGACAGGTGGATACAGGGTGAGACAGGTAGAAAAAACAGGCACTTGGCCCAGCAGCTGGCTGGGAGGATGGTGTTACACTGAAACAAGCAGGGTTATTTAAAAGCAATTAAAAGTTACAGATTAAAATGCCTTTGATAATGGCATTATAGCTGTATGTGCCTACAAGGAAGATACACCCTGAGGAAGAGAACCGTCAGTTGTGCTCTCCAGCAAAGGGGAAGCCATCTACTACTTCTCTTTAAAGGTCTTCACCTTCACTGAAAGTGGTGAATTTTTGCCTTTGTCAGTGCTGGAATCTCTAAAAAGCACAAACATCTTAAAAAAGGAGAAAAAAAATTTTCTCTTTCTGTCTTGTTACTTATATTAATATATGAGCAGTATTGTAGCTTTGAAATGTTGTGGGAGTTCCTTACACAGAATCACACAGAATCACACAGAATCACAGGGTTGGAAGGGACCTTAGTAGATCATCTAGTCCAACCCCCTGCCAGAGCAGGGCCACCTTAGAGCAGGTTACACAGGAACGTGTCCAGGCGGGTTTTGAATGTCTCCAGAGATGGAGACTCCACCACCTCCCTGGGCAGCCTGTGCCAGGGCTCTGCCACCCTCAAGGTAAAGAAGTTCCTCCTCATGTTTAGGTGGAACTTCCTGTGCTCAAGTTTGTTCCATATACCTTCTATCAGCTTCACAAGCAGGACATTCGTCTAGTGCCAAAGCAGTCTGGCATGCCAGCCTGGCTTTGATGAAGCCAATGTCCTTAGTGTTACTTGTATTTGTCTTGGGATGTCTTTTTTTTCTTTTCTTATGAATAAGCTAAGCCTGTTTAAATAGTGTTTGTTCTTTATCAAACTTTTCATTCTTAGGAAAGGAGGGGCCTTTTTCCTCTTTAAGGGCGTTTATTCTACTTCTGAGGGTTACTCATTTCCAGTATACTGGCAGGTAGCATAGGCAGCAGGGTTTAGCCACAGAGTTTCTATATCTGAGTCACAGGTTGCACTATGGAAATAATATCGTGTTCTTTAGAAGGAATTAGTGTTTTCAATTTAGGATATACACAATATAAAAACTAGCAAAATAAAAAAGTGGTGATGTATCACCATTTTCTTCACACAGAAAATGTGGCCAAAACCGAATCGATCTTTTATGAAAAGAGATGAAGCTTCTAACATGTTTCATTAAATTTCTTTTTTGCACTGGTAGTGACTTGTTTTGAAATAGTACCTCCTAACTTCTATAACCTTAATCCTATTCTTTTTAATACAAAGCAGTAAATAACCTGAGATGTAGTTCCCTGCTGCACAATTACAAGGAACAGAAAACTACTGTGAGCGGGAATTGGTTTGAACGATCACTGCATAAACATTTTTCTGTTTGAAAAGCCTGTCTCTTCTGCAAAGACTTCTGACTCGGCCTGTTGCCAAGCCACTTGCTTGTGGAGGTGTCTAGCCATCGGCTTTAGTTTGATTAAGCAGGACTAGTCAGCACTCATCATCTTCCAGCTCTTTGCCATCTCCGTGCTCTGTCACTGTCGGCAGTAGCCCAGGCTGGCTGCCAGCTGCTCAGGCTCCTATCTGGGTAACATCTAAACCGGCATTTGAAGTACAGTTGACCCCACTTCCAGGCACAGGGACAGGTAAAATCAACGTTCCCCAGTCTGTGATGGGTTCCATGAAACACAAGAAAGTGATGCAGGATAAGGCTGCAGAATAATATTTGTAATGATCGTCCCTGCAGCTTCTCACCTATATGAGCAAACAACAACAAAAAGAAGCAGCAGTAAGAGACAAACCTTCAGGCTTTGGCCTTTTTTTGTGTGGTTGTACACGCAAATCTTTGTGGCACTGCTGTACAAATGATCTGTGATCCTGTGACTAAAATGTTGAGGAACAGGGGAAACAATACCGCCTAGTTTCTATGACTTTTTTCTACCTGAAGGGTAACTAAATAGCATTTTGCAGGGCACGTGTGCCTCTTATGCATGGCAAACGCAAAGCCATTCCCCACCACAGGCATTACCAAAGCAACCTCCTGATCCTCCTTACAACCCCTCCTTCTTTGGCATGCCCCCTAGCCTTGCAGACACCCGCCGGCAGGCACAGTAGGCCACGATGCTACTGCAAATTGCACTGACTAGGTTTGTCTCAGTGCTTGGTCACTATTTTTCTAATCTCTTGTACTGCGATCAAACTGTAAAGGCCTGGGGCAGTGACTACCTCCTCCTTTTCTGCGTATCACTTAGCCCAACAGTGTGTAGCCCATGATGAAGATACTGAGGAGCTAAAGCAAAAGGAGTAAAAAAAAACAATTGCAAAGAATTAAAATAATAAAGAGTTAAACAAAGGAAGTAATAAGTACCCATATTTAGCATATTATACGTATTTTTAAACAGTTAGTAATGGAAAAGAACACCATAGGAATAATAATTGTTACTATTTTGGTCTTGTGTAGATCTTTTCATCTATGAATCTCTGAACATACTAATTAAAGACTTTGCGCATATCCAAGTACAAATAATTCCCATCTGGAAGGGATGGGATGCTGAGAGCAAAGCAATCTAATGCCAACAATACCCTCATCTGACGTTATCACTGCAGATCTGGGGTTAAGCTTCCATTTTTAATTAGCTAGCAATTTTAGTATGACACAACTGGATCAAGGAGTTCTTCACTACCATTTGATACATGGGCCAGTAGTCACCATCAGATCGTGGATGTTTGTTATGGGCATGTACCAGCAAATCTGTGACTCCTGAAGTGACTCAGTCATTGGCCAGAAACGCTGGCATGCCAGTCTGCTTAGCGCTAGCAATAAAGCTGGGATCTAGCTTCAGAGCTGATGGTGCTTAACTAACTTCCTTCTGATTTTGCCACTCATCATGTGTGGTAAAAGAATTCCTTCCTCCAGTTTCTTATTGACAGCATTAAGATTTCAGCTTTCCCTTTGTGGGATGGCAACCGCCTCTTCTCTGCAGTAAACAGCAGAGCAATCAGTGTCGGTACCAACCTTTTACTTGGAGTCAGGCAGCCGCAGTCCCAGGAGACAGTCTTCTCAGTAAAAACCAGCAAGCTTTTAAATTTTCATTGTATGTTGTTTTACTAAACCTTCTGCAGGTGGTTAGATGACTCTCACTTTGCTGTGTGCCTACAGGGAGGGATGAAGGCAACTACTTTCTCCACCCTCCCAGCCCATTTGATATCAAAGGCAAGTGGTTCCCATCTCTGTTTCAGAGGCCAGCTACCCACTTGCAAAACTCCCAGGTTCCAACTGCTCTTCCCTTTTCACAGTGTAACAAAGTCCCAGTCTTCCTCGGAGCAGCTCTGAGTCAGGTTTGGGTTGGTGCCACGGACCCGTCACAAGGAGCCAGGCAGCCAAATAGGCGAAAGGCGCCACAGTCACATTTAGCTGTATCCTTCAGTAGCTCTTTCAGTTGTAATTCCCTTTTTGTTCAGCCTGGAGCAGATGGTGGCTCAGAGCACCTTCAGGCGGGTGGAAAATCTTCCAGCAGCACGGTCTGGAGCACTGTATAGTGCTCCGGCTAGCGTCTGTCTGCCTTCACTTGGCTCCTTGCACGTCCTCCCCCCTGCCCAGCTGTGCTGGCCCAGGGGGGGCTGTCTGCTCAGATGGCTCCAGACAGAGAAGAGGGTCCAGGAGGAAAAGCGGCAGATGGCAGCTGAAGTTGGATCAAAACAGGAGGCCTTACCTCCACGGGACAAGCACTGACAGGATTTTTTTTTTTCTGGCTGTGTTTTGGTTGGCTGTGCTTAAAAAGTGCCCCTCTGCAGAGGACTTTGAGTTTTTTGGTTTAGAAAGTCCACAACTTTCTGCAATGTTTTCCCCCATCTCACCCCGCCGGTGGGTGCAAAGGGCCAGCCTCAGACCTAAGTTAAAATATTTGTGAACGAGAAGCTCGGGTGGCGGAGCCCCTTGATGCTGGCTAGCCGTAATGCTTCAGCTGTGGGGAATTGTGTCAAGGGGTGATCCATCTTTCTTGCCATGTTTGCTGCGTGAACGTGTCTGTGCAAGGCGTGTAGTAAAAGCAACACAGCCTTTTCTGTGGCCCTGCTGTGTTGACAGAAAGCTGGCAAAGCTCTTTGTAGACCTTCCCAGGTGCCCTTCTTGTGACGATGCCAACATGTTTTGCAAACACTGAATTGGCCAAAGTCACAGCTTTCATGTGCACTAAAATTCATCCGTATCAAGTGCTGGGAGTGGATAACTAAAAGAGTGGCCTGTAGGAACTGGTATACGCCCTGCAGTGCTGTTCTCTGTGCAGCTCAGGATACAGTAATTATCTTCTGCAAATGCGGGGGTATTTAGCAGAGGTGCTTGGTACCTGTTGCCAGCTGTTACTCTTTCCTTTCTTTTGGTTCTCCTGCTTTGGCAAAAAAGAGATCGATTGGGCTAGAAATCAAGTCCTTGCATAAAGCAATGAAGTGTCAGACTTTTAGCATTTTATCTTGCAATCTCAGTGTAGAATGGGGGAAGAACTAGAGATGAGGCCAATACACAGCACTAAAGCTTGCTACTGGAAGAAGAAAAAGTGGCAGAGGTATCATGCCTATCTCTAAAACATACGTCTTTACTATTCAAATTGATTAGGCAGCACTGTTAAGATCCATAAACTCGTGTTTGCTGCTCTACCAGAAGTGCCAATGCCAGTATCTGTGTTTTGGCACAGGAATGAAGTGTTCCAGCTGCTCTGCAGTGAGATCCATGAAGAAAAGGAGATCTAGCTATGAGGCTTGCCAGGTGGGGGGAACTGGAACCAAAGGTGATCTGAGTCAAACTTCTTAATTATGTTAATAGTAGACAAGGGACATTCTGTTTCTCCTGGCTTTTGTCCTGATGATTAGGACAGCTCCAAGCATTTCCTATCTTTTCAATCTATTTTTATCTGGAGGAGGTTTCACAGAGCGTGCAGTATCTCAGGGAGAACAATACTCAAGTAAATCAAACTGTGTGCATTATTCCAAGTAGGAAGTGGTTTTGACAAGCTTTCCTAGTTCTCTTTTGACAGCTTAAACAGCAATTTGCCAAGCTAGGAGCCACTGTGTTACACGACCTAGGAGAAGGTGTGCTAGCAAAGGTCCCTGGCCATCAGCAGGATGCTTGGCCGGAGCAGGTAGACTCTACTGGCAAGCTGTGTCCTGTGGTGCCTTGTGTTTGTGCGAATCACAGAATCACAGAATCACAGGGTTGGAAGGGACCTCTGGAGATCATCTAGTCCAACCCCCTGCCAGAGCAGGGCCACCTTAGAGCAGGAATAGTTACCTTCTGAGGCTCGTATCACAGTAGAAATCAAAAACTGGATGTGACATTGGGGTTTTCCAAGGTTGTCTAGAATGGTATACGGCCAATGTCAGCAATGGGGTTGTCTTTCCTTTGGGTTGGGGCTCCAGCCCATCGTCACCTGTATACCCCCTGCCTAAAGCTTGCTTCAGTGGAGGTAACTCTGCATTGTGGCAGGGACCCTCTGAAATAAGCTCAGGGAGGAGTGCTTTGGTCTTACTTTAGTGTATGCATTAACTGCTTTTGTTATTTCATGTCTGTGAGGTGTACATTCACCTGGCACCAGAAATTGTAGGGCATTGTCATGCTTGTAATCAAAGAGGAAAACGACTGGGTGTCTCAGTGCAGTTTTGTGAGAAAGAAGGCAGCGATCTGCCAAAAGTTGGCTAAAACAGGAGCAAAATATTAACAAACCCTCAGAGGAAAGTTTGGGGGACATAATTCCCCAACTGCAGCTTTGAGTGAAGACCAGGGAGGAGGGCATCTCCCCCCTCCAGCCAGCTGCCTCACAGAGGGGCAGGGGAAGGGGGACACACTTTCACTCACAGCGAGCCCCTCAGATGTGGTGTGGTGATGCGCCGGCCCCATGGCAAGCCAAAACCCAGCCCGCCCGGCAGCTCAGGCAGCCAAGGTCTGCGGGTCCGTCCCTCCCTGCCATGGTGACCTTGGGGGCCTTGCCTGCCCCCTCGCCAGCACCGGCCCCTGTGTTCAGACCAAGCTGAGGGTGCTCTAAGGAAGGATAAAACCTTGTCGAAGCGCCTCTGGAAAACTTGACAGCGCCCTAAGGGCTTATTGTCGTTTTGAAGGGCAGTTGTGTTATTTTCCTCTTTGCCAGGGGATCAAAGTGGCTGCCAGATTCTCCAGCTCATGTGCAGAAACTGAAGAGCCAGAAATAATCTCACAAAAAGCTATCTCCCAGCGTGTCGCTGAAGATCCACAGTACGGGCTCTTGCATCACCATGGAAATTGAGAAGTCTCTGACAGCTTAAATCTCACTGAGAAGGAAGCGAAGTGGCGAAGTGTCACAACGTGGCAGGACGAAACGTGCCCTTCCTGGATTTTCCTGGAGACAGGCAGCTCCAGACCAGGGTCAGACAGCGTGACAGGGACCATAAATGGGCTCCTATCGGAGGGCCCCACTGCCAGAGAGAACGAATGTCTTGAGCAGTTACAGTGCATTGAACATTTCTATCCTGCCCCTTGCAAAAACATGCTAGTTAAACATTAATGTGGTTCCTTTGCCAGTGGCAAAGGTCCCAGGACGGGGACAAGCACGGACATAGGATCACAAACTTGTGTTTCTCTCACCTTTCACAGATCCAGGGTTACATCCTGGCTTAGGGTTTCTCAGCCCATATTTACCTCATAGTGTGAGAGAGCCCCTGGTAGGTCTGACATCGTGATTTTAGGAAATAGCATTGGTGGTGGAGCGTGGTGAAAGTGTAGTTCGACAGCAGAGGCTAAATCTGTTGAGGGAGGTTCTGCAGTGCCACTTCCACTGCTCCCTTCTTCCCTGTCCCCTCCAGTATTTGCTGCTGCTGTGTCTTTTGGCTGGACATTGGTGCTTCTGTGAGCTGAGTTACTTTGTTAAGATAGTGTAAAACTAAGTCCGTGAAGAGAACTGAATCACTGCCGGGCCTGTGGCAGGGAACTGGGTCCATTCACTGAAGGTTGAGATAGCTGGCAAGGATGGGATCCTATGCTGGGGAAGAGCAGGTATTGGGAAAGAAAGGGGCAGGTCTCTCCCCTTTGGAAACAAGTGGCTGTTGGAGCGGGTAGGCTGTCTTGTCAAACTGCACCCTTACTCGCCTCGGCCCCAGCTCCATCCCTCAGTGAGGCAGGGCACTTGAGCTGGGACAGGCTGTAGGAGCCACTGCAAGCTGGGTTTCCCTGGGTCTCTGGCTTGGGTGAAGTTATGTGGTAATCTAGGACAGCAGAGGTATGAAAATAAGGCCAAGGGGAGGGGAAATGTAGAGGGAGGCTTTCCCCAACTCCAGTTACAGTAGCCCCACATCCTTCGGTTACTGCATTCCCTCCCCTGTGCTGCTGGGATGAACTGGTTTGCTCCAAAACCTTCTGGGGAAGTGAAATGAAAAAACAGAACAGCACATTTGTTACTGAAATGCGCTCAGTGGCGAGGTACACGCATGCAGGGGAAAAGGTGGTGGTGTAATCTGGCTTTGAACATGCCAGATCCCAGGCCAGAGGTAATGTGGATCAGGCAAGGGCACACAATCCCATCCCCACGGGGTCGAGAAGAACATGACACGGGATTTGTGCTGCCTCTAGGCTGTCTGTAGGAGATGACAGGTGACCCAGCATAAAGCTCGAGTGGCACAAACAGATGATATTAGATCTCCTATTAAAAAAATAAATACAAACTCTGCCAGTACAACAAATTAGCTGTGAAAACTTGACTTGCCAGCAAAAGTTTAGCATTAAGTCAGCACTTTACATTGTGTGGCTGCAGCACTGTTGACCCAGGAGCCCTAATGCTGGATTTACTGCACTGTGAAATCACGGACACAGGAAGGGGAATGCAAATGACCAAGTGAGGCCAAAGCACCCAGCACCTCAGGAACAGCGGCTGATAGGACTAAGCCTGCAGAAAACTACAAGTTTTTTCTGTTTCTGGCAGTGTTTAGAGCTCCCAGCAATATTGTAAGCACTCATCAGAGCAGATTAACAGCTTGCCAAATCCAGTATCTACATGAAAAGCTGGGAAGAGGGAATATGATAAATTATCTTCCCATATTCTGATTGCATCTAATTTGGTGACTGACCATCTGTCTACTTTTTTTAGCTTCTTGTTAAGTCTGCGGCATATGTGCTGGCTTTCAAAATCACTTCCAGATGTAAAATTCTTTCAGATAACAATCCCTTTTTTCTTCTTTCACATTAGATGTTTAGGTGCAATGGGTATTGGCAAAATTATTTTCTTTACCATTGCCTTTCTTATCTTTTTTGTTTGTTTGTTTGTTGAAAGTGTGCTGTATTCCAGAATAAGAGTGCTGTGCCAGTCCTCTCAAGTAAGGAGCCCCAGTGCCTACGGTACGTGCACTGACAGCCAAAGTTTATGTTCCACATGCTCCTCTGCACAAAATAATAGCCCATTAAAGTAGCAGGGAACAGAAACAGTTCCTGGGGTAGTGTGCTCAAGGTGGAGTCTATAGGAATGAACTTTATGAGAGAAGGGAACCGTGTAAGGAAGATAATCGGTGTTGTCCCTGATTAACAGATTTTTTTAAATAGCTAGAGGGGTTTGCCCTGGAGGGCCAGACTTGCACAGTGACAAGAGCAGAGTTCACAGAAAAATTTAAATAAGCAAAACACAAATCCACATGGAATGCCATAAGTTTGAATGTCTAAAATTTGTCTCCTGAGAATTTCTGGACCACAAATTCTCAGTACTCTCTAACTGACAGTGAAAATGCTTTGAAGCCAGCTCTGAAATGAATGCATTTTTAAAGATGCCTCATCTCCTGTTATGTCCTTTGACTTTCTGGCTCAGCTTTAGATAACATGCTGGAACCATCCTTTCTACAGAACTTATCATAAGCAGTATCTTCTGCCTGCTGGCATTCAGCTCGTTATTGAGATGAAGGATCTCAAATATTTCCATTTCTTTTATCAGAAATTTAAGAATCTCTGCATAAAATTACCAGTAATGAAAAAATCTTCTCTGAAAGCAGGACCTGGTTATTCAAATTACCTGGAAGCAGGATAGCGAAGATGATGGATATTTTGAATCACAGATAGTTCAGAAAAATATGAAAAGGAAAAAATAATTTTGAGCTGCATCGAAACAGAAACCTTTCAGAAACAGTTAGTGAAATCAAAAGGTTTGAGAAAAATAATTTCAGGATAAATGCATTATTCTTTCTGCTTTGAGCATTGTCATTCATATTTAACTTACTAAAAAGTAAACTTCAAGGAACTACCAAAACAGAAAGATGAAAATAAATGCATTTCATTTTGAAAAAAGCAGAAGTGAAACAAATAATTTTCTTCAAAAAGATTTATTTTTTCACTAGACCATTGAAACTCAGCATCAATTCACAAAATGTTGAGCATTACTGAATATTCTTTGTGAAATAATTCCCACATTTATACATGTAAGTTGCTTTCCAGGTGGGAACAAGAGAGAGCAGGAGGGGGATGCAAATACCCATAAGGAGACAGTAGTTGCTGGCCCTGCTGCCCCTCTCCTCTGGTGAGGGTCCTGAGGGGCCCCAGTCCTGGTTTGCTGGTGGGACTTGGAGAAAATGAATCTGCCTGGGGCTCCCAGCCTACACTGTGCACAGATGGAGGCGTCTTGAGCCAGTGGAAGAAAATCAAAACCTCTTGTTCGGAAACAACTTTAATACGGTGAGGGAGAGACCTCGTTCTTACTGACAGCGTAACCCATTTAGATTTCCTGTATCTATGGATTCAAGGAATAGCCATTAGAACACTGATGTTTTGTGACCTCCTCCCTGTTTGCGAGTGGCACCTGTGATGCAGCCCCAATTCAGGGCAAACTCCAGAGGGCGGGAAGCCCCCTCCCTCCGGGTCAGCCCTTGAAGCACCAGCCTCTCCCCACTAAGAGCAGAGGGACTGAGGGCCTCAAGTCCAGGCTCTGACTGATTCTGCTGGGAAAACATGACTACAGCCTTGGTATTGCAGCCCAGGCGCCGCTGCGTTGTGCACCCTTCTGTTTCACCCCAAATTTTCAGACCACTTTGTGTTTGATTTTCAATCCTTGCTTCAGCTTGCTTCTCCTTCTTGATCTTCCTAAAAGTCGTATTTGCTGTCTTTGCAAGACCGTTATCAAACAGTTATTTGCTGCTGTGAATACAGAGAGGGGAAAAAACATTTCTGTCAAAAATATAAGAGACATTCCTACTTTTAAGGGCAGGATGTCCCAGCTCTAAAACATAATCTGCACATGAACTTTACTGCCTTGTAATGGGTTAACCATCTTGATGTGGAAACGCTTATTTCTGTAAAGAGGAATCCATCTGCAGAGGCACCTTTGTACTAACGCGATGGAAGATGGGACCATAAGGTGTGTGTGGTGTAAATGAAACAGTACGGATAAAGCCTCATTTTCATATATAACTCAGTGGAAACTTTCCAATCAGAGTGTTTTGGCAGTATGTCATTATTTGAAAGGGTATATTACTGCAATGTTGTGTTTACTTGCTTTCTAGATGTACTATGATGTACTCTGTGGATTTAAAAAAAAAAAAGAAAAAAGTATTTTGGCATACAACAAAGCAAAGAAACAATAAGTTTAAAACACAGCACAGAGATCCTTCTGGTGGCAACCACTTCAAGCAGTAGGAGGCTAGTATTCAGCTAAACTAGTCTTCTGGTACACCAGGTTCTGGCTATCAAGGCTTCATTGTCATTTGCAAGCAAGTATATTTAAGCAGCTAGGATGTCTTCATTCCATTTTTGTTCTGATTTGGCTGGTCTCCTTGTGCTTATTACTCTCTGAGCACACTTAAGGGACCAACCCCTTCAGTTACACAATAATTTTTTCATCAGGTTGCTCATGCGTTGCTATTTGCTGAGTGCTGCATTGGAAGCATTTGCTGGTCTCAGGAGAGGTGATGCTTCACTTGTCTTGGGAAGCAGAAGACAGAAGTCCTCACAGGCAAGAAATGCTAGGCTAGATGGAAAATGCATTAGCATAAGTAAGATACAAATTTAAGGCATGGAAATTGCACTTGCAAAATACATCTGTGTGAATTCTGGCATTAAGGAAACTCGAGAAGCCACAAAGAAAATAACTGCCATTAGCCTGGGAATGACAGTAAAAGAGGTTTAAATTAAACTATATTACATGGTGTTTAGGATGCATTAAGAACGCATATAAACATAGGGGTATAGCTGCACGGTACGTCTGAGGATTACTAGTGGTTTGCCACTGCCAGAAGAGGCAGTCCAGCCATTCTCCATCAGTCCTAATCCAATCCCTCCAGCCCTGCTTGCAGCCACATGGCTTTTTCCCTTCTCTTGAACCACCTCTGTCCCTCAGACTAGAACTGGGCAACCAATTCTCACCTGGCAGAAACTGCTCACCTTTTTTTTTTTTGGCAGGGATATTTTTTGGTCAGCACAGCAATTTTGATTGGCGCTTCATTGGTTCAGACAAGCACCAGAGCCAGTGCTCGCAAGAGGTCAAGAGCTTTCACCCGGCATGAGGGCGGCTGGCAGAGGACTGGTACCTCCTCGTTCAGAGTCAAGGAGCACGTATGTTGGCAGAGCTCGGTCATATTGCAGCACCTGGGAGCTAAGGTACCTGAACTGTGCTGTATAATTGTGTAAAGGAGTCTGTTCCCTGGCTATAAAAGTTCATAATTTTTCTGCAGGATTCATAATGCTGCATTTTCTTTTGCTCCATGTAGAGCTGCTGAGTACAGCAGGAAAACCAGTTTGTTTGGGGGCACAATGTATGTACCCCTTACCGTAAGAAGCAAAGCCCTTGAGTAGCTGGCAGGCATTCTCTAAACAGCGTTAGAGAAAGCTATGCCTTTGGAACTGAGCATTACTCACAGTTAGTTTACCTTTTTTTCTCCTCCGTTCCTGTGAATTTACAGTGTCACTGTTTCTCATCACGTCAACAAACCAGCAACAAATAACCAGGGTTTGTCCCTTCCCCCATAAGCTCAAAAAGACAGAGAAATAATACAAAGACGGTGTAGTCTCATTCAGATGCAGCCACGTCCATCCGGGTTACTGTTGGCATAATGCGTTTTTCCTGCGTAAGGGTTGCTCTTTTCGAGTTGGTATGGGCACACAGCCTGTTCCTTAAAACGCTACAGCTCCCACTGCGGTTACTGCCTCTTGTGCTGCTGTCCCAACTTGACAGTCACTGCTGCTAAACTGCAGAGTAACTGCAGCGCTGAGGTATTTGCATAGGAAGGGACTTTCTGGAGTCTAAGCGAAGCTTGTAAAGAGGACAGCTTAAAGCTGTAAATGTATATGGGAGGTCTAGATAGTGTAGACAGGATGAACTTGGGACTTTTTTAGAACAGTAAGGGAGATTTAGCCATGCATCTTTCATTAAATAGCATGAGGAAATCCCCATGTCCAGCTTGGAAAATTTTGATATAAACTATTCAATTGCAGACGGCAAGAGTCTTCTTGATCAGTACGAGCTCCAACTCCAGCCCTTTTAAAATACCAAATTCATTAGAAAAGAATGAAAGGAAATAAATACGGCAAAACTGTTACACATACAAAATTGCTGAAGAATGGAATGCTTTCCATGGTGATTTAAAAAAAAAACCAAACCAGAAATCACGTTCTTAAATTCAAAACAGCATTTAGGGGCTACAACAATGTAGAAACCTTGGCAGGATAAGGAGCTCTGATTGAAGGTTATTGTTATTATTCATTTTCTGGTAAAGCAGGAGCCAGTTTTGCTAGAGTTTATCCCAATAATTTCAAGGGGCGGCTTTTAAAATACTTTTATTTGGTTCTTTTATCGTTCTCTTAAACTTTTCACTACTTCTGGTTTCTTTTTTTTTTTTTTTTTGGTCAAAACCACAAAAATTTGTTAAGGAGGACTTGGTTAGTTCAACTCAAATTTTCACTGCTTGCTTTCTGACCGTTGTTTCTTTTAAATCTTGTATGACCAGAGGTTAGCTCAATGGGTTCTGAGCTTCGGTTCCTATTTAACAATCTTAGCTTGCGAGAGCTGGAGTTCGATATAACAGAGTGAAAAATAGGGAGGTGTTAAGTTTCTGCTTAGTCATCTGTTCTGTTTTCCAATCAATGTTCCTTTTTCTTTCTTCTTTCCCATTAATGACTGCTGAATAGTTTGCAAAGAACGCTGCAGATGACCATTCCTCCGACCCAGAAGGCCCCCAGTGTGAACACCAATACCTACTTGTATAGAGTGCCAAACGGGTTACACTTATGCATGAGGTAAGGAAACAAATTCGTAGAATTCCTGGGAGAAGAGGAAAAATGCGTAGTTTTGAAGAGAGATGCAATGAATGATCACAGAGTTAAAAACATAAAATTACTTTAGTTTAGCTAGTCATACAAGACCCGTTGCCCTATTACCCCCCTCAAAGAATAGACTATATCCTCACACGTGATCTTCCCAATACCTTTACAGAAAACAAGTAAGACCCAAGTCCCTTTGTGGATTTTGGTTTCTAAATATTTCCCACTGTCCAAGTCAAAAGGTACTTTCATAAAATCCCTGTTTGGCTGCTCTTGACCTTGAGGTGGAACTAACCTCCCCAAGCACCTAAGTCCTCAGAATTCATTTCAAAGGCAGTGGCAGTTTAGCTTTTGGTTGGGTTATGGGCTAAAGGGCCTCACCCTGCACAACTGGCTGTGGGTGCAAATATTCGGGAGTAGGATGGGGATGGAGCAGGGAGAACTTCCTGCTTGGCTGTTCCTGCAGAAGCCCAGGTGGGCCTGCATAGGTATAACTTCAAATCACAGTATAGGGTCAAGAATTGTGCATAAAGACACCTCCAGGTGCTGGTTTGCTACTTCAGAGCTTTGCTGATGGCCAGCATTCCAAAACATCAGACTTTCTTCTGGAGCATTTTATTGTTTCCAAATCAAGGAAGGTGCCTTTTTATCCTGGAGTAGCAGTTCTTAAGCTTTGAGTATTGAGTATGGAGTATTGAGTATGGAGTATGGAGAGGCAGCTGGTTATTCACACAATGGCACAGAGCTTGTATATTAATATGGCTCTTTTGAAGTTACGTCTGGCTCAATTTGCAATTATCAGAACATAATGAAAAAAAAAGTTGGCTTGAGGTACTTCCTTGAAGTTATTCTGTAATCTGTGGACTAACAACTGGTCTGCTATGCCATAACTTGCTGTGACATGGTTTGTAGTGTGCAAATGATGGAGAACCCTGGTTCTCTATTGAGTTATTACCATAAAAATTTACATTGGCTTAAAAGTACTTATCCTCAGAAAGTCCTTATTCCCTCCTTTGACTATAAAAAGATTAAAAAAAAAAAAAAAGAATTGATACAGTTATTTAACTTCTTGATGACCGTATTAGTCCTGTAGATCCTGCTCCATCAAGACGCTAATACTGCTGCTGATAAAATACGAGTTGGCAGACGCATGCCGGCACCAAACCTATTCCTGCACTTGACATGAAGAAAGTGTGGCTAAGGTTAATCATAAGGAAGTTCTAATTAATCATAGCTCTGGAGTGGAGTAGAAGCTATGTACATAAATTAGCGTAATACAGAGCAATTTTCAGCCAAAAAACCCCTAAAATTTTATTATTATCTCCCTGTGAGACTGCAATTTGTAATTTGCACTGTAATTCCATCAGCTGTCATTTCTGCTTCTGTGCATAATCAGATATAGCATCACTGTGTCATTAAAGAAACAATTATTCTAACAACAGAACTAATAAATGCCTTCTGTTAGATGCAGGGTTTAGCCAGCAAATACAAATAGACCTTTTACATCAATACCAGCCAGGATTAACAGTGACATTTAATGTCACCCACTCATTCATGAATTGCCACGTTGTTACTGTAAGCCACAGGGTGGAGCAAAAAATGGGAGACAAGTAGCAAATGCAAAGTTATCATTCATGGGAGTGAAGAAACTGTGACTATTTAAAGATGTTAGGCAAAACCTCTAAGATTAGCAAATATTTGACTCCCACATAAATTCCATATTTAAGATTGTAGGATTGAATATTTGATGAGAATTTGGTTGAACAGCTCTTTTTTTCAGGTACAGTACATTACATTTCCTACTTACTCACAGCCTTCCTGTGTTAATTTGGAGAACTCATACAGCATTTGTGTGCCTCATTTCCTCAGGCTTAGGATTCTGAGGGTATATTTTACAGCAGTATTTCCCATTCTTTTATGTGGATTGGAAGCAATTTAGTAGTGGCTGTACAGAATCTAGAGATGCTCTGTATGAGTAGAGTAACACTGCTATTACCATGAAACATAGGAACCTGAGGATCCTATAACAGCAATTGTTGGTTTTTTTCCCCTCACATTTCCAAATCAAAAAGTGGGTTATAGGGAGCTGCAGGGTTAGTGAGATTCTTAACTGGTGTATAGTTAAAATTGCACTGCAAAATTAGACTAAATTTCAAATGTCTTTTTTTTTTTTTTTTAAATAGAGATTTTTTCTTTATGCATTTGTTTTGTAAACATTAGTGTAGAAACACTCAAAGTAGATTTTCTGTAGCACTCATCATTACGGTAGTTAGGTATCAAGCCCGGGTCCTAAATGCAAGTTGTCAGGTAACGCCTTGTAGCCAGTCTAGCAGTCACACACTGATTTTCACATATATTCCTTGACTAGTTTGGGCTTAAGTTCCTTCCTAGGAATATTAAAGCAGTTTAGCCTGAATTGTGTTGTTTTAAACTAGGTTTTAAGAATGTAGGTTTGAAGATTTAGGCCAATGATATCCCTTCAATGCTAGTTGAAATTTCACGAATGCCAAATGTTCTACAAGATTTTTAAACTAGCTGACTGGCTTTCAGGAGAGTCATAGTGAGGTGTGAGGGAAAAGCAGGAAAACATCTAGCCAAAAGAGGCATGCCTTTTCTTTTGTTGTATGTGTACATATACATTTGATCTGTTCTGCATATACGATCCCTGCCTGGCTGCCACCGTTT
The DNA here is from genome assembly GCA_013400135.1 of Rhinoptilus africanus. Classification (NCBI taxonomy): domain Eukaryota; kingdom Metazoa; phylum Chordata; class Aves; order Charadriiformes; family Glareolidae; genus Rhinoptilus; species Rhinoptilus africanus. The sequence continues at coordinate 1,754,390 of VXBO01008783.1, read as the reverse complement.
GAGCAGGCTAGAAAGATTCTAGGGACAGAGAGTGAGGAGCTGCATCCTTTCTTGTATTTGGACAACACCTGTTATAACGGCATACCAACTGTGGTTTAGCAATACCAACCTACAACCTGTAGTAGCAGCTATGTTGTCAACAGAAGTTTTGTCAGCCTAATACACTTCCTCCACTCCCAATCAATCAAATTTCACTTCCTCAGTATCACTTCCCTGTTGTTTCTTTCAACCTCAAGTCAAAAGAGCAGGCGAAGCCTTCAGGAAGCCGTAAAGGACCATAGAAAGTTATCCTGGCAACAACAGCTCCATAGTTTATGGTAATAACTCCTTTCTAAAAAGATCACTGGGGAAAAAGCAGTATTCTCTGAGTAGGCAATTCCATCCACTAGAGTAATATGTGTTTTCTGTAGAGGTCAGGGGGATTTAAACCAGGCACTGGAAAAGGACCCCTAAAGAGTACCAGTGTGGAATGGAGAACACTAAAGCCATTCAGTGATCCAAAAAAAAAAAAAAAAAGGAGCTGTTGCCCTGTACTACTTAGTCACTGTGTGAGCTGGCATGTTTGAGATGGGTTACTTTTTTTTCGCCCTTCTCTTCAGCTCAGGCGTTCAGTTTGAAGGGTGTGTAGGGAATGAAGTTTCAAAGTGATTAGTCACCTGTAAAGTTACAGCTGTCTACTTTTAATAGGATGTGAGACAAAGTTTTCCATAATTTGGATTTGCCTACACAGGAATGGAAAGGGGGATCTGCAGAGGAGGATGAGGTGGGCATTCAGGTTAGCTAGAATTCACATTTATGACCCATCATAAAAGACACCAGTTTTGACACGGCTAATGGAATAATCAATAGAAATCCTGTGAACTATGCTTAGTGTTTCTTGTACAAAGCGGTCTATTATTCACAGTGTTGCCTTTAAGGTACACAATACCACCATCACTGAGGAGAAAATGTGGTCTTTTTGAGCATTTGCTCACAAACTTTAAGTTTTCTTGTCTACTCTAGAATTAGAATGCTGTATGTGGAGACCTTTATCATCAACACTGGTTTTTTCCTTCCCACTCTTGAAGTTTAAAGTAGAAGATAAAAGCATATGTTTAGTTTTTCCATTTAATTCTTAATAAAGAGGTATCTCTATTTGAAGCATCCCCATTTTCTGAGATTTATAGATCTAGTAATCAATATTTGTGCAATTCAAGCTACTAAAAAATAGGAAAATAATGGGAAGTAGCCAGGAAGGAAGGAGGTAGGTGCAGAATGGAGGAATGAACATGCACAGCATGGCATCCCTGAGAGCTCTTCACTTTGCCAAGCACCATCAGCGAGACATTTTCATAGCAGGGCTTTGCTGTCTAGTGGAAAACTGGCTGCTTTGTTTTCAGCTGTCTGGAGAAAGGCCACTACCACGTTTCTCTTGCTCACACAAGTTTGAGAACTGCCCAGCACTTTACAGATGTGGGCACTCTGGGGTGACACTGTTACTGAAGGTGCACATCTTCCAGATCCAACACAAGTTACTTGTTTGTTTGCTGTTTTGCATTTTTATAATGAATTTAAGAAATGGTTTTGTTTTAAAATATGGAAAACTCTGGACCTTTGTGGGCAAAAGCATCTGTGTTTTCAGCGGGATGACTCTTCTTGTTCTTCTCCCCTCCTCCCTGCCAAATGATGTCTTTTGAGGAAGGCTTTAGTCAACCCAGAAACAAAAATTTTGCTAAAAGGAAGTTGAGATTGCCTCAGGAACTTGAAACAAACTTTAGAAGATGATGAAAAAATTTCAGGTTAAAAACCAAAAGCCCAATACTTCTTATCACCCTGATGGTTATCAGTGAGCTGCTACTATACAGCCCTTAAAAGATATACTTACTGGGATATAGTAATGCAAGCTATTACCCACCATGCAACTAACTCATTTTGCAACTCCTATGCAATGAAAAAACATCCTTAACCAATGACATATCTTAAGAACAGGCAGGATAATTTTGCAGCAACCCCTCTGCAGTAGTTTCCTGTAGCAACTGTTCAGTGTTGATCCAACTGATTTCTAGCAGTGACTAAAGATTAACAACATACTTTATTTAGCCATATCTGGTATACGAGGTACTCCATACTACTCAAATGTAAAAGTCTCCTAAACACTCCACTTTCATCCACGGTTCAGTTCATGCCATTTATTCACCTGAGAAAGCATAATACCTGCATAAATGTCACAGCCAGATGAAATGATGTAGCATCTCTGCTTCCACCCCCATCAAGGGAAGTACTGCCAGCAGCGTCAAAAGCCTTCAGATGTACCAGTGCTGCAGCCCACACTCTGCAGCTGCAGACTGCACGGGGTGGCAGCTATGACACCTGCAGTCTCTGCCATTCAGCCCCTCTGTGACCAAAGGGGAAGTTTTAAGAGGCAGAAGACGAGAATGTGGTTGGTAGCCAACAGCCCTGCTGCAGGAAGCAGCTGAACCAGCGGGACCTAGCTGCATCCCTTTAATTCTACTCTCCCAGTTGTCACAGAGTTACTTCCATAAGATAGACCTATAGTAAGATACTATGTGATAGGTAAAGAAATAGCAAATGTAAGTGTTCTTACGTAATCCAGTGTTGCAAACATTTTTTTCCGTTACTTTGAGGCTTTCTGTCATGCAAGTTTATGTCCAGTGAACAAAGCACATCTTTATAGCCTACACGGTTAATTTTGTCTTTCTGTATTTAAAGCAGTAACAGGGACAGCACCTCTTCAGTATGAACTGTCCCAAGGGATTTCTACGCCCCAACAAATTCTGTGCACATCCTTTATTTCTTTTTTTTTAAAGAAAAAAACCCACACCACCAGAAAAACCAACCACCCTACCCAGCTTCAAATAGAGGTACCTGTTATTTATGCCCACTCTACTACCAGTTTCTCAGGTACTCTAAGGAATGGCAAAGTGAAATAACTGGAGACCTCAACAGCCAGCTAGCAAAAGTGTAAGGCCTGTAGCTTCAGGGGAAAAATACTGAGGAAATAAATGCCCAGTGTTTCAACTAAAGTTAGGGCTAGCTCTAGGTACAGCCCAAGCAACTGAATTATTCTGGTGCTTAGAAACATTTAATCTTAAGTTTCCAAAGTCTCTCTTCATGGGCAAGGATTGACGCAAGGCTGCATTCTGTAGTCTGGCTGCTTTAGACTGACAGCAGTAAGCTTCAATGATTACCTGCATCGATGCAGAGGCATGCATGGACACAGATCTGTTGACTTCCATCGTCACCTCTTGACAGTCTTACCACAGGCTTGCAAAATGCCTTTTAATGAAATAAGGCTGCGTTGGAAATAGATTAATCTAACTTGCTAGCTTCCTCTCATGCTTCCCAGTCATCTGGGGGAGGAGAGAGTTTGTGGCTGTCTATACAGAAGGGTAGGTGCACCTAAACGACAATGGTTCATTCGACATGACTAATCTAGCTGAAAGAACACAGAATGCTTTTGCGCCTTGACCTGCTTTTAAGGTAATTCTTCCACATGCCACTAGCAGTTTAACTCCTTGTAAAAATCTCAGAACAGGGTTTCTTCAGGTTTTGCCTCAGAAGATGAAATGTCTCACCTGTAACACAGTTTTATTAAAAACAAACAGAACCTGGTAGCTTGGCTTAGTTTTCCCAATAATGTGTGTAACAGGGCATATCAATACCCATTTTGGCTAAACTGAAAAATGATATGAGATAAATTCTGTGACAGCTGCAAAATTACAAGACATTTTGTTATAACAAAATTGGAAATTCAAACTAATGTGTTATATTTTTCTGTCAAACTCCTCACAATTTAACACAAACGAAACAGCTAGTCCCTCTCCCAAACCCTAATAGTAATCTCAGACTTATTCCTTCTCCCCTAACTCAGTTGTGGACATGAAAAACTGACAATATTACTATGATTATTTTTAATGTTTATTATTTAAAAATTTTATTACTATTTTTTCTTGTCTTCAAAGCCAACAAGGAAGCAAAATGCATGACTAAACTCCTGATTTTCTGGATGAAGTCTCCGAAGTGTAATCTATTGCCTTCGGGTTCACATGCATTCTATATAACTCAAGGCATATTAAGTCAGGACTGTAGTCCCCTTACCCCTCTCTTCTAGCCAACGGAAAAATAAGTTAGGAACACAATGCTGAGGGCTCTCCCAGTGAGAAGGTTTAAGTTAAGTGAGGCCATTCTGATGTACCAGGACTCTCCTGCAACAGCTGGAGCTACACTCAACACAAGAGTTATTTGTGCTTTTGCAAACAGTACTAGCTACACTGAGAAATGCTGGTAAGAGGACCAACTAATTAGCATCAGACATTAATTTACATTAGAGCTCTCAGCAAGTCATCTCTTTCAAGTGTTATTCTGTAGGAGAAGAGATATATGTTTAGATACAATTTTCTAAACAACAAGTCAAGCCATTGCATGACCAGCAAGGCTCATGTAGACTCCTCTCCTACTGAGTCCTCCCCCTCGCCCACAACCTCAGCTGCTTCCCCCACGCCCCCGCTCTCCCCTAAGCTTCTGAGAACACCTCCCCCTCCCTCCTCCTCTCACCCACGTCCCCAGACTACCGATTTGGGGTCACTTGATTTGGAGCTGCATGCATCCTGACCCACCAGCACGGTAACAGCCGAGCCTTTCTTCAGCCTGTGCACAAATCTGGATGTCTCTCAGGGGTGTTACTGTCAGCATGAGGTTTACTAATTTTAACATTTATTTTGGTGAGGCAACAGCTTAATAGAATTTTTACATAGACCAAAATCCCACAGTCTGAAACTGGTCATGAAATGAAACTTCCCTTTAGAGAAGCTGCCAGGTGTGGTTAAGACACATTATAAAAAGCCTTAATCCTAAACCTTTTTTAATTAGGTATTGACCTTCACACAGTGACCAAAACTAGTATTAGTCTTCCCAGAGTCAGAGATATTTAGCTGCACAGAAATAAGGTCAGGACGCTATTTTAAGTTAAGCAATGCCACTCTCCCAGGCCCTTATTTAGGCATACTTCCCTACGAAAAAAAAATTGTTGCGTCTTCATTTACTTTGACATGAGCCATTAGAGAGTAACTGCCAAAGAAAGATGTTACTGTCTTGCAAACAACTGTATTTTTTCCCTCTTACTCTTTGAGTGTTACACAGTATCAGATATCTTCAAAATTAAAACTATGTAACGTTTTGTCTTTTTTTTTTTTTTTAAACAGCCGATAAGCAAGTAGCACCTAACCATGTAACATACAGAAGTCGATTCAAGCACGAACAATTCATGGGCTCTTTTTATTTCAGTAAAACTAAAGCTTACAGATTCTTAACTCATAACCATTCAGAAAGACACCTATAAAAAGTTGTATTAATAAAACCTGACAGGCTTCCAGGCCTCTAAAATATTTCAAACATAGGATACAATAAAAGATATCAAATGTTTACATTACAGTCTTGCTGCCTTACACACCATCATAAAAAGTGAACACACATTCAGTAACTTCAAGCGTACCACTAAAGACACCAGTAAGTGCTCCAGTTTTCTGTATTATACAAGTTTATTTCAAATTCACATCTTTCTAGGCAATGTATCCAAAATATTTGACTCAAGAGTACCTTTAGACTGTAAATTTTCTGAAACAGGGCATCAAGCCTTTCCTATCTCCAAAGAAAACTTAAGTTTTAGCTCATGTTATAAAAAGTAACCACATGGAATGTGACAAGTCATAATGTGAAATCAAAGTGCTTTAGTCCCATAGCGCAGACAGACACTAGTGGTTATCTAGCCGTTTGTCAACCTATCTCAAACACCAACAGAGATGTTTGCTCTCTTGCACCTCATCTTGCAAAGACCTTTGAGCTGTTATGGTGAAATTTCATTAATTGACAGCTAAACAGTATGAGAGGACCAACAGTTTCACTTTGATATTTCAAATAATGAGTTATAAATGAGGCATCTTTTAACAATTTTTTCAAGTTCCCTTAGTAATTGACAAAGTTCTACTGTATTATGCAAGATAAAACTATGTTCCAGTTAGTCTTTTAAAAGCCAAAGTGTGCTATATTCCAAATCCCAAAGCATCGAAACCCTCCAATTTTTTCCCCAGGCCCCAACAGCTATCTAAGACTCAGTGTTTTTGTGCAATTCTTTGCTATTTGCATGTGAAGAGATAAACACTTCACTCAACAGCTCCTATGAAAGAACTAGAAACTCTCAAAGCAAAATTACTTCAATAAGGTTTGAACATGGGTAGTTACATGGAATACGTGCTCAATTCGGAAGCGGCCATGCTGAACAGGGCTCACGTTGCAAGTGATCAGTCAGAAAACTTCCTTTCTACAGAAATCTAAAAAGGTATTTATCTTCCAGAGTGAAGGAAGTTTAAGACTTTGGCATTTAATCTTCTTCTCTGTTACAAAAGAATTAGATCTACAGTATAATTTGTATG
>VXBO01008783.1:1609837-1737657 GCA_013400135.1 Rhinoptilus africanus | reverse complement strand
CTGTGTCCAGTTCTGGGCTCCCCAGCTCAAGAGGGACAGGGAACTGCTGGAGAGGGTGCAGCAAAGGGCTACAAAGATGATGAGGGGACTGGAACACCTCTCTTATGAAGAAAGGCTGAGGGAATTGGGTCTCTTTAGTCTGGAAAAAAGATGTCTGAGTGGGGACCTTATCAATGCTTATAAATACTTGAAGGGTGGGTGTCAGGAGGATGGGGCCAGGCTCTTTTCAGTGGTGCCCAGTGACAGGACAAGAGGGAATGGGCACAAACTTGAGTACAGGAAGTTCCACCTAAACATGAGGAGGAACTTCTTTACCTTGAGGGTGGCAGAGCACTGGCACAGGCTGCCCAGGGAGGTGGTGGAGTCTCCGTCTCTGGAGACATTCAAAACCCGCCTGGATGGATTCCTGTGCCACCTGCTCTAAGGTGGCCCTGCTCTGGCAGGGGGGTTGGACTAGATGATCTACAGAGGTCCCTATGATTAATTTCCATATGTTACAATACGTTGAGGAATTTCTTTTTCAGACATGCTTTGAATGACCTTTTTTTTTTTTACAGCCCTAAGCTGTCTGATATTCTCTTTGAATTGTTCACTTTGCTTACAGATTTTTCCATGTTATATTAGTCTAAAATGGAGTTATCTGATTATAATAGTCTAAAATGAGAGTTAGTGCAGTCTGTAGTCCCATACAAGAAGTATTGTGCAATACAAGAAGAGGACAAGTATTTGCTGTCTGGAATGTCCACATCCTTTTAGCTACAAGAATTCTGAGACTTGCTATGCATACCTATTATAAAAGGTGTCACTTTATGGGCTTGTAAGCATTAAATAAAAATTTTCCTAATGTTGGCTATATATATGTTCCTGTACAGGTTCCCATACAGGAACCAGTAATGGCATGTAGACTGGAAACATAAGAGAAAGAATAGTATGGACCCGTCACTGTTTACCCTTTATGATATGGAATGTTTGCTTAAAAATACAGTTAATTTGTATGAACCAAAATATTTCCTTTTAATCTTATACATTTTTAGTATGCTTATTGCCTTGGTCGCACAATGCTATATTGCTAGCTGAAGTTCGAAAGGGAATGTGCACCTCTAGACATTTCTAATAATATTTATATTATCTCTAAAGCCCCGGTGTGTAGATACTGTATTATTTTATGTAAATAACAATTTAAATTCCAGCGACTTAGAGTGAGTTCTGATTGATAACATGAACCTTCCTGTGATTATGATCTCTGTTTTGAATTATGCTGCTTAAGTTTTTCTTAAATGTTTTTTTCTTCATTTATTAGAGCAAATAAACTGTGATCTATTTTCTGTCTAAAGTTTTCAGATTACTTTTTCAGTTGGACTTGTCTACTTTATTTTGTTCATGTGTATTTTTGCAAAACATGGACTTCACTTTGAGCTTGCAAATAGTCCTGCAAAGTAAATTTGAATGTTTTGTAAAATTTTGTAATAAAGTTGATTTGCCAGATCTTTTTTTCAGATTTTTGCTTTTATTTGTTCCATGTAAATCATAAGGAATGAGTTTTAGTGTACTAGTTGAGTTCCTTTGTTGCCATTGCTAATTGCTTTGCAGCTCACCTCACTAACATATTTTAATTTTTTTTTTTCCTGTAGCAAAATGATGGCTATCGAACCGTATCTTTGTCCGGGCATGTTGGTTTTGGTAGTTTACCTGATCAACTGGTTAAAAAATCCATCAAGCAGGGCTTCTGCTTCAACATTCTTTGCATTGGTGAGTAGTATCTGGGTGGCTTAAGGTTTTAGTAGCGTACCCGTCCTTAGGAAGTGACTGAAATTTAAATCCAGTTGCAATGTTAAACTCTTTCTTCAATGTAAAGCATGACTTATAATTCCACCTCTTTCCCCAGCTTTGCTTATTTGTATCCATCCTTTGCTTTTATATTGAGGATTTTCATAAACAATATGAAGACCAAAAATGTTGAAAATGGATGCCATGCGCCATGCATTTATTGATTTATGGGCAGCTTCTTTTGAGTAAAGTTGACTATGCTCTATTTTTACTGTAACAAAGAGCTTCAGATCAAAAAATCCTAAAATTCCAAGGTGGTGTTAGTAAAGTATTTCTATACTTATCAAATGTTTGCTCTAATGTTTTACCTTTATTCATAAAAACCCTGTGTTGAACCCTATGGTTTCACAGCTAGTTACTTAGCTTTTTTAAATCTGCAGGAAATTAGTTCACACTTTTAAAGAAACGGAAGTGTCAAGAGACTGTTTTGCTTATTACTCATTAGCAGGTTACTCTCTCTTATCTGTAGGATGAAAAAATTACCTAAAAGATATTTAGTGCTCATTATGTAAAAGGAATGGAGGCAACCATTTTGCTCAGAGAAATCAGTTGACAAGTTTTTGTGTAAATTTGTTGAGTTGTTGTGATAACACTTTCTATGCTTAGTAGGTATTTATTTGATGTGCAAAATATCTCCCCCAACCTTTCTGTTTAACTTTAGGGGAAACTGGAAGTGGGAAATCAACCTTGATAAACAGTTTGTTTAACACCAATTTTGATGACCCCGTGTCATCGCATTTTCTGCCAAGTGTACAACTTAGAGCTCAGACTTATGAACTCCAGGAAAGCAATGTTCTTTTGAAGCTGACCATTGTAAATACAGTTGGATTTGGTGACCAGATAAACAAAGAAGACAGGTAAGTGCCCTCTTGTTGCTATGGTATGCAGAAGTTTTGGTCTTCAATTCCAAGTTGATTTTTCTTGGCCCTGTAGTAAATATTTGTCTTACATATGTTTCAAATATTTGGTTAGCTGTTTTCTCTGTACCAAAGTAAGCATATTTTTCTTCTTATCTAGGAAATGATTTGAAAAATCAGCTTAACTCTGTCCTTTTCTTTGTGATATAATATTTTATAAATCTATGTAAATAAAATGTGCAATAGTCACTAGAGTTTCTTCAGGGGTGGAAGAAAGCAGGGAGAATGTCAATGGGAGACTTTTTAAGCATCTAAACAGCTTACAAAATACTGTAGATTATATAGGGTTTTATAGGGTTTATAGGGATCTATAGGGTTTTAACACTTTGATTGGAACATATTGAAGACCTTAAACTGGAAGGAACATCATGTGGATTTCTTTGCTTTTTATGTTGAACAGTTTAATCAGAAGATGTAAAGGTACAACACTACTGTCTTTCAGAACTTTTTTTGAGTCTCTGCTTTTATGAGTTGAAGATTTGGAAATACTGAACTGTCTCTCAGCAGATTTTGTTTCTTTCATCTTCATTGTAAAGAATTTTAGCAAACTTTTGTGCTATATGAGTGCCTAAATGGTGGTAATTATAAATGAAGGCTAGAAAGTCACATTAAGATTATCATGACAGCTATGGTTTATGATATGACTGGAAAATAGCTACTGCTGGTGAGTTGTATGAACAAGATGCAAGTAGATATTAGTATAGATATTAGAGGCTTTGATGTGTGGTGTAGAAGCTGCCTTTTAGTCCTTCTTTTAATTTTGTGTGTAACAACTACTTCTGAATTTTGATAGCATTTAATCTGGTATATAAACTTTGTGTAGCAGCAGAAATGTAGGGGCATGCTGCTTGTACATCTAGCAACACTTTCTTTTAGAAAGCAGATTATAATCTGGTTTTAAGTAGGATAAAGTATACTTACACTGTACTTATTGCAAATCAGATTTACATTCTTCTCTTACATTCCTCCTTTTCAATTTTTGTCTATTGTTTAAGAGCTCTCTCATGTACAGTACTTCATCTTCAGAAGATAAAGGAGGTCCTATTTCTTGGTACTGGTAATTGCATGTTCTTTCTTTTCTTGTATTGTACCTAAGAGTTTCTTGTGTCTTCCTTGTATCTAAGAGTTCTACAGTTGCACAGCTTGATAGCAAAATTTATAAATCATCACTTGGGAAGATAGGTTATAATCATAACAAACTTTATGTAGCTTTTTTCACTAATAGTAGCTAGGAAATGTAGCCTTTTTTGAGTAGCCTTTCAGAAATTAAGATTACTCTGTTCATTTAATTTTCTGATGTACTGGGTAGATACTTGAGCAACTTTTTGACACGTAAAGCAAAAATCCACAAAACAATATAAGAGGAATTCCTTTCTTAGCCTGGCTTTGTTTAGGAGTAGCTAATCTCTGGTTGTTAAATTTTGTTTCTTACAGCTATCAGCCAATAGTGGATTATATAGATGCACAATTCGAAGCTTATCTCCAGGAAGAACTCAAAATTAAACGTTCTTTATTTAGCTACCACGATACTCGCATCCATGTCTGCCTCTATTTCATTTCGCCTACAGGCCATTCGCTAAAAACTCTAGATTTGTTAACCATGAAAAGTCTAGACAGCAAGGTAAGACTTTGAAACAGAGTTCTAAGAATTTGTCTGATTTTCTGAAGCATCTTGCAGCTTTTAGATCCTCTACCACCTTTCAGTTCTGTATCTGTGTGTTTGGTTTGGGGATGTTTTTTGGTACTGGTGTACCTTAAGTTCAGAATAATTGGTTCTGCAAGTAGCTGGCAGTTCATCACCTGTTCATTTACAAATCAAAAGAAGAGAGAGAGGCCTCCAGCAAGAACTTTGAAAAAAACCAACGAGGTTTAAAAAAAAAAAAGAAGTAAAAAACAATAGAACCACCCCAACTTTACTTTTAACAAACTGTTAACATCTTAGTGTGATTGGATAGGGTACCCTCCATGAGTGCTGTAATATTTCTAATTAAGCTTGTTTCTAATTCACTATCCAGTTTTGGAACTGCTGGAAAGTTGGCATATAAAAAACTTTGCAGCACTGTGAAGATCTTTGTTATAGGTAACTGAAGAGGCAAGTGCCATGAACGGAACTCCTTGCCAGCATGGCTGTTTCTAAGTTAGGCTGCATTGATGTTTTAAACTTCACGTCTTGATTTGTTTTGAAAGCTTTAAAATAGCAGTTTCTAGTGTGATTACTTGCACTTTCTAAATTCTTAACTTTCTTCCTGTTGTGGGGCTGTGTGAACTGGATAAAGCTAAATGTTTAATCTGTTTTAAGAAACCTTTCATCATTTGGGTTTAATTTGTTGAAATTTTGAGAAATTTGAAAACTTAGATGCCTTTGCTGTTCCTCTCGCCCTTTTGTGCTTCACTAGAGCCTCTCCTGCTAAATTTTCTTTCTGCATTTTTTTGTTTGTAAGATGTTTCTTCAAGATAACAAGGATCAAATCAGCTGTCTATGCCACATTTGTGATTGATGGGCACATTTGGTATTTTTGTAATTTTGTTTGTGGATGTATTTTGCATTTTTTGAACTTTCTCAATAGCATAGAGCAAGTGAGGGGGAGGTATGGTGAGACAGAGGTAGGGGAGAGCAGGGTCACTTCTTTCTGCTAAGGTGTTGGTTTATGCCAGATTAAAATGTTTGTGAAACTACCCTGTAATACGCATTGATAGCTAAAGAGCCTTGATACTATAAAATGGGACAGTTTCATGGAGCATATTGTTCTACTTTAAGTTTTGAAGTTGGAGGTTGTGTTAACCCATAAAAATACTTGGTTTCTAGGCTGTGCCCTCTCTTTACCAAACTCCCTTTAAAACATTATTGCTTCCAAAAGAAAAGGAAATGGATCCATGAGTCCTAGCATCCTGAGAAAGTATTTTTCCATCAGGATAAAGCACAAGTAATTCTGCTTTGGGGGATTTTGGCTTCTAGCCACCTACTCTAAATAATTTTTAGTTCTGCTTTGGCTCAGAGAGAACATGAACAACGTCTAACTTTGTTGTTTTATCCCTTTGCAAGGGATTCTACTTTATGATCTTACTAGAGAAATACACGTATACACACACACACAGAGGTATATACTTTAACTGTAGTTTGGTTTCCATCTCATTATGGGACATGTTTGTGATGCTTTCAGTACTGCATTCTCCCAATGGGAATTCAGAGCTCGGTATTTCCCAGGATGTGGAAGTCCCAGCGTGTGTTCGCTGAGTACAGGATTCCATGAAAAGATGGTAGTCCAGCAACATGCATACATCAAATGTATAAATCTATGTCAAAAGTTGTCTTCAGTTTCTTCCTAAATCCACCACAGTGTACACTGTAGTGTTTTATTTTGGTCTGCCTGGTACAAAATGAGACACAGTTCAGAGGTAAAGAGAATTCTTGGAATAGGATAGGGTCATCCTGTACTCTTGGAGAAACAGATAGACGTATCTGTGGGCAATTAGTTTTTCTCTATTGCTTATAAATTGGACGACTAACTAAGAATTTGACCTCTAGCTTTTAGGCTTTGGAAAATCCTGTAGTTTTGCTTAGGACTGCATCACTACAGGCTAGCCAGGTTTCCTTCACAGATTAAGGGAATCTTCTGTATGCTTAACTAGTGATTATTCAACTAACAGATCTGCATTTTTAACATAATTCTTGCAGAATTATGTACAGATTACTGTTGAGTCAGGAAATGACAGGAGCGTACGTTGTGGGGGTTCGATTTGTTTGTTTGTTTTTCAAAAAGAATCTTCGGAAATTTTTCATAGAGATAGACTTAAACCAGTCTGTAAGATATCAATCAGCAGTAATTTCAAGTGTATGTATTTTTTTCCTTGCCTATAGCCTAAAGGGGCAGCAGATGTTTTGACATTAATGTAAGGATTTACATGAAAATCTTAAGTTAGAGTAATAGCAAGTTTTCTCATTGAGGGGGGGAAGCAACACTTTGCATTTCAGGTAGAAGAATGATCAGAGGGTGACTTCCCTGGATGAGGGAGCTGATTTAAATTGAAACCTACAGATTTTTGCTTTACTGATGAAGCTGAAAAGTAATCTGTCTCCTTGGGTACCAGCACAGATTTTAGTTCTACCTGGCAATGAGCATCTGCCAGCAAGGGGAAGGGCAGGACTGTTGGTTTTATTGCAAGCGTAGACTTTTTATGTGGGGTTAAAGTGATTCTGTATTAATGGCCTATAGCTTTGTAGCAAAATTCAGTTTTGTAGTTGTTGAGAGTTGTAGCTGGGGAAGAGGCTGGCAGGGAGTCAGTTGGTTTCTGAGTGAGTAGTAGGCACAGGAGGGAGCAGTGGGACTTGGGGCACATTTGTATACAATTTAAGTCTCTTGTTAGTACAAACGTGTGCTTTCAATTAATGTTGTTCTTGGATGCAAGTACTGAGATACCAGTTTTCAAGTAAACCTTAGGTGCTGCAAGCAGAATTTAATTTTGTTTAACAGATGAAGCAAAGATAACTGTGTTTATTTGTTGCTTATCTGAAGCTGGAGTAGTATTGCTTTTAAATTTTAATACAATGGTTGTGATTTAACATCAAAGTTGATGGCTGTAATCACAGTTTCTGGCGATTTTGCTTTTCTTTTGTTACTGGTCTCAGCAGTCTTTCTCCCTATTCATTATCTAAGAAATTCTCTCATAATTAACAAGTGCCTGAAAAACTTTTGTGTTGAAAAGACAGCGTAAAGGTTAATTTAATTCTGAAGACACTGTGTTCCATCCGTTTGTAAAGCTATATGATAGAAAAACTAAATTGATGTCCCTCAGCTAATTTGATTGAAGCTGTGAATTACTCCTAGCTGTAAGAGATTGTTTATACAATCCTAATTTAACTCAGTTATTAAAAAAAAAATTCTAGCATTTTATTTGATTTGAGATATTTTATCCCATATGTGCTTAGTTTGTATATGCTACACAATTAAGGATTATCATCAGGTAATCTTAGAAGTCATGCTTTGGAGTCGGCATGCTTTTTTTTTTCATTTGGACATTTTGCATAAGAATGAAGACTTATTTCAAAATCATCCTTTCTTGACAGTCCGTGCTTAGGCATTTCCATTCAGTAAGAATATACAGAAGAATAAAAGAAAGTGTGCGAGGTTTTTTCTTTTTTAATTTTTCTTCTTTTTTTTTCTTTTTCTTTTTTTTTCTTTTTCTCCTTTTTTGCATCTGTGATCAAGTAACTCTGTAAAACTCTCATCTTTTGAAATCTGGAAGAATTATTTTTATTGTTTTTCCAAAATATTTGGACATTGGCATTAATTCTTTGTATCTAGTTGTGAAAAAATGTGTATTTTGGGAGTGGTGATAGTATTTTAAAGAAAAAATTGGCATCTACTAATTTCCTAAGTTACTGTCATAACTATTTTAGGAACTAGGTCAGTTTATCTTAGTAGAACTGAATTTTGAGTTCTGAATAATTAGTGTGAAGACTAGTAAGCAAGATTCTTCAGTCTTCATCATTCCTGTACTCGGAGTAGATACTTGAGAAACTCTTTGCTGCAGTGGTGAGGTGAACAAGATGATGTAGCTGAAGGGAACCCAGGGAAGAGGCTAAGGGCTAGGCAGGGTTTGGTAGACAGCATCCTTTTCTTTATGTATTTAAACTGTCAACTTTCATTTAACACCTGAACCATGTCCCCCGGTGCTAGAAATGAAAACAACCTATTTTCTTAGCAGAGATGAAAATACTTAATGTCGTTTAGTTAATGAGTAGGTGTTGCTGTTCTTCTGAGTATTCCACTGCATGAGACCTCCCTCCTTGTTCTTTTCTCAGAATCAAATAATTTTAAGGGAGTGTATTAAATAATCTGTTGTTATTTTGTTAAATTATGCCAATGAATATATTTTTCCTGGTTTGTGAAGCTTTGATATCAATTGATGGAAAAGTTTGGACCATGGGGGAAGTTTTAAAGAGCTTATCACCAAACAATTTCATTTATGAAAGATGTCACCTAGAAATTTGTCTTACACATTTCATATAATTTGTATCTTTAATAGGTGAACATTATACCAATTATAGGCAAAGCAGACAGCATTTCTAAAACTGAACTACAGAAGTTTAAGAACAAAATCATGAGTGAATTAGTTAGTAATGGCGTCCAGATATACCAGTTTCCAACTGATGATGAAACCATTTCTAAAATTAATACCATCATGAATGTAAGTAAATGACAAACACATTGATATTTCAGTACTAAAGCATCAGTCTCTAGTGCCGATTCATGCCTGTTTTTTCACCATTATCTTGAGGCTTATAGGTTTGTAGATAACAAGTTTGTTTGTTTAGTTTGCTCTCTCCTTGAAAAGCTCGTGTTTTGTGTTTTTCTCTCTACTTGCAAATCTTCCTGTCCCTCTGCTGTTGATACCACTTATTTTAGGAGGCTTTTTTTCTGTCTCAGCAACAGAAAAGAGGTTCTCACTCATAAATACTTTTTCTAACTTCTGGTTAATTAATAGATAATTACTAACTTAGATGGACAGATTGGCTTTGCTCTTTTCCTCAGCAAATACTACCTTACATCTGTTACAGAACATATTCAAGTCCCTCATTTCACCACTTTTCTCTGGTCTTATGATAGCAAGTCTTCCATCTACTTTTTCTTTTTATTTTGTACTTACATTTGAAATTAGGACAAATTTTCTCTGGGCATTAAAAAGTCAGATATAATTCTGCCTTTTTTACTGTTGTCCTTTTCGATCCTCCCAAGAGTATCTGCCAGCTTCAGCTAGGCTTGTGAAGCTAGAAGTCTTTGCTTTGAGCACTCTCTCTGTATTTGCTCTTCATGTGCATATGTTTGTAGATGCACATGAACATATGTTTGTAGGTACCGGAGTTTGAAAGTAGGGAGGGGGAGCTGGTGCGCTGGAGCGTATGGCTCTGCAGTCCCACCCTCAGTCACTCGTGCCAGGATGTGCAGGCTTTCGTTCAGTAAGAGGTCCTTCTGCTGTGGGGAAGGGTGGTGGTCTGGTACTTATCCCCTTTCATGCTTTGTTAGTGATTTATTTTCTGGTTAATTAATTTTTTTTTATTTTTTTATTTGTTCAGTTGTGGAGGATCAACACGCAGACAGCCAGTACCCAGCCCATATTTCTGGCCGTTTGGCCAAGCCCACAGCAGTAACCATACCTTGGGTTCAAGCCTGTGATTGTCTCGTGACTGTTACTGGGGGCGTGAACTCTGGCTGAATGCAAATCAGAGGGACGTGTTCTGGAGCGGCTTTCTATTTACTGCTGATACGCTTCCTAATGCAGCTCAGGATGTACTCGGCCGCCTTTGCCACTAGGACAAACCTGCTGAATCAGGTCCAACCTTTTGTCCACCAGGAACCCCACATCTTTTTCTGCAAAGTGCCTTTCCAGACAGTCAGCTCCCAGCATGTGCTGGAGCATGGGGTTCTTCCTCCCGACACACAGGACTTGGCATTGCTCTCGTTTGAACTTTGTGAGATTCCTGTTGGCCCATTTATCCAGCCTGCCCGGGTTCCTCTGAACTGGCAGCACACCCGTCTGGTCTATCAACTGCTTCTCCTGGCTTAGTTATTGTAGATTGAGTTGTGTACCAGCAGTTTGACTAGTTACTGATCTCTTCAAAGTGGTTTTTGGTTTGAAACTGCCTATTGGCTTTTCCTGAAATGATGGTCTTTTCCCCTTAATTTGTTTCTGAAGGGTTTGCTTTTCAGTTCTGACATAAGAATGCTGAGAGATAAGACTGTGTTGGTGTGACTGTTTATAGGGGCATTTGCCATTTGCTGTAGTAGGAAGCACGGAAGAGGTGAGAATTGGAAACAAAATGGTGAGAGCTCGCCAGTACCCCTGGGGCATTGTACAAGGTAAATGAATTCTCAAAGGTATTTTTATGAGATTTTTGTTGTTGTTGTTGTTGAAGTATAATCACCAATACTAAAAGGGGCTGGTATTATCCACTGATGGCATATTGATTGTATTTTGGATCAACAGTTTAAGGACTTTAACAATTAATACTTGAGGTGTACCCTAACTGCTAGTTTCATCAGCACTGATGCATCCTTGTAATCAAGCTGTGAGATGGTGTATGCAATATTTGGGTAGGTTAGTATGGTGGCAGTGCACGTAGGACTACCAATTTTCAAAGTTTTATGTTAATCAGTAAATAAGGAGAAAAAAAAGACAGAAATTTATCATTGTTCAACTTGATCAGGAAATCAAGATGTGTTGGAACATGTTCACCAGTACTTGCAGTTAGTGCTTCAATGTGTATATTAGAAATTAGTGTATAAGTATAAGCAGTGTAATAAATGAGATACCTTTTCCTGGAAATATAATTAGTGAACAAAATAAATGAATCACAATGCTGTTTAAAATATGTTTTGACAATTTTTCTACTTGTGCATAATAATAAAATCTTCCTCTTTTAACTGATTAGTGGAAAATGAGAACCACTGTGACTTTATAAAGCTTCGCGAGATGCTTATTTGCACAAATATGGAAGACTTAAGAGAACAGACTCATGCACGACACTATGAATTGTACAGACGCTGCAGACTGGAAGAGATGGGCTTCAGAGACATTGGCCCTGAGAACAAACCAGTCAGGTAAAGAACTTCTTATGCAGGACTTGCTTTCATCATTCATTCACTTCACATTTGACTCTTATCAACCCAATACAGAGCACATTTCATACATACCCCCCCATCTAAGAGGGAAAGAATTGGTTTTTTTAAAAGTCAGAGTAAGTATGTGTGTTCAGTCATCTTCATGGAGATGTATATGGGATTATATGAGCATTGCTTTTAAAGGCATACAAGCTAGTTGTATTTCTGGAATCTTTCTCTTTTAGAATAAACTTGGGGATTCTAATTTTTATCATGGAGAATGTCAGTTTTCTTCGGGTACATGCACTTTATGCCTTTTGAATATTAGCATGCTATTTTAGTTTCTCTGTTAATATTGTCTAGTTCTGAACAATGATTTGGTTGGACTCAAAGTTCATAAGGAACCGAAGCAAAAACTTTTACAAAATCATTGGTTACACCGCTGGTTTCCCACATTATCTGTCATAATAACAAATGTCTAGCCTTTTCAGGTCAAAGCCTAGACTGTAGGAAGCTAATAGAGGATTCCAAAGGAAAGTTAAGCAGTGGGTTACACACACTTCATTGTTTCATGTAGTAAAGCTGCTTTCTGCGGGAGGTATTTACAATTTCTATATCTAGTTTGTTTGATCTTTTATTTCCATTCTGTCATCTCCCTCTCCCTCATCCAGCTTCCTTTGGTCATTTTATGCATGTGACTGTATTTTGTAAGTGGTTAGAATCCGGATGGGGAGGAACTGATGCTTTAGGAGTTGTCATTTAGCAAAGTGCTATTATTGCATAGTCATGGTGGGAAATACCAACTTGAACCAGACATGAAAACAAAATACGACTTTGCATTAAAAAAAATTTCTAGTGCTTTGAACCAACTGGTTTGTTTACTTCTTGGTTTACTTAGTGATCAGACTGTCTTTACCCATTCTTTTCTGGTAAAAATAAATGACTTTTAAATGGCTTCCCTCCAAATAGTTGCTTTTAGTGGCTTAAATTCTTTGCTTTCACCCGTACTTTGCACAGGATTTCTAAGGCAGTTGCAGTTGTAGAGTGTTTCTTCACTTTCACTAGGTCTAATTTATATGTTGTTCAAACTATAACTAAATAATGTGGCCAAGGAAGAGGCACTTCTTTCTGAAGTCTTGATGTCAAGGCACATTTAAAGATTAGTTCATTTAGATGTTCTTAAGCAGTGGTCTTTTGACATTTCTTTTAACAAGAAAGGAATAAATCCTTTTCATAAATAGAGAACCTAAGGTGAATGAGGTTTAAAACCAACTGCAGCTGACCACAGTCTTTTCATTGGGTTTAGATTTAAGTTTAAGAACATGCACTATCAGATGATATCTTGTTATTTTTGTCTAGAGAAAGGTTTTTTTAGAGATTTGTTCATGGCAATATTGACTGCAGTACCTTTGGCTTTTCTGAATGTGAATTTCACAATGCACTGCCATCTCAAGAGTTAAATTATAAAAATGATCATCTCTAGAATTGCTTTACCCATAAGGTTTTTTATGAAGCTACGGAGGAAATTATAAAAAGTGTGATCCTCAGCAGCACGATAAAAAATGTCTCTTTCCATAGAGGAAGTTCAATGCTTCCCATTTTGCTGACTTGTAAATTTAAATATCTTTCAGAATAGAGACTATCCTATTCTTCTAGGCAAAAACGTGTTATTAAATTGTCATTCTCTTTGTGCTTAAAGGTGTTTGCAATATATACACGTGGATTCTAAGAGCTATCATTATATCATTAATACTGCATAGCAGTATATGACTGATGATTAAAATTTCATGCTACTTGTGTACATAATGATCAAAATGCATGTTGAGAAGTCATATTTTGTGCCTGTGATATAGCTGTCTCCATAGTAAACTTGATAATCTGAACTGGCTTATTTTGTGTAAATTTAGAAAATTTCTGCTAGAGTCAAATAATTGGCTGATTTTACTGCAGTGGAGTTTGTCGCATTTAACGTTGATGCTTGAGTAACTAATGTGCCCTGCCTTTTGGCATGTCAAGAAAAAGCTGCCTGTGAAGTTTCTGTACCACTCTTTTGGATTTAAAAGTACAACAGTAGTTTATTCATCCAACATTGTGTGCCACTGCAAAGGAAAACCAGTAATTCGTGGATTTTCAGGTACTGTGTGAGAGAGGTTGTGGCCAGACATCTGCAAAGGCTTTCACTGTTACATGTGAAAAAACAGGTTGGCAAAGAGTCATTTTTTATGGGAGACATGAAAAGAGATGGTTTCAGCACACAACAGAAAAATATATTTGCATCTTTATTACTAGGTGTGAAGAGGGAAAATATAGTAGTAGTCTGAAGTGATTATCTTGTGCACACTTTTAAAAATGCCTATTCCCTAATCCTGTACTTTTTGTGAATTTGTGTCATAATAACTTTTTATTTTGTTTATTTGCAATTGCATTCTAAGAATTAACTTTTGCATTAACCAGATTTCCATGGAAAATTAAGTTTACATGATCAGCCTGTTGGTCTCTCCCTAATAATTTATGAACCAACTCTCCATTTTCAAACTTCAGTGGAGGGTTGGATTCTTCCAGGGGATTACATGGTTAGTGTTCTCACTGCAGGAAAAGCAGGTGATCTCTGCTCCTGCAAGTTGTTGGCCAGCCAGTATGCATTTGTTGTCAGTAAATCATTACCTCTGAATGAAGTATTGCCTTTTGAAACTGTTGTGAGCTTGGCAGTACTGCACTAGGATAAGAAGGTCATGGGTGATGTGGAAGCGTCCAAGGCTGCTGCACGTGAAAGATCCATGCGAGTATTCACAATAAATAAAGAATATTTAGAAAGTATGGAGGGACACTAATTGTATAGTTAAAAAGGTGTAAGGATGTAGGCAGGACTTTGGGTATTACAGTCATTGAGAGAATAGAACATAAAATCATCCATAGGATCTTGGGCTATTAATTCTGCTGCTTTCAGGACACCTGGTTTATACTGGCATTTTATCAAACCATTATTACTTTCAACTGGATAATAGTAATTAGCATAACTTAATTTGGGTAATTTGGAATTTACTTAATCTCACTCATATACCTTGCAAAACCAATATACATACATTCCAAAAGGTCATGAGAATTACAGTCACGTATATACCATATCAGACTAAAATATAACATGTGGTAAACCACTTTAAAAATGAAGAATCCACCATGTGGTGCTTCAGGGAATAAATGGAATAGTGTTGAAAGCTAAAGTTAGTCATATAGGTATAATTTGGTTTCCAAGCCATGAAAAGCAACCAATCAGGAATGGGCTTGGAAAGCCTGTTAGAGCAAAATTTATGTAATGAAGTCAATGGATAGCAGAGTATTTGGGGGGATGGTTGATGCATTTTATGCAATATCTGTTGGATGTCAAATCCAGGAAGTGCTCTACAACTACCTATAGCGAGGTGGGGGTCCGTCTCTCCTCCCAAGTAACAAGTGATAGGAGAAGAGGAGAAGAGGAAATGGCCACAAGTTGTTCCAGGAGAGGTTTAGATGGGATATTAGGAAAAATTTTTACACTGAAGGGGTTATTAAGCATTGGAACAGGCTGCCCAGGGAAGTGGTAGAGTCACCATCTCTGGAGGTTTTTAAAAGACAGATAGGCATAGAGCTTAGCGATATGATTTAATGATGGTTTTTGTCAGAGTTAGGTTGATGGTTGGACTAGATGATCTGAAAAGTCCCTTCCAGTCTAGGTGATTTTATGATTGTCACTTTTTAATACTTGAGATAGGGATTTGCATTTCTTTGTTACTGAAAAGTAAAGATAGATTTTTTTTGTGTGTGTGGATGTCCTAGTCCTGCCTTTTTGATGGTCTAATTATGTCCATTAGGAACATGAATTCCTGGTTTCAGGTCAGTCTCAGCAAGACATAATTGCTGAGATGTCTCAAATAGAAAAACTGGGGAAAGTTTGAAACAAAAATCTAGACCTGAAGAGTGCTTCTAGCCAAGCAAACTTCTAAATACATACACACCTAGTGATCTTAGATGTTTGCAAGGGAGGAGAGGATTACTACTGTTTTGAAGTTGGTCATTTTGTAAGTCTATTTTCCAGTCCAAGCTATGTTATTGCTTAAGGGGACATTCTTGTTTTGAAAGAAGAAAACTAATAGGCAAGGGCCTCTTGAAAAAAGCTGAAGATTGATACTCAGGCTGTATGCTTGCATATTTAGATTCTCTGACGTTAATCATTCTCTTGTTTAGTTGTTTTTCTGTGCTTATAATTACAATTTGTTCTTCATCATGATTGCAGTTAAACAGAATTGTAACATAAACATCTCAGTTTCTCAATATGTGAGCAATCATATATTCCATGCTTTATTCCTCCCTGAAACTGGGATATTCAGACCTTGCAGTTCTTGGACAAAAACATGTTTATTTTTCAGCCTATTTTGAGGATGATAGCAGAAAACAAGGAAGGATTCAGTAATGTGAATACGTTTACATGTAGAGGAAGGTTGATACGACTCTGTTTGTCTTTTCTAAGAAAGGAAGCCTAATATGAAAGGCTAATAGGCTTCTTCCTTAAGAAGTCCCTTGGGAATGGAGCTCATCTGACCAACTGCAGACCTTTGCATTTGAGATAGATATTATAAACTTCTTATGGTAAGACTAAACTGCATCCACAGTACCTGTTTTTCATGCCTCCGCTGGGAAAATGGTAATTATTGGGATTACCACATTGTTAGTGTTGCTTAATATCAACTTAGGTAGTTCACTGAGTCAAGGGACTATGCTAAAAATACCAGCCACTGGTTAACTCTTAAATTTTTTAGTTTGTGTGATATACCTTAATTGATAGTCAAATGTTTTGCAAAAATTTACAAGTGTAGTTTTCAAATTTGAAAGCTTTTTAAAATTTAAATGAATAAAATGCAAAATATTGTGTAAATATTTCTGTTGTTCAAAGTGCACAAACATTGTGGTCCACTGAGAGCTAAATTCACTTCAATCAGAGTCTTTATTTCTGAACATAACATGTTTGATTTGCATCTTTATATTTAGGCTTCCCTCTTCTCAGTCTTACACAGATAGGAAAACTGTATGTCACAGCTATGCTTCTGTAGAAACGTAGGTGATAGTGCTGGTAGGAGGTATGTAATGGATTAGTAAGGTGTAGAGTTGCTTCACAATCCCTTTCCTTCCTCCAAAACCTCAATAATAATACATTATTTAGATAATTATCTTCAACATCTTAATTTTGCCAGTGGTGTTGAACAGAGTATAAAATTCTAGAGGTCCAACCCAGAAGAATGACAGAACCCATGAATTTGATTTTCATAATATATGAGAAGCAGTGAAATCAGTCTTCTGGTAAACCGAAAAGTGTTTTACTGTGAGCAATAGGTGCACTAATGTTGAAAGGATTGGCTTCAGATCTGGCAAACTATTTCCCCCTCCTCCCCAAGCTCCTAAAACCAAATACTGTTTGGGTCATTATGTTGCTGATAGGCCAAAAACAGAAGAGGAAAGTTTGTTTTAATTTTGTATTTGTGATTCCCAGAACAATTCAGTCCAGGAGGAAGGGGGATTTAAAAAAAATACACTTTTGTTTCTCCTCTTTGGTATATTTGCAATT
The DNA here is from genome assembly GCA_013400135.1 of Rhinoptilus africanus. Taxonomy (NCBI): domain Eukaryota; kingdom Metazoa; phylum Chordata; class Aves; order Charadriiformes; family Glareolidae; genus Rhinoptilus; species Rhinoptilus africanus. The sequence goes on along the minus strand of VXBO01008783.1, from coordinate 1,720,717 downwards.
TGATTACACAGTAAATCCAGTGTCTTCAAAGTTAATCTTTTACTAATTTCAAGAAAAAATTGCTTTTCCCTGATAAACTAGCTTAGGTTGCCCAGAGAGGTGGTGGAGGCCCCATCCCTGGAGACATTCAAGGCCAGGCTGGGTGAGGCTCTGAGCAACCTGATCTAGTTGAAGATGTCCCTGCTCACTGCAGGGGAGTTGGACTAGATGACCTTTAAAGGTCCCTTCCAACCCAACTTATTCTATGATTCTAAAGATGTCCTCGTAATGAAATGAAGGTGTGATTGCAGCATGTTAACTTAGTCTAGCACTTGCTCTAGCGGCTCTATTGCACCCAAAGGCAGCATGTTAACTAGCAGAACTGACACAGCACCCAAAAGTGGGTACAGTGAGATTGCCAGCACTTGGTAGGTAGTGTGAATTAATATACCTGTGTGAAAAAAACCATGCCCTTGTTTCACATGGTAGATGCAATTTCAGGGTTACCTAAATTACTTCACAGATGATTAAAAAAAACCCCCAAACCAACCAACCAACCAACGAAAAAAAACCCAACAAAAAGCAAAACCCCAAAAGACTGTTGTTCTGAATTTGTTTTGTTGCAATGTATTGCTCAAATAAGACAAATAGGAAAAGTGCTCTGACCTTGAGATCTTACAAATATCAAGTCTGCACGTGCAATTTCAAGATGAGTCTTCCCTCTCTTTAGATTATATTTGGAATACAAATAAGAAACTTTAGGGTTGGGAAACTGACCAGTCATTGTAAATTTAAATATAGAAGAGAGCTGTTTAAGCTTATTGTTGCTTTAAATAATTATGGGTTTAGGTGTCCTTTTTTGTAAGTCTTTCCGTTTACAAGCTAATAGAAATAGTAAAAGATGAGACCTAAAAACTGGTGTGTAGGTGTATTAAAAATAGAAAGCAAATTTAAATATTTGGTATACATACATATATTTTACATCAGAGTGGAAGGCATGAGATACCTGGCAAAGGGCAGTAACTCATGACAGCTGAGAAGGGCTGACTAGTCAGCACTCAGGAGGTGTTAGAAGAAATGTATGGTGTAAGACAATAGCTCCAGAATAAAGAGCTAGAATATTGTCCATGTTTTGATCTGTTTGGAAGCCCTATGTCCTACAAGATACTGGACAGATCCTTTTGGTTTTTTAATAACCATTAGCACAGTTTTAATCCACCAGTTCTGCCTCTCTGGACTCTTGTGGCTTGTGAGAAGTTTGTGGTAAATATTTTGTTGGAAGTATTAGTGTCATTCAGCAGGTGTGCTTTTCAAAGGTAGTGTGCTCTTTGATGTATGAGACACATTTGTGTACAAACTCCACTCCTTTTTCCCTGAAAAACAGAACTTTTCCTGCCAGCACTCTAGTGATACCAGGGGTAGTAACAGACCCTGAAAATGTCAAACCTCCAGTAGTATATGAATAAATTACCAGCATCTTTTAATTTGCTATGATGTACTTTGTTATGAAAGAAGTTTCTCAGTTTCAAGTGCTTGTTGTTCGGATGAAAAAAATTGTCTTGTGTACTGAAATGTAACTTTTTTTGTTTTTTTAAAAAAAGGAGGCATAGATTTGAAGTAAAGAAATGTTTTAATTACTTAATATTTTGTTCTGTTGCCATATATTTGCTCAATGATCTGAACTAGTTTACACCTCCTATATCATTTCAACTATAAGTGTGGTATGTATGTAGTATATTAGCTTCTGGGAGAGAGGATTCAAGAAAAAACAAGCAGTCTTGAGGTTTTGGCTGATGCATTTTGGAAAGTAACCCTGTCTTTTGGATGTTGAACCACTGAGGAAATTGTATTTATTCTATGTTAATGTAACACTGCCATATTTAAATTTTGACATTACATTAGGAGAGTGCTACATATTTTGAAGGTCCTGATATTTTTTCTTCCTTTTCATATATGAATAATCAGTTTGTTTGTTGTGTTAATGCTCCAGATGCGTTGTTTTTTAATGTCTTATTCTAAGACTGAGGTTTCCCAATGTGGAAATTTTGGGGGATTTTTCTGTCAATTGCAGTGTCTTGTTAATAAGCAACTTAAAGAAAAAGGTTATGCGTGTTGGAGGCAGAAAGTTTTAACTCAAGTCTTTTAGAACATGAGATTCCTGAAGTGCTGTATTTACTTTGAAATGTAAATTGCCCAGGAGCTGTTAGCATAAATAATTTTACTCAGGGTTGTTTACTTAAAGATTTTTGAAAGCTAAGATGTTTGCTTCTGTTTAGGTTTGTTTATGAATTTTTATGTGTGGAGCTGTAGAAAGTAATATTTCAGATAAATATTAATTGTTTAAATAATGATCCAGCTTGTTGTTTTTCCACATTGAATAAAGCAGCATGCTGGACACTTGCTAACATTTTTGGACTTCAGTCTACAGGAAGCCTATGAGGCAAAGAGGCATGAGTTCTACCTTGAACTTCAAAGAAAAGAGGAGGAGATGAGACAACAGTTTGTGCAGAAAGTGAAGGAGAAAGAAGCTATACTGAAAGAAGCAGAGAAACAGGTAAGCATGTCTGTCTGTCTTCAGTTTGTTTGCTGAGATTTAGAATGGTTAAGTTCTCAGCAAAATAACAACTTGTTGATATTTATAATTTCCTAATATTTTGAGGGCAGATCAAAAGCAGATTGATTACATGGATTGATTGGGTTAGCAAATTGATTAGACACAAGCAAACAAGAGAACAAGTCCTATGAGGAGCAGCTGAGGGAGCTGGGATTGTTAAGCCTGGAGAAAAGGAGGCTGAAGGGAGACCTTATTGCTCTCTTACAGCTACCTAAAAGGAGGTTGTAGTGAGTTGGAGGTCAGTCTCTTCTCCCAAGTAACAAGCGATAGGACAAGAGGAAACAGCTTCTAATTGCACCAGGGGAGGTTTAAATTGGGTATTAGAAAAAATTTCTTCACCAAAGGGTTTGTTAAGCCCTGGAACAGGCTGCCCATGGAGGATGGGGAATTGGCATCCCTGGAGGTATTTGAAAGATGTGTAGGTGTGGTGCTTAGGGACATGGTTTAGTGGTGGAGTTGGCAGCGTTAGGTTAATAGTTGGACTTGATGATCTTAAGGGTCTTTTCCAACCTAAAATGCTCTATGATTCTATAAATGGCAGTCTTTTTTGGGGATGGATCTTATGGTCCAAAGTCTTTGGTGGATAGCTGGGACAAGTCAATAGAGTAGGAGGTGGTATGGTGAAGGAAGAGAGTGTGGTGAATATAGTTGCATGTTCTTCGTCTTCTCTATGAGTACACTGAGAAACATTGGTATGCCATAGCAGTGCAGTAGGTGCTTTTCATGCATTGGTTCCTCTGTAAAAAACAAGATTTCAGGAAAAAATCCCATAGTTTTTTTTTTTCAGTCCAAGAAAGTAGGGTGTGTATGTTTGTATGACCTCCAGGTTCGATTATTAGATTACAAGCTCAACCCTCACATTGAGAGGTTTGAAAGTCTTGGGGGGAGGGGTAGAGGGGTGTTGTTGGTTTTGGTTTGTTTTTAAAGTCTCATCTATGCCCAGCTGCCTTAAGAATGTTTGGAGATGTGGAATATTTCTTGAATATGTTGTTGAAGATTTAGTCCTGTCAAGCTGGACTGGCAAAACAGGATCTTCTCATCTGCTTTCTGCAAGACTCTATCATGGTCGTGCGTATTTATATTCAAACACTGGTTTAATTGAAATTGGATACCTGTGTATATTTAGTAATGTACTTTTCTGTACCTCAGTCTCCCAGCACAGATGTAGGAGTTTTTGTGAGGTATTCAGATGCCTGTTTTAAATAAGAAGGCTTCATACTTTGTTTTCTAAGTCCATTAAGTCTCCCATGCTACTTGTGGAGAAAAAAATCAGATTCAGTCCTTCTAAGTATGAGGCTATCCAATTGGAAGAATACTTGGCCATGTTCAAAGTAGGTTCAGCTACTATCTCTGGTGCCCTTTGATGTTTTCCTTCTATTATTTATACTGGGTGGTTTGTGAGCCCTGCACGTTGAAATTGAATTATGGATATTAGTTTTCCCGGTTCCTGATGTGGGAAAATTATCAAGAACATTTGTCATATACTCTTGCTGCTTGTTCTCTGGTAAGTGTGTAAGTGTATCTGGAAAATAAAGAAAACCAGGAATTTCTGTTGTACTTAAGATTGCTTTCACATCCTTCATTTAGGGGAACCTTGTAAGTTCCTCTAGTGTGCAGCATTATGACTCCTGAGAAATACAGACTCTTAGGACCTTACTGTTTCTACTCTGAATGTTTTTATTGGTATACCTGGTTTTGCAATGCATCTAGTTAACTGTTGCAATGAATAAATAAATGAATATTATGCATACATACATACACACACATTTATAAAATCTGACAGCTCTACTGTGTAGAACAGGCATACTGTTACATTTATAATCTTAGTTATGTCTTAGTTCCTTATTTGAAAAAGATGGAAATAAATCTCTGTGATCTCTATACCAGTATACCACTCAGATTTAGTTGCACCAATACAGATGGATGCAGAAGCAGGATTCTAGGAGAGTTTGCGTGTGAGGAAGTTGGAGGTGAGGAAGGGTGGAATGAAGTACCCTTTGGTTATCATGCACAACTTCACAGTAGGTTTAAACTGTTCAAAATGCACCTGGAGAGTAAAATCCATGGATATATCAAAAGAATAGTCAAAGAACAATTACTGCAGAAAAGCAGCTAACTTCTTGCAGCCCACAAGTAACTCCCCCAACCAGACATTTTGTGTGTATTTCTATGAATATGTCAACATACTTAAAATACATATTAAAAATACATATATATGAAAATACATACATGTGTAAATAAAGTATGTATGATTCCTTTCCCTCTTGGTTTTAAGGAAGTAGAGTCTCCTTGACAGATGCTGATTTAATCCCTCTCTTGGTAATTGTTTCCTCTCTAAAGGCTTCCTTATTTTTTATATAACTAAGATATAGTAAAATCTAGGAGGAAGCCAAGTAGTCACTTAGTGCCTTCCATGTGCCACCTATACTTAGTGTGTAGTAGCCTGGCTTCTCTGAGAACAATCTGATATGAATGATTATTTTCCTGAATTGATGTTTTTTTGTCTTACCGGTTTTGGGAAAGAACTACAATGCTTTAAGACTTTTAGCACAAGTTGAGGTAGGGCTTGCTGTTTTATTGCAAAGGGATTTTATATTGTGATATCACCACCTTCTGTTACTAGTGGGGAATATATTTTTGCATGCTTTCTTTAAACAGGTGCACACTAAATTTGAACACCGTATGCTAATGCTTCAAGAAGTGAAACTGAAATTAGAGAAAAACAAAAAAGTTCTAGAAGATGAAATAGCTATGTTTATGGAGAGGAAAGCTAATGCTGAAGTACTCCAGTCACAAGCATCTGTCTCTACCCCTCTTGTTAGTTTGAAGAGAGACAAGGACCGCAAAATGTAAGTACTGATGCTAGTCATCAGAGGCAGCAGTAAAAAAATTCTTCACATATCAGTTTCATAATGCAAATTTTAGTACTTTCTTAGAAAAGATACAAACATGTTCCTATTCTGTTGAAGACAGAAGAGTGTAAAATACCCTCATGTTTGGATCACTGGCTCTAAAATTTACTTTTAGCATAATTGGTGTATGTTCTATGAGCGTTCTTTCTTTTTTCTTTTTTTTTTTTTTCCATGAAGGAACCCAGGTTTTCGACTTGTACTCCTGTGCTTTGATGTCAGAGATGAAGACACTGTGAATGTTCATGAACAGAGCAAGAGGGAGAGGGAGAAATTAGAGAGGAAGAGAAATTCATCTAGGGAATTCCCGAAATAGTATTTGATTACAGCACTCAGGTTTTGAATGTAGGATATGTTAGTTTTATGAAGCAGTCTGACTGCTGCTGTCCCGTAATACTAGATGTTCTTCCTAGTACAGATTTTTGCGACGAGAGACTAATAAAATTGTCTGTACATTACACTGAATGTAGAATATGATTTGATAAACATTTTGCTTTCTTCCCTCCCACCCACTTCTTTCTTTCTCCACTCCCAAAAGAAAAGCTCTAATAAACTGTGAACTTTCAGAAATGCGTTCAAAAGTAGTCTCCAGAATAATACACCCAACTTCTTTATATATATACATTAAATTAAATGTTCATATATAAACACTAAATTAAATTGAATTAAATTTTTTTCTCCTCCAAAACCAGAAGTCAATTATCTTATTAATTCCCTTTCCTGATAGGTTACAACTTTACTGCAGATAATATTTTGTTGATTGTTTTCAATTGCAATAAGATAATAGATTTTTTTGGTACAGAAGTTATTCGTAACTGCTAGATTATGAAAAACATTAGAAACTAGATGGGTGCACGTATTTCCACAAATATCATCAAGACAGCTTTGACATTTTTGGGGTGTGTGCTAGCAGCCTGCTTGTGTTTTGGGGAAAATTTATTACATTTCAAGGAATGTTACAAAGTTCCTTTTCCTTGACTCCTTTTTCTGGACTTACATATGGAAGTGGGATTCTTGATAACAGAAGCCGTTGTCTGCACTATTATGAGTAACTATCAACTTCAGAAATTTTTTATATTTGTTTTCTCTGTTTTAGCTTTATTCTTCAGAGTATATTACAGTTTATATGCCTGCTTTTGTTTTTCAGTTCCAGCTTCACATAATACAGATGACAGAAGAAACAATATTGATAATTTCTCTTGTGGAAGCAATGATTCAAAGTGTGCTTTTGGAGGCATAGGAGGTGCAGTTTCTTACTAAAGGATTTGGAAAACATCTCTTGTTGCTGCAGGCTGCAAAAGAAGAATTTTGAAGTCTGATCTGTGCACATATGGTGCGGCGATTACTGTCATTGCTATCACGGACTTTCTGTTACGAGTCTGCCTTGATACACACTTGCCTTACCTACGTGTTGCCAGCTTGCTTTCACATTAAGTGCATTGTACCAAAGAAAATATCCCTGCCATAAACAGTTCCATTCGTAATATGAATGCTGTAGTACAAAAGTATTCAGTGAATATATCCTCTCAGTGAATATAACCTTTCTAAAGAGCTGTTTTCATATGGTATGGTGTATTAGTCTACTAAATATTATTTAATACAACTGTTGATATAATTCAACCATTTACTGATTTTACTGACGGATTTTGTTTATGGGCTTTTATGTACAAGCACTGTCCTCAATTTCAGATGTAGTCGTTCTAATCAAAATCTATTGAGATATTTTTGCAGTGCTGTACCGTTGCATGATAGTTTATCTGACATTACTAATTTAATGTGGAAAGTACCTATAACTTTTTGATGCTTGTGACTTCACCAAAAGTGTTAACTACAAAAGCTTCAGGTTAAAACAAGTTTAAAATGTTTTTTATCTTTTCAGTAGCCATGGTAACTAAAGGGAAACTATAAGAGGTGCAGTTCCCTGAAGTTGTTTTGTGGAACTCTTTAAAAATGAAATAATAACTTTATAGAAATAAAATACATTGGTTTTACTTACGTGTTTCTGTTGTTCTGCTTCCTCTACCTCCCATGTTATTTAAAACAAGGAGTAAGAGTTCACATTAATCTGAAAAATATGAATGTTTCACACCTGTTTTAAATGTCTTAAGTCATTTATTAATTAGAAAAAAATAGGTGATTTGTGCATACTGTGCCTGAAAGGCAATATGACGTGGGACGTACTTGCCATATACCACTGTACTGAATCACAGAATATCTAAAATTGAAGGGACCCATAAGGACCATCAAGTCCAACTCCCTGCTCCTTGCAGTCTGGCAGGCTTGGGGCCATGACCACTGCCCTGGGGAGCCTGTTCCAGTGACCGAACTCGCCTTCTATTTTACTCACACAGTGATGCATACCATATAGGATTGTTTTCCTTCAATTCTGTAGCAATGGGAAGGAATATATGCTAAGATATGAAACCCCTTCATTGACCAGGAAAGAGTCAAACTGCTAATTCTTTCAGCTCCCCAGGCACAGCAGCCTGTAACATAGGAGGGAAGGGTTAAGAGGAGACAGGCGTTTAGCCTGCAGGCTCAGCCAGCATGTAACTGATCTTTCTTTCAAGGGAAGAAAATGGGCCAGGGCCAGGCCCTGTGATTGCTGTCTGATTGCTCCTTCGTGAGCAAAATGTAGCTTGATGAAAGACTAGTTTTTGTTTGACTTTGTACTATTGACTAGGGCAGTCAGTATTTGTTTTATTAGAAACAAAGGATATGCCTTCCTTAAAGGAGGTAACAGCCAAATGAAAAAAAATGATTACCCTTTTTTTGAACTGAGCAGTAGATTTGGAAGTGCTATCAAGTGATCTTGAGCAGAATGTAATTACAATTAAGTGATGTGTGCTGTCAGCACTCAGCTATCCCTACGTGGGTTATTGCAGCCGCTGATGTTAGTTTGCTGAAGCACAGCTCTTCATGAGCGGTACAAAACTGCATCAGAAGACAGATTTAGTTGTCTACAGCATGGCCACTTTGCTGAGGACGAAGCCTGAGATGGTTAAGTACTGTTTGACCTAGATAGCTCTATGCCTGGCCAGTACTGGAGGATGTGCTGTGCTTTGACAGCTGGGAACCGTGAATAGTAAGTACCATAGGGATACCATGTGTCTCGGTCAATATGGGTTTGTGTTCAAGTTGCACGTGTTGGCCCTGCGGGACTCAGCAGCAAAACAAATTATTTTTTTTCACCTGGGCAGGTCTTTGGGACAGGTGGCAGTTAAAGGGAGGTTGTTCAGTTGTAGCACAAAATGATGTAGCACAAAATGAGAAAGCCGGTGGGTTTTTCTTTTTTTTCCCCTGTTATTCATCAAAGCAGTTGAGAGTCATCTGTAAGTATGGGAAATTCCATAGCTGTTTTGTTGAAGTTTGCCTAAAGATGAGGTATTAGATAAGGGCACAAGTGCACATCACAGCCTGACAGTCAATTGCAATTCAAAGAACTATAAAGGAACAACTAACAATATCTCCTGAAAGTGGAGAATTAATAGTGGTAGTAAAAAAAAAATAATTTCTATGCCTCACTGTAGTTTACCTTAGCTGTGGGCTTTTTAATTGAACACTTCAGAGAGGTTTATCCTGCGGATGAAATGGTCTCAGGACCATTTATTAAGGTCTCTTTATCGTTGTGGTACCTTCTGCAAGTGGCTACTGTGAGATTGTTTACTGCCTTTACAACTCTGAAGCCTTTATGTTTTTAGATCCTTTACATAAGATACTTTCCATATATATTCTGTATATTTATTCTTAACTATATCTTTAAGATTACTTTGGCATGAGAAGCTATAGTCAGGATGCATAAGTGGTTTTATCTTAAATCTCTCTCTTAAATTTGAAGTCAGAAACATATCTAGATTTGCATTGTGAAATTAGGTAGAGAATATACTGGACTTCAAAAAGGAGTACTATATGGACATTGTCAGCAAAGATGGGCAACATGGAAGGACTACAGAGCTGATGTTTGCCACTGCAGGGAGAAAATTTGTGTGGCCAAAGCTTGATTAGAGTTCAAGCTGGCCAACACTGTGAAGGACAACAAGAAGGGCTTTTAAAAATAAGTTCACAACAAAAGGAGGATCAGAGCTAACACTGATCCATTGCTTGGTGAGGTGGGTCACAGACAAAGCAGAGATGTTTAATGCCCTCTGTGCCTCTGCCTTTAACACCAGTGATGGGCCCTGGGATCCCCGGAGCCCTGTGTAGAAAGACTGTGACTGGAGGAATGATAATCACCCAGCCGACAATGAACTTGTTTGAGAACTGCTGCTCCAGCTGGATGTGTATGGATCTATGGGGCCCTGTGGGATTTATCCCGTGGGATTTATACCCGAGTACTGAAAGAACTGTCCCATGTTATCACGGGACCTCTCTCCCCTGCTTAACCCTTAACTAACTGCTTAACCAACTTAATTTCCTTTTATGACAAGGTCACACAAGATCAAGGGAAGCGAGTAGATGTGGGGTTTTTTTGATTTTAGCAAAGTTTTTGATGCTCTCTCTTGCAGTATCTTTCTGGGCAAAATGTCCAGACACAGCTAGACATATCCATAATACCTTGGGTGAGCAATGGGCTGACAGGTTGGGCTCAAAGAGTTACAGTAGACGGGAATACATCAGGCTGGCAGCCAGTCACCAGTGGAGGTCCCCAGGGCTCAGTTAATGCCTCAGTTAGAGGCCAGTGCTCTTTAATGTTTTTATTAATGATCTGGACGCAGGAATCGAATGTTCATTAAGTTTGCCGATGCTACTAAATTAGGAGGAGCTGTGGACTCCCTCGAGGGTAGAGAGGCCTTACAGAGAGATCTGGGTAGGCTAGAGATCTGGGCAATCACCAGCTGTAGGAAATTTAACAAGAGCAAGTGCTGGATTCTCCAGCTGGGGTGGGGTAATTCTGGCCATGTGTACAAGTTAGGGGGTGAGAGGCTGGCCAACAGCATTGAGGAAAGAGATCTGGGGGGTTGGGTTGATGGCAAGTTGAATATGAGTCAACAGTGTGCCCTGGCAGCCGAAAGGACCGACCGTGTCCTGGGGTGCATCAAGCACACCATAGCCAGCTGGTCGAGGGAGGTGATTGTCCCACTCTGCACTGGTGCGGCCCCACCTCGGGCGCTGTGTGCAGTTTTAGGTGCCTTAATATAAGAAGGACATCAAACTATCAGAGTGTGTCCAGAGGAGTGACCAAGATGGTGAAAGGCCTTGGGGGCCAGACTTACAAGGAGTGGCTGAGGTCACTTATTTTTTTGAGCTTGGTGAAAAGAAGGCTGAGGGGTGACCTTATCGCAGTCTACAACTTCCTCAAGGAGGGCGGCAGAGGTGCTGAGCTCCTCTCTGGTGACCAGCGACAGGACACGAAGAAACGGGATGAAGCTGTCAGGGGAAGTTCAGATTGGACATTAGGAAAAGGCTTTTCATGGAGAGGGTGGTCTGTCACTGGAACAGGCTCCTCAGGGCAGTGGTCACAGCATCAAGCCCGTCAGAGTTCAGAGAGTATCTGGACAACACTTTTAGTCGTATGGTTTAGTTTTAGGTAGTTGCAAGGAGCAGGAAGTTAGACTTCATGGTCCTTATGGATCCCTTCCAACTTGAGATATTCTATGATTTTAACTTAGAGAAACACGAGACTTTGACATAACAGCAACAACATCATCTCTATACAGAAAGGAATATACTTAAAAGAAAAATGACTGATTTTTCAAGACCTTTGCGAAGACTTGTGTAATTCACATTCAGTGTATCACTGCAAAAAGGAATGTAGTGTAATTCATAGACAGGTAAATTAACTAACTGGATTTTTATACCTTTTCCTTGTCTTTACTAAATGTATTTTTTAGAATCCAAAGCCTAGCATCAAGGCAGCAAAACACCGACAGCTAGTTATAGGTACTTGCAGGATTTCAAAACAGAAAGAAAAGGCTTCAAAAGGATTTTTCGCTAGGGTGCGCTCGAAGAACACGGCTTTGGCTTTTGGGGACAGGACTGCGACACTGAGCAACTCTGTCACCGGCCCTGAGCTGCCCCCTCTAGTTGAACCTGCTTTTACCAGGGGGGTGGGAGTGGGTGATCTCCAGAGGCCCCTTCCAACATGAGTGATTCTGTAATTCTGTAGCTCATTCAGCATGAGCAATTTTTAATTTTTTTTTTTTTTTCACAGAAGAGAATATGAGCCTATTTGCTGTACTAACGAAGCTGTAAGCACAGGAGGCAGCATGAAAGTAAGTGCAGTGAGAGCTCTGAGCTCATGTGGTTGACTGTGTCTGCTAGGGCTTTAAAATGCTGAAATCAGCATTTATAATTTGAAAACTCAAGAATAAAATTGCATCTCATTCTGATCCAAAGTCTTTTTAAAAAGATTTCCCATAAATGCATGTGAAAATACCATTTTTGTTGTTGTTGTTGTGAAATACTCTTGAGGTGCATCAGGTGAGTTTCTAGATGATCATCCTGTGAGCCTTAAACTTTCTGAAAAGGAGTATTTTGGAGCTGCACAAATATCTTTTGGCATCAGATCTTTATTTTTGACCTGTCTGTACCTGCGAGCCATAACTAATAACCTCTCTTTGCACTTTTGTGAATCACAATTTATAAGTATAATTTTCATAAATAAGGAACCCACCAAACTAATGGTTTCAGAATAAAATTCTGTCTTCCAGCAGAAATTTGCCTTTCTCTGATTTTCATGTCTAAGTGTGCAGGATTTGGATATGTTCCTATTTATATATACAAATCCATATTTTTTTTAATAAATGTACATACACAGAGATATGTGTCTCACTCCTACTTGTCCTACCTGTCCTACCCAGGCTGTGCAGTCCCTGAGAGACTGTTTTAGTGCATAACACTTGGTCTTGGTGCCTACTGGCAGTTTCCTCATTCCCTTATGCTGAGAATAGGAAGTCTTCACTACCCCAGTAGCCTGCATACTTTTGGAGGGGCTGATCCTTTCCACTGAGAAGAGACTGCAAGGCAGAACTCTCAACACCTGGAAGATTTTACTCCTCTGTCCTCACAGGGTGGAAATGTGGAGCTATTCCTTCCTCCTCAGGAAGATGTTAAACTTCTTCACCAAAGCTTAGAAAAAGCAGAAACCCTGGCAGTCATCACCCCTTTGGAGGGAAGAGAAAATAAATAGCATGCTTAGAGAGAGGCTCATAGAATTATAGAATGGTTAGAGTTGGAAGGGACCCTAAAGATCATGTAGTTCCAACCCCCCTGCCCTGGGCAGGGACACCTCCCACTAGATCAGGTTGCTCAGAGCTCCATCCAACCTGAACTTGAACACTTCCAGGGATGGAACATCCATGACTTCTCTGGGCAACCTGTTCCAGTGCCTCACCACCCTCACAATAAATAATTTCTTCCTAATATCTAAATCTATCCTCCTTCAGTTCAAAACCATTACACCCTCATCCTCTCACTGTACTCCCTGATAAAGAGTCCCTCCCCAGCTTTTCTGTAGGCCCCCTTTAAGCACTGGAAGGCCACCATAAGGTCTCTCCAGAGCCTTCTCTTCTCCAGGTTGAATATTCCCAACTCTCTCAGCCTGTCCTCATAGGAGACGTGCTCCAGCCCTCTGATTATCTTCGTGACCCTACTCTGGACCTGCTCAACAGGTCCGTGTCTTTCCTGTGCTGAGGGCTCCAGAGCTGGATGCAGTACTCCAGGTGGGGTCTCATGAGAGGGCTGGTATTTGCATAGCTTTTTTAGACTAGATTTTTCATGGCTTCTACTTACAGATATTTTGTGGGATGGTGGTTATTTGGTTGGTTTTGGGAATGCCAGAGATGGAGTTCCATTCTCCCTCACACTGGCAGAATGAAGATACTTGGCCCTTACAGCCTCCTGGGGAAACATGACGATCCCAGTGCATTTTGGTAGAACCGGCTGAGCTGTCTGATGAGGTGTGCAAGCAGCCAGAGAGATGAGACACACAGAACTCTGTCACAACCTTTCCTCTAACGTTTGTTAGCCTCCCGTCATGCTGTTGAATACTCATTTGACTTGCAAGCTCCGGTGAAAAGTTCTTACTAGCTGCCATCGAGAAACACAGCAGGTAATACTGATGGACTGTGCAGAGGAATACAAAATAGCGGCGCTGTTTTATGGCAGTGTTCACAGTAGGTGGATGACATCCAAGCTTTGTCCCAAGGTCAAATCATTCTATACCCCTAATAATTTAAAATGTGCAATGCACAATGCAAATACCTTAATGTGAGAAATAATTTCATTGTCTATCTTGAAGGAGTTTGAGATTAGCATGTGTGTTTTGACTCCAAAGTTAGAGAATTTTTTTTTCTCATGTTAGCTTCTCAAGGAAAAAAAAAATCTCTTAGGCAAGTTAGAGTATCTTCTGACTGCTTCTCAGTCTTCAGTATGTTTATTCTCACAAAATATATTAAAAAGTTGGAAGATCCTGATTGCATTTACAGTTTGAAAATGAGACCCACGGTGGGTAGGGCTCAGATTTTTAAGCATAATTAGATTTTTTTTATTTGCACCCCCCCAGTGAAAATGAGCCACGGAAGTAAGTCCATCATAGCTTTTAGTGTGTAGTTTCAGTCACGCAGGAAATCTGCGATGGACTAAGTCCTTGGGCAGACATCCTTCACTGGTACTGAACACAGGCCTGTGCCCCCCAAACTTGTAAATAATTCTCCAACCTGCTGTTGTTTTGGCTGATTAATAAAACAGAGGAGCTTTTGTGGAGAGTGATCTACGGAAGGAAGAGGATGATGCAATCTGAATTCTGATGACTTTGGGTTCGGTTTGCATTTTGTCTCCCTAAATCCAGAATTTCAATGCCTTATCCTGTTGCTTCTAGTCACTTAGGTTTTAGAGAGATACTCATGTACGTGTTCAATGTCTCCAAAACCATCCTGGGATTCCTGAAGCAACATGGTCCATGGTGGACCTGCAGTGTCTATGAGTATATGCTCATCAGAGGAGAGACTTCCCTGCTAATATGTAATTTATCATGCGTTGTCAGTCCATCTTGCTACATTTTGCAGCTTCATTTAGATAATAAAGAAAAAGAAAAGCAAAAAATGAGCAAGTTCATGTCAAGTGTAACTCTTTGCCCCTGTATGGACACAGTTGTTTGTACTAAATGAAGTTATTTCAACAGAAGATGAGGAAGACCTATCTCAAAAATTCCCTAGCCTGGTAGAGAAGATCATTGTCTGAAAGGTGAGAAAGCTCATTTCAAATCCCTGCTCCAAGTCAGGCAGAGCAAGGGGCTGGGATAAAAACTCTTCACACTCTGAAATTATTTGTGAATGTATTTCCTGTAGTTTCTTATGAGGCAGGGCTTTCTTGGGCTGCTGAATGATGATGCTCTTTGGGAGGGCAGCTGTTTACATGTGACTGTGGGGAGGCTCTGCAGTCATCAAGAGGCAAAAAAAATAATAAAAACTGCTTCCCACTTGAGCACATAGTCAAAGACTTAATTCATATTTAGGTGGCTGAAGAGAAGGAGACCAACAAGCCATCTGACTGATGGCACCCTGTGACAGTGGCTACCCCAGGGCGCTACTGGCAGTCAGGGTGGGGAGAAAAGGCTCAAAACCTGTTCGTCTCCTTCATAAATCTGTGCTGGGCAGATCTGTGTCTCGGATCTCTATCTGGAAAGTCTGAATCCTCTACCTGGAAAAAAACCTTTAGGACAAACATGAGATGTACCAAGACTCTTTGGGAGGCTGCAGTTCAGTGAGCTGAATTTGAAGGATTACCAGCAACACTGATGCTTCGTTTCAGTAATCTTTGAAGAAAAGAGGAAGATCCTAATCAAAAGACTGCATGGCGTTTATGTTGACATCCAAAGAAGTCCTTCCCTAATATTCTGCTGGGGCTGGAAACACCTCAGTTTATGAATCCAGTCATTGAAAATATGATCACAGAAACTAGAGACCATAATAACTTGAGGGCACTGCTGATAATATTCCTGGTAAATAAAATGTAATTATGGTAGGTGGAACAGCAGATTTCCCCAATAAGAGCTTGCGTGGCAATAATATGTTTTGAATACACGGTACTTTGCCTGTGAGGTCAGGAGTGATCCTCGAGAGTTTTACTGGATGATATAATGGAGTTTGTATATTGGCAGAGCTTATAGGATCAATAAATAAAGATACTGCATTGCAAGCTGTGAATTAATGATCGCTGCAAACAGTTGGCTGAGATTGCTGTCACTGAAAGTATGCAAATAAAAGAATTACAGCCTAGCTGTAATTTGTAATGCTCATTGCTAAGACCCACTTTTGGAAATTTGCCTGGATAGGGTGTTTAAACCCCCCCCATACAATCCTATGTGCTTTTAAAAAAAAAAAAAGCTTTATAATTCTTATAAAGTACAATAATATAAATGTCATATCTCAGGACATAATACCTTAAGAAGTAAATTCCCTGCCCTCTTACAGAAAGACAAAACCTCCATGCAGAAGTGCTAACTCCAGATTTTGGGACCTGCCTTGCAAAGCTGGGGAGGCTGCGGGTACATCAATGAGTTTCACTGGTTGGGAAGAAAAAAAATATTTCCTGTTTGGTATGAAATGAAGTTGAAAAGTACTAAAAATGACAAGCAGCCCACACAAAAGTCTGCAGAGAAATTTGCAGATGTGTGTGTTTTCAAATAAATTAATTTTACCCTGGCCAGTATTCAGTCAAGTTTTAAACAGTAAGACTACAAAATTATCCCTGATCTTGTAACGATGCCAAATGTAAGAGAAACACAAATTGAGGTGTCCTCTGAGTGTGTATTTCTGGTGTCATCCTTAATTTACTTACCTTCAATAGCCGAAACCCAGTTAATGACTTAAAGTTACTAAAGACATTCCTCAAACAAAATGTTTTGATGTAGATGTGAAGAAAAAAATAGACATGTGACCAGGGACTTCTGTTTTTTGAAACATCAGATCCGTTTGCAGGAAAGATTATTTTTAAAGAACATTACAATTGCCTTGGAAATGTAATTTCTTGAAAATTAGGAAGGCAAGGTATATTGTGGTTTTTGTCAATCAGGGTTTCTCTGGACCTTATACTTGGTCCATTTTTGGTTTATTTCTCCTCTCTGTATTCTAAAGCCCATTTTAGTCTAATTTATAGAGGCTGCCAGTGAGGGGTGCTAAATAACCACCCTGGAGAGGCTGCACCTCCAGGAGCTGTGTCCTGCTGCAAGCAAAAATTATGTTTAAGCATAAAAACGAACCCCCCAGGCAAGGGAAAGCTGTGAAAGCCCCACTTTATAAAGCCAAAATTAAAGGACCGTCAGGATTTTACTCCTCAGAAGCAGCCAGGGTGGAAAAATCCTCGGGTAGTTTTTAGTCTGTGAGAGTGCAGTCAAGAGGGAGGATCCAGCAGTGTGAGATGCCCAAGGTCGGCTGGAGGGGACGAGGTCTTGGGCGTGAGTGACCTGGGGGGCAGAGAGGAGAGCTGCCGGGGTGGGCATGGCATGGTACGAGTGAAAACGTAGACCTTCCCAAGGCGGGGAGTTTCGTACGGTGTATTTTAAAGTTTAGATGCTAAAAAAGGAATAGCCTTGAGGTTCTTCTGTCTTGTCTTAGTTGTCAAATATGTGAGAGATCCTTTTGATTTAGACCAGTTTAACAGTGTATTTTCTCACTGTGGACATTTTATTTTCTTTTAATTCTAGACAAAACAGCATATCCTTCCTCTTTCATGTTAGCCGCTTGCTCACTAAATCTTCTGGTGAAGGTTTTTAGCCTTAAAGCTGGAAATGTGCATTACCTAAGTCCAAAAGAATACTCTTTGGTAATATACTCAGCAGTTTCCATTCCTGCAACATCCTTTAAAGTGAAAGTTGCACTGGTGAGTTACACTGGAGCTGGAAGTCTTGTTGGATCCATCAGGTATCGAGCAGATGCTCACCGCCTCCCAATGAGATGCTTTGTAGCAGTGTCTCAGGTTGGGTTTGGATGTAGTTCAAAGTAGAGGTTAAAGGTGCAAATATAACCAGGTAAGACAACTGAAAACTCCCTTTTTTGAAGAAAGAAATCCCTTCTTGGATTTCTGACGTGACTTTTTGTAGGATTGGAGGGAGCGACGTCTGGTCCTCTTGAGGAGGGGAAGTAGGATGGGGGCAGTCCCGTTGCAGCAAATGGGGGAGACAGTAGAAGAACAGACAGCTTCCTTTACCAGCTGGAAGCCAGCAGTGGTGGGAGGAGTATTTTCTCCCTCTGTCGGAGGCTAAGTGGGTACTTGCATCCTGGCTCCTAAATGACAGTTTCCTACAGGTCCCTGAAGAGAAAGCCTTTTCTTCTCCTTTCTGAACAAAACTCAGTGAAATAAAACATGTAATTTCATTTCATTCCGCACAAATTGCTCCTCTGGGCACAATGAAACATTTTGTTCTCAGGCACGAGTGGGTCAGTGTGGTCTCAACACTCATCTGCCATGTGAGGTTCATCTTTCAAGCTGCTGGAGACGATTTGTTCTGGGCTCCTGTGCTAATGCCTTGGGCATCCTGATGATGCTCTGGGACAGACAGCATCCGAATAACAGTCCTTACGGCTGGGCTAGGCAGCAATGGACACTGCTCATGGAGAGTGGTCTGGCTCTGGCAGTTGGGCAGGAGGATGGCCGAGCCTCAGCCTGGCCTGGTGGCTGGAGGATCATCCTCAGATGATGGGGCCAATTTGTCTTCGCTCGGCAAGAGGTGAGGACTGCCTCTAGCACTCTGCCCCTATTGCTCAGCCAGCTGTAGCAGGGGAAGCGCTACTACCTTGGGGCTAATTTTCAAATAACTCGGGGTTGAAAACTGAGCCTTTTGGCAAAGAGGAAAAATAATGTCCAACTTTGTCTCCTCATCTGCTGGTTCCCATTCAGGGCTGATGCCCAGCACCAGCTTGCTTTTTTCTTTCTGTCCCTCTCTGTGATTTCATTTGTAGGTCACTGGGGTCTGATCCCCTTGCCTCAGTGTCTGAAGCCTGCAGTGAGTTGCTGGCAGCAGGATGGGCAGCCGTATGATTTATCCCAGAGGGATGCAACTCTTCCTTGGGAATGCTGCTTCAGGACAAAGCTGATGAACTGCAAGCTTTTGGTTTGTGTAGTCCAAACAAGTAACATGGACAACAAGTAACGCTTCATAGAATCATTGAAGGGATTGGGTTGGAAAGGACCTTAAAGGTGTTCCAACCCCCCTGCCCTGGGCAGGGACACCTCCCACTAGACCAGGCTGCTCAAAGCCCCATCCAGCCTGGCCTTGAACACTTCCAGGGATGGGGCAGCCACAGCTTCTCTGGGCAACCTGTTCCAGTGTCTCACCACCCTCACAGTGAAGAATTTCTTCCTAATGTCTAGTCTAAATCTCCCCTCTTCCAGTTTGAAGCCATTACCTCTCATCCTATGACTACATGCCATTGTAAAAAGTCCCTCTCCAACTTTCTTATAGGCACCCTCCAGGTACCTATAGGTTTGCCATCCTTTTGCAGAAGATTTGAACATAAGAGCTTCCTGAGCAATTCTTGTGAGGGTTTGCTCTTTGATTTATCCAATCAACACCTTTTTGTGCACTGGTGCACAGTCTGTCACTTCTGCAGCACAGGACCGTGTGCCACAGCAGCCAAAAGAAGGCAGCAGGAGTGAGGAACCCCAGCAGTGCTGGGGCCACCTTCCCAGAGGCATCTGGCTGCGATGGAGCTGCCCATAGCCCCCCGCCTTGGGGCCTGAGCCCGAGGGCAGCAGCTGGGCTGCTGTGGCTCTTCACAAGGCAGGGGCTCTTGCCCAGGGGCAGGGGGCAGTTCTGCATGCTTCCCCCCAGATAATGGTATCACAGCATCGACCGTGACGAAACTAAATATGGATCCCAACATCCTCAAAACTGCAATATGGCCCTGTGCTTTTAGTGCGGTGTAATTCCCACTGAGAAAAGCTGTGCTCTTCCAGGCTGCTGTTTGCTCTCTCGCATTCACACATGCACACACTCACACTTCATCTCTTGCCTGCCGACTTGTTTTAGCCCTTGCTTTCAGAGTGCCTCCTTCATGAAATATCTATGGGTTTGATTATTTTCCCCAGGTATATTGGCTTGCATCTTCTCCAGATTAAACTTCACAGTTATTCTTTGTCTGTACATGATTTGCAAACTTTTCGGGTCCTGTTGTGTTATTTCTCTGTCCGCACTTGTGATTGTAACACCTCCCAGCCCCATATTGCCTGCAAATGCAGCATCCTATTTTCTGTACAGACTAATAAGAAGACATCAGCTTGACACCAGCTCTGGTATCTGCCAGGACACGTGCTCCTGACTAGACTGCTCTTCTGCTCTATGCCCTGAAGAAGTGAAGCTGTGGGAAGTCGGTGGGGTGCCTTGCCTCACAGCCAAGGGTGTGAGCTCGTGCCTTGAGCTGCTGTCGATGAGCATGGGGCAACCAGCTCAGCTGTGGGCAACTGGGTGGTCATTCGGGCTGGGCCCCTCGGTCTGTCACTGGTGTTAGCAGCTGGATTAGCCTTGACAGACCTGTGAGGAGTGTGGGGGTCTCCAGCCCTTCCTGACCAAGCCTAAAAGCCCGCTGCGGTGGGGAGACAACTCGACCAAAGCTGTTGGTGCCAACTTTTAGCCTTTCGCAGTGCTTCGAGATTACACACTAGCAGTATGACAGCGTATTTATTTAGTGTCATGGCAGCAACCTGTTCAGGAACACTCAGCAGGAAGTCCCTGTGGTTAAAATGTAAAAGTGGAAGGCATTGTAGTTAGGGGAGAGAGGAGAGACCCGGTGATCCTAAAGTTGGGACTTGAACCTGCTTCTTCCCTCCTCTTCTCTGGCATCCACGTGGGCCTTGGGATCACTGCCTGCCCACGTTCAGCTCTGAAACAAGGACGGTATTTTTCTGTGTCCAGGAGGGCTGAAAAATTATCTTCCTGAGCCTAATACGAGCAGCTGTCAAAGAATGAAATTTTGCCATTTTGTAAGACATGGGATAGGCATGGTAATTACTGTCTCAGGACTAAGACTCACTTCAGGCTTGCACAAAAATTGAGTAGGCGATAAGAGCCAGAGCTGTGGGCAATTACATGGGTGAGTCTGTTCATACACATCTGTGCTGAGGCTCTTCACTTCACAGGTAAAGCACGTCTTGCTGGATGCATAAAGTATGATAATTCCCCAAATGGCAGATTAGAGCAGGAAAAGCACTCATTTAGTGTAATTCTACCCTTTATTTTCACAAGGACTGGGTAAATATATTAGCAGCCAGGAGCTCTTTTGTACTTGTTGCGGATGGATATGCTTGTCCGCTTTGTGTCTGTATGGCTTCACAGTTCCCATGGAGTTACAGGGATGGAGACCTGATATTTAGCTTCAGGGGCGACAGGGGATGGAGGATAGAAATGGTTTGGGGTTGACTGGGAGCTCTCCCAGGAGGAAGAAGAGCTGAGCAGCGAACATCTGCATTACGCCTCTGCTCCCCTGGGTGTTAGTGCCGGGGGAATTTGGCTGCTGGCATGGTCGGGCAGCCGTATTGATGACGGTCCCAAGGGAGGGATGGGGGAGTCCCACCACATACCACTGGAGCCACCCACTTCCACTTGCCCTGCCTGGGATTTTTTCTCTGCTCTGCGGTTTGCTTCTCTTTTCCTTCCTCTTCCCTCCCTCTCACAGCTTTGCTGCAGCCTTTCTCTTGCTGGCTGGGGCTGTCTCAAGAGGTTTAAGGAAGGACTCAGTGCTGCTGGCCAAGAGCAGCTTGGCCAAGAGCAGCCACGGTGAAGGAAGATGAAATAACTCCAAAGTCTTATCAAGGGCGGCTGCATGGGTTGCTGGGTCTAAGTTCTGTTTGTGAAGGACCCCAGCTGCAAGATGATGCAGAAATCCTCCTGGAGATCCCCCACAGCACTGGTTTGGTTCTCAGGTCGTGCAGGTGAGGAGGAATAAAATCTCTGGACTCAGGCAACACTAGCCTTTGTTGCAGACTGCAGAGGTCTGCAGCTCTAAATAAACAGTCTTATATTCCTCCTCTGCTGCTCTGCTGAGGGGTCCTACTGTGTCCTGCTTCTGCATCATCTGCTAAAAAGCCACCCTCAAGCTTGGCTTTCCCATGTGGGCTCACGGTCCTGTGGTAGCTGGTGTGTTGGCTGTGGCCAGAGCTGCACTCTCACTGACCATCCCCTGGATACTGGAACAGCCCATGGCATCCCTGTGGCTGATCTGCTTCCCTCTGTGTCCTCCAGCTCCTGCCCAGCCTGGAGCAAACCCGCGGTGAGGAGAAAGTGTGGAGTGGCCACGGCAGCATCGTGGTGGTGCCGGGGCTGGGCATGGCAGCGAGGTGGCTGATCTGAGCTCTCATCTCTCTCCCTGGGTTGAAAACACTTGATAAACATTTGAGAAAAGGATAAAAAGAAGGAGGAGAAGAAATAAATTTGACACATTTAAAAAAATAAAAAACCTGTCCAGGACTAGATTGTAAAACGTGTTCGGTTAAAAATATAAGAAATACTTTAATAAACGCAAGTCAATATTGTAGCTGATTAACTTCTGAAAACCCGAGGTAAGAGTTGAGTTACACTTATTAATCTATGATGGAGATTTAAGTGAGACGTTAAAGAGATGTGTTCTGAGTAATATATTGGATTTGCTGTCATTTTATGAAGTCAGAGGCAGGGCTGGCACCGTGCCTTCCTTCACTTTGCTCCTGCATCATACGAGCACTTGATATTGTCACACAAGGGAAAGGAGCGGGCACCAAGGGTGGATTTTCAATTTCGTATTATCACACTTTGGCCCAAGGAAAGTTGTTGGCTTAAAGGGGCTAAAATCAGGCCTGAAACCCATCTAAACAGAAAACAGACAGTTTTTGCACCCTCAGATATTACTGGCATTGCTACCCAGTACCCCAGAAACAGATTTATGTTTAAATCACAGCACTCTGCTCAGTGAGAATGGCAGTTTTAGACTTGCCACAAAGGTCTTTTGTGCTGCACTCCTCTTAAAAACATGATTTTAGTGTCTCCATTATTCAGCTGTGGTTGCGCTTGGGCCATTGGAAGATCCCGGGCTGCCACGGAGCCTCCCGTACGATGGCAGAGGGACATGGTGCGAAAACAAAGAAAAAACTCTAATCTGCATTGAGCCGTAATGAAACTAAATTTTGCCTTAACTGCGTTCGGTTCTTCTGCCTTCGCATGCCAAAGGCTTTTTTTCCTAATTGAAAATGATAGCTCCCTGGGTGCCGGGGAGTCATGTGGCAGCCTTTTATTGCCAGGCGGATTATGTGCCCGCTATATTTCACACACCGCCTGGAGAAATGCGGCAGATTTTATTGATATGAGGGACAGTCCCTCATCAGGTTTTTTTTCTGTCTCTCTCATACGCTTGCATCCTTAGCACAGCTCATTTCCAATTTTATTAACATCTGGGATGTGGTAGGAAGGCTTCAATACAAAAATTAGCAGAGAGCTCAGTAAGAAAAATTCCCTGATGCTTGGATTACAGGGATGCGCATGCATGCGCTTCCACTATTTTAGTAAAGGAAAATTTAGGAGAAAAAAAAGTCCCCTGAATTTGTTTGCCCATCAAGAAGTTAAAGAAAAGAAAATAATCTGTCCTCAAAAAGGTTAATTTAGTCTATCAAGCCGAGAAGATTAATGGAAGTGCAAAAACTAGTATAGTTTAGAAACTAAGTCAGGTTTTGAAAGCAAGATAAGGCTAATGACAAAATAAATCACTTTATAGCTGTTTAGCGAGAGGGGTTTATGACTTATGAGGTACCGGGTGAGTATCACTTTCTGAGCTGCTGCTGCTCCCCAGCGACTGTGGGCCAGCAGCTCCCTCATCCCTTGGTCACCCACTGGGATTGCATCCTTGCGTCCCGCTAGGGACATGCTGAGCCAGGGGGATGCTGTGCCCAATATCACTGGTCATGGGCAGCAGGGCTGTGGGACAAAAGTTCACTGCATCTGCTTGAACCTGAAGTAGTTGGTGACAACAGGATGACCGTGAGCCAGCAATGTGCCCTTGTGGCCAAGAAGGCCAATGGCATCCTGGGGTGCATCAAGAAGAGTGTGGCCAGCAGGTGGAGGGAGGTCATCCTCCCCCTCTGCTCTGCCTTGGTGAGTCCTGTGTCCAGTTCTGGGCTCCCCGGCTCAAGAATCACTGAATAACANGGTATCAAGACGATGGGGCCAGGCTCTTTTCAGTGGTGCCCAGTGACAGGACAAGGGGCAACGGGCACAGACTGGAACACAGGAAATTCTGTCTCAACATGAGGAGGAACTTCTTTACTTTAAGGGTGGCAGAGCACTGGCACAGGATGCCCAGAGACGTGGTGGAGTCTCCTTCTCTGGAGATATTCAAAATCCGCCTGGACATGTTCCTGTCCGGCCTGCTCTAGATGAACCTGCTCTGGCAGGGGGTTGGACTAGATTATCTCTGAAGGTCCCTTCCAACCCCCACCATTCTGTGATGCTGTGAGAAAATGAGGTGATCTTGGGAGCTCCCTCTCAAGCTGCAGCCACTCTGGGGTGGTGGTCTCAAATGCTGACCAGCATCGCACCCCACCACTGCTGGGCAGGCACAGGGAGGGAGCAGGAGGGAAAAGACCACCTTGGAAATAGATAAACGCCATCTGAGCACTCCCGGAGCTGGGCTGAAGAGCTACGAGCTGCTCTGTGCCATCTTGCTTGTGCTGAACCCCAGGCGCTGCCTGCCAGTGCTGCAGGGGCAGTGGGAGATGCTGCCACACCAGTTGCTCGAGTACGCAGTAATGTCTAAGGAGGCATCGCTTCAGGCACCAGCCAATATTCAGGTGGTGATGAGATTCTCCGTATCCTTGGGATAACCTCCCCTCCCAGCACAATGGCCAATGCCCAGGATGGGGGACGCAGAGGCTGGAAGGTGCCTCGGGCACTCGCCCTCTCTCTGTTCTTGGTACAAATAACCCAACACCCACTGGAGCAGCCACTGGTGACCTGATCCTCCCCGCCCCAGACACCCTCTCTCATGTTCTAGTGCTCTCTCTCCCTCCCAGCTAATGAATATTTATTTAGACAAAGTGAAGCAGTGCTTTAACAAATTATCTTGGGCAAAACTTACCCTTGATTTGGTGTGTGTTTCCAGAGCATTTTACTGTCCTCTGCTCAGGGTAAATGGATGGAGGTGTAATATTGCAGCAGCTCTTCATATTAAGCCATGGGAAATGCTGAAGGATGCATTTTTCTGCCTTTAAATCTGAATGAGTGCTGCCCTTTTTAATGAAGGGCTCTTCTATGAGGACTGGAGAGTGGAAGGAAGGAAGACTTAATTTTTTGTTTCATCTTCCCTTTAAAGTGTCTGTTCCAGAGTCATATAACGTTAAATAGAAAGTTTGGGCATTGTATCATTTCTGAAATGAATCCTATTGCTGCACCCACAAGCTCATAGGAGGTCATCAGAGGAAATCCAGAAGCTGCCAGAAGGTTCATGCCTTTCAGACAAAGGCATCCATAGCTCAGACCTAGAGGTGGCTTTCTTCAAGTTCCTGGTGTTGCCCTACAGCCGACATCTGAAACTCTTGCAACACAACCCCCTCTAAGGCCAGCGCAGGTCGCCCTGGACCTGCTTAAATCGCATCAGTCAAAATGGCACGCAGTGCTGCAGCTTTGAAAGAGCTCAGCAAGAACGCCTGGCTCTTTTAAGGGCTGGTACTAAAGCAGTGATGCCGTTACATATAGATATACGTGTATGTACATATATGCATGTGTATGTGTGCTCTGTGAAGGCAAGATCCATGGTGTTCAACTTGTGCAGCCACCTGCACTGCCGCCGGTGGAAGCAGTAGCTGCTGGCTTTCCTCAACTCACCCGCTCACAAGAGCTGCAGGTTCGCAGCCACGTCATCGGAGCCCTTCGAAAATCACCTGCTGTATTTTCTAATAACAGTGAGTTAAACAGGCGCTCGTTAGTTGTCTGAATTTGCAAAACTGAGTCCTTCTTCTCCCATGGTGAGATGAATCCCTTTGGAATGATGCACTGGACGGTCCCTAAAGGCCTCCATCATAGGATCAGAGCTGGTGGGTGAAACGAAAATAATCCCGGCTGCTCCCTGAACAGACCCCCCTCCTCAATGGGGCTACAATCACCACTCACTGATTTCCTTTCCTAAAAGTCCAGGCCGCCCCTGGTGTATTCACTTCCTTTCAAATGTCCTTTTAATGGTAGATTTGGGTGAGTTATTTGTCTATTCTACACTAAATGGTCTGAGGGCCCAACAATTTATACACACACAACTTGTGTCACATTTACAGATCTATTACCTTTTTCCTGCCTTGTAGAGATTCATGTGTATTTTTCTGCATGAGACATATTTTAAAACGGAAAATAAAAATAACACATTAATCCTTTCCTTCCTCTGCCTCCCAGATGAGCAAAACTGTTGGAGGAAGCTCAAAACTGTTCCTTAATTTATGGAGAAATGCGGAAGCCTAAATCAAGCTCTGAGAAGATTAGATTACAGACTTTCAGTGGAAAAGCTTCAGGGAGACCAATTCTGGGAGTTGCTGAAAGCTTCGAGTTGTTGAACGCCCTCCCCCGGAGCTGCCATGGGCACCTCTTCCCTCCGGGATGAGACTGAGGAAAATTATTGCCTTCCCTGTGGAAAAATGCCGAGATGGTACAAACACCCGCGCAGATCTCATGCCTACATGGTGGGCTGCTGCGGACACCGGCCCCGGTACCCACCACGCCTCACCCCAGAGCTCGGCATCGGCACTGCAGCGTGGAGGGGTGTGCAAGAGCAACATGCCAAGCAGGTTTGAAGGCTTCGACTTCTACAGTTACTTTTTTTACGACGGATGAACCTACTGGCACAAAAGGTGCTGCAGATCCAACATGGGGCAACCACCTAGAGAGAGAACCCCCAGCAGATGGTGGCCTCTTGGGAAGCCGATGGTGTCGGTTGTATTTAATTTTTCGGGTGTTCCCTGTTATTGTTGCTGCCTAAGAGTGTCACCTGGGCAGTGCTGCCATGTATGAACCTGCTAATCTAATGAGAGAAATAGGCCAGGAGTGCAGGAAATGTTTTCCTGCCTTTCGGAGGCACCGCAATGTGTTACATCAGAGGAGAACAAGCTGGGAGCAATAGACATAACAGGATTAAAATGGTGCTGCTCTGTCATTTTCCACACTAAGCCGGGTGCCTGAGAATTGCTGAAATACGGCTGAAATGCTGCTGCTCTACATCTTGTTTAAAAAAGTGATTTGTTAAAAGAAAACCCCCAAATAACCAAGTCTACTCCATTAAAATAATATGTAAACACTGGCCCCACAGTTTAACCGTCACACATTTTGATAGCCTTTAGGAACAGAAAGGCAATTTTCGCCCCTCTCTGCATTATCATATAACCTCATCAGAAGATAAACAGCCTCCTTACCCCCAAACATTTTGCAATTTGCATTTAGATTGTTCGGTGCCAATGTTCAGGATAAGATACTTCCCAGCTCTGCCAAACAAAACCTGATCATCATTTAGCAGCGTGGCAGTCAATTTATGTTTCCATTAATGCAGATCCCAGGCAATTATGTGGGGAGGGGGGGGGAAAAGCCTTAACAAATTGCCCCCCCATTCCCCGCTAGGCTCATTTTCCAGTGGGCAGCTGGAGGGCAAATTCGACATATCCATGAGGAAGAGCAAGTAAATGCCTTTCTGCTATCGCTGGGGAGAAAGGAAAGGTGTTGGGGGGCAGCTCATGGACCCCTTGGCTGTGCAGCATCACACAGGAAAGCTGTCCCCGAGCATCTCATGGTGTCAGCGGTGATGGGGGGAAGGGATCCAACAGCTGGCTCAGGGGGGCAGTGGGGATGTGTCAGGCTTCGACCCTCAGCCTGATGCAGCGACGGAGCCGGGGCCCTGGCAGGTTTCCTCAGCAGGCGGAGAGTCCTGTCCTGTGCCCGTAGTCCCCTGGGCTTCCTTGGGGATCCTAGCCTTGCTTGGCTGGATGGGATGGCAGAGGATGTGTCTTCCTGGTGATGAGACTCCATTGCTGCTGTGCACACCACAAAGCTGCCCTCCTGGGGCCGGATGGTGGCTTGCATGTGTCAACATGGTTAGCATCAGCTTTAGCAAGCTCTTCGGCAGATAGGAAATGCAAATTTAATACATTTTCCTTCTCTGACAGTAAGTGGAAGACACTCCTCCCTTCCCTCCTGTCTCAATGGCCTCATTTCTCCTCTGCCCCATCACTTAGCTGTGCTCCCTGCCCCTGGTGTGCTCCCCACGGGGAGCCCTTGGGCAACAGTAACCTTGCCGTCGAAGACATCTCCTCCATCACCCATCCCCATCTTTTGATGGGGCGCATACGGCACCTTCCCCAGCTGTGCAGCACCGATGGCACCAACCGAGCCCAGGGTTCCCTGGGCATGGCATTTCCCCTGTGGCACTCACCCCTAACTAAAAAGCCATCCTCCCCGTTCCAATGCCCTCCCTGAGAGGGGCAGCCAAGTACCACCAGGGTGGCCCCACTCCCTGGCAGAACACTTTGCTTGTGGGTTTCTGCACACACGCACACGTACATGCACATGCGCACGGGAGGCTGCAAAGCTCATAATCCTGCATGCAAGACCATTTCTTTTGCCTTTTCTATAACACCATGTCACATCTCAGCTGATGTGAAAGAGCACCTTCCAATGACTTCCTGGCCAAGTTGGTGGGACGCTGGTTGAGTTTGCCTGGAGCTGCAGGGGCTTCCATGGGGTGGGAGTAAAGAAGAGGGCCATGTGGGGGTGGGTTCACCTGCAATTGAGCTGTACCTATAAACACAAGGGAGGGAACGTGCAATGTGCTGCTGGGAAGGATGAGGGGTCGAGAGGACAGCCCTTGGTGCAAGCCCCTTGGTGGCCTGACTCATGGTCCCTCCACAGCAGCATGGGGCAGGTGGTGCTGCTCAGCAGCTGAGAAAAATCAAGTCACTTTCTGAAGGGAGGGGAGACCCCTGCACCCCAGTAATTGGAAATACATCTGCGACTGCTTGGAAAGTTATTTTTGCTACATGAAAGGCTGGGATGTGAGGACAGGGCCTTCTCCAGACTGTATCACCTCTTGGCTTCCCTGCTAGCACAGATCATTTATTTGGTTTGGCACGGACTAGCCAAGCTGTGTAGCTGCCAGGTTCACCGTGTTATAAGGAGCTGCTGATGTCAGGAAGAGCTTTTGGCCGCAGGAAAGCCCTGCAGATGTTGTCCAGGTGGTTCTGCTCTCCACGAGCGTTTAGGAATAGTCAAGCCATGTAACAATTTTACGATGATTATTTTTCTTTCAAAACACGACTGGGATCCCTATCAGGTGCTGGAGCAGGAGCAAAGGGTGGCGTGTGGTGCAAAGGCTGGGCGAGGTGTGCGGCGTGTGCTGGCAGCGCGGGCTGGAGAGGTGCCAGGGCAGCAGGACCCGATGAAGCGCGGAGGGGACTGGTGCTCCAGACCAGCTTGGAAATAGCTGGCAGGCTCCTCCATACGGCATTTTTCACCATGCTGCTTGTCAGGCAGGGCAGCCGGCGAGGCGAGCAGAGGGAGAGGTGTTGCCTGCCCACGTTTAAATTCTTGCGGTTCCCATGTTTTAAAATTTTGACTCGGCGGCCAACCGAGGCAAAGAGAGACTTGTGTCACCTTGCTGGAGGGGTGGCTGCCTTGAGCAACGTCCTGACAAAGACATTCCTGCAAGTTAGCGAAGCGTGGCTATGTGCTGCAGACTGGGGCAATGAATCTCCACCGCCTGTGGGGTGCCCCTTTCTCAAAGGCATCTCAAAGGCAGCTGAATGAAGGCAAATGCATCTGGACCCAGCACCCACTCTCTCCCAGCTGCTCTGCACTGTCCTGCTGAATGGGAAGCTCAGGCCAGCTGCAGAAATGGACTTACGCCCCTCACCTGGGCTAGGAGGGCATTCAGATGACCATGGTACAGCCTACAACCTACAACCTTGCCCAAGAAGGACATGGACCTGTTGGAACGGGTCCAGTGGAGGGACACAAATATGATTGGAGGGCTGGAGCACCTCTCCTATGAGGACAGGCTGAGATACTTGGAGTTGTTCAGCCTGGAGAAGAGAAGGCTCCAGGGAGACCTTATAGCGGCCTTCCAGTACCTAAAGGGGGCCTACAGGAGAGATGGGGAGGGACTCTGTATCAGGGAGTGTAATGATAGGACACGGGGTAACAGTTTCAAACAGAAGGAGGGTAGATTTAGATTAGATATTAGGAAGAAATTCTTTACCATGAGGGTGGTGAGGCAGTGGAACAGGTTGCCCAGAGAAGCTGTGGATGCCCCATCCCTGGAAGTGTTCAAGGCCAGGCTGGATGGGGCTTTGAGCAGCCTGGTCTAGTGGGAGGTGTCCCTGCCCAGGGCAGGGGGGTTGCAACTAGGTGATCTTTAAGGTCCCTTCCAACTCCAACCATTCCATGATTCTATGATACTCTTCCCCTTTCTCTCTGTTCCTTGGCTGTACATAGACTGAAGGACACATAGACCATGCTGGCGTCGTGCCCAAGCCCAGGGGCAGGAAGAAGGAGGTCTTCCTCTGCACACAAACTGGCTCAGCCCACCAGGGGACCTCCGAGCAGCCCTGAAGACCACTAGCAGGATTAGAGGCTGCTCTTCTTGCAAATCCCTCACAGGCTCTCTGCCACAGCCTTGCCCTCACCACCTCAGTCCCTCTTCTTGGCCTGTCCCTGCTCTCTTTCTCTGGACCTACACACTTTTCTCTACAGGTAAGTTAAGTGCTAACTTCTCAAGATTTTGAAGAATCCCAGATCTGCCAAAAGACAATCCAGAAAGAGATTCTGACTTCTGCTCAGGCATCTCTTACTTTTAACTGGCCTTTATTTATGTGGGAATTACTACTGAAAGCAAAGGAGATGACAGAATCATAGAATGTGTTGGGTTGGAAGGTACCTGTGAAGGCCATCTAGTCCAACCCCCTGCAAGGAGCAGGGACATCTTCAACTACATCAGGTTGCTCAGAGCCCCATCCAACCTGACCTTGTATGTTTCTACGGATGGGGCATCTACCACCTCTCTGGGCCACCTGTGCCAGTGTTTCACCATCCTCATCCTAAAAAATTTCTTCCTTATATAGAATCTAAATCTACCCTATTTAACTCCTTGTCCTATTGCAACAGGCCTTGCTAAAATGTTTGTCCCCATCTTTCTTATAATCCCCCTTTAAGTACTGAAAGGCCGCAATGAGGTGTTCCCGGAGCCTTCTCTTCTCCTGGCTGAACAATCCCAACTCTCTCAGCCTGTCCTCATAGCAGAGGTGCTCCAGCCCTTGGAGCATCTCCATGGCCCTCCTCTGGACCTGCTCCAACAAGTCCATGTCTTTCCTGTGCTGAGGATTCCAGAGCTGGATGCAGACTACAGGTGGGGTCTCATGAGAAGGGAGCAGAGGGGCAGAATCACCTCCTTTGACCTGCTGGACACGCTTCTTTTGATGCAGCCCAGGTTGCAGTTGGCTCTCTGGGCTATGAGTGCACATTGGCGTCTCATGTCGAGCTTTTCATCCACCAGTATCCCCAATTCCTTCTCCACAGGACTACTCTCAATCCCTTCATTCCCCAGCCTGTATTGACTGCTATATGCTCTTGTTCCTCAGGTGGTCATGAACCTGATCTCTTACAGTGGGAAGCACTTTGCTCCCTCAGTCCCTGCCTTGCAGTCCATCCACTCGAGATGTGTGGGAAGAGAGGCTGACAGTGAATACTGAGGTAAAAAAGTTCTTGAGAACCTCAGCCTTCTCCTCGTCCGTTGTTACCAGTTTGCCAGTCTTGCTCTTCAGGGGTAAAACGCTTTCTTTGACTTTCCTTTTATGGCTGACTTACCTGTAGAAGCCCTTCTTATTATTCTTTATGTCTCTTGCCAAGTTCAGCTCAAGCTGTGCCTTGGCCTTCCTGACCCCATCCCTACAAAACTGGGCAACGTCCCTATACCTTTCCCAGGACACGTGTCCCTGCTTCCACTGCCTGTGCATCTCTTTCTTTCCCTTTAGTTTGACCAGCAGATCTCAATTCAGCCATACCAGTCTCTTGCCTCCCTTTCCTGATTCCTTACACCTGGGGATCGAGAGATCTTGAGCTCTATGGAAAGCATCTTTAAAGACCTGCCAGCCCTGTTCTGCTCCCTTGTCCCTGAGGGCAGTTTCCCAAGGGATTCTATTGATGAACTTCTTGAAGAGCTGGAAGTTTGCTTTCCTAAAATGTAGAATGTAGGGTGGGCTCAAAAAAGCAGGGTTTGCAGAGGGGTCTTCCCTGTTTTCTTTGCAAACCTCAAAGCCATTTACACTGCTTGTCCACTTTGCCATCTAACAGAGCTAGAAACCTCAGTCAAGTTGCCTTAATGTTTATTTTATTTAAAGAATCAGAAACACAGTCATTGTAGTTCATTTGTACTCATATCTGCCAACATCTCCTAAATCACGTTAACATTCAGGTATAACAAAAACATTTTCTGAGCTGTGCAAAGTTCAAAGGAATTGTTCAATGACTTGAACCCATTTCTAGAAGAGCAAACCTGGCATTTTACAAACAGGCCTCCAGAAGGAGTCTTTTCTTCCCCCACTGTAGGAGATGCAGATGCTCCCTCCTCCCCGCTTCCCTGGTATGACAGGTAAAAATTAGACCACAGTACAAGTCGAACCTCTCTCAGTCCAGGACTTTCCAAATGACGCTGGGTCACATTTTCATATCACTGAGCTGTATTAAGTTCTACGCTTGTGCTCCTGGCATGGGAGTGATTTGTCCAAGAAGATTACTCAGTAACCCAAACTGTGATGATAAGCTATAAACAGGGGCCAGAAACAGCTGTTATCAAAATAGAACCCCCCCCCCCCCAATATTTTTCATTGCAGGAGGTATGACTGGAAGGGATGTTGTCCATTAAAAAAAACACTACCCTCCCTGCAAAACATATTTTAAAGCACTGATTTCATGACACGACGTCTGCGTGTTTTCCTTGATCTTCTCACACACCAACTTTTGTCCTGTTAGAGTTAAGCATGAAAAGGTGGAAATCTGGAACCATTTTAGATCTGGCTAAACACAATAGGCAGCAAGCAAGCCATCATCCTGTTTTGTTTTTCAGAATGTAGTAAATACACCCATGGAACAGAATTTTAAGAGAGATTTAACCACTGTAACTTGTCAGAAAAAATCTCCTCATCTCTGACAGATCTAGCACAGAATTTTTATTGGAATTGATAACACGCATTTTGGCATTACTGACCCCGCTAACTGTGCAGTTTACTGTTTGAGGTGCAGTGACACCAGTTCTGATCTGGACCAAATAAATGGACAGATATGGCTCTAGTCTCAAGTAAGTCTTTCCAGAAGACATTTCTTCAGTCTCTTATTGGTTATAAAAAGGCAATTTCCTCTCAACAGTAACTAAACTTTTAGTGGCTGACTCATTACAATCTGGAATATGAACAAATGCGGCAATGTTAAGTATAAAAAGAAACACCCTGAAAATGATGCCTCCCTGTTTGAAGGTGCTATACTTGGCCATGGACTGTGTTTCTGGAACTGGTTTGTTACATGTGACAGCAAGAAGAAACTTATTTTACAGAGAACAAAGTCACGGAGCTGAACTTAAACAAGAACGCTCACTTACATGGGTTTTGATATGTACTAGTATACACAGCTTGAATGAAAACAAAACTTACACCTTCACATAAGAAATACTGGTAACGCAGTAATGATGTTCACCCACTGGGCCTCTTCCTTTTAATAAGATCATCTCCAGGTTACAGTGCCTCCGACACGCTTTTAAACGACCACCACATGTGGGCTTTGGCAAACAGCCAGCCGCTGGCAAAGGCAAGGTACGGATACAGCTACGAAAAGCCTTTCATCGTGTTTCATTCCTCAAGAGCTGATGTCTTTTTAAATACTCTCACAATCATATTGTGGAATTCTTTCTCATTCCACTTCATACGAATAACTGGCTAAACTTGCTTTACATTTATTGCACCTTTAAGTCCCTGGTAGATGGAAGCTTATATTGCCTGATACGGTTTGTATTGTAGCTTGACCACGTTAAGAAATTGAACAGTCTCCAGAACTGTACATTTCTACAGTAAGAAATCACATTTCGATAACACTAATTACAGCTGTCGCAGATCAGCTCTCGTCTCCGTGATGCAACGACAGAGGAAAACTCCACGGTCCCTGCGCGTGCTAGAACCTGCAGTGTTCTTCTTATTGCCATGAAAAAGTCAATTAAAACGACTCCTCTGGGAAATACTTCCAATTCTGGAGTAATTATCACCCTCCAGACAGAACGCTGTGCTTCAGCATGGGTCTTCAGCCGCTCTAAATACGTAGGAGAGGGCGAGCACATGCGTGTTGCACAGACACGCTCCCCTAAGTATATTTATCGGTGACCAAACGGCTTTTTCTCTTTTCCTCTACAAAGCATGAACAAGCAGTCTGATCTTGATCTTCAGGTACATTTCTAATTTCATATGTTGAACGCAAATCTTGTTGCAGCCTCTCTGTTTAACCAAACCAAATCTTTAACAATTAAAAAAAATAGCACCAGATGTATGAAAAAGAGGAAATGTCTGATCTAGTAGGAATATATATAAAGTAGAGCAATTCTTACAGTAAAAAGGTACGCCATACAAAAAAGCGATGGAAAGTGATACTGAAGGACAAAAATCCATGCTGCATATAATAAGGGCAGAAGACAGGCAAAAGGGATTCTGCTCAAATAACCACAGTTTAATGGTGGAGCTGTACTTCCTCCAGGACCTCCCCGGCGGCAGCGCCGGGATACCAGATGGTACAAGACTCTGAGCACTGACACGCTCACTGACAAACTTGCGCAGCATATCTTTGAGGTATATAGAAAGCATGACATTAACGTTTTGGACTCCTCATTCTTTCTTGCACGACGATGCACCAATCTTTAGCTGAGGTTTTCTCCCCCCTCCCCCTCCCTCCTTTTCCCTCGGGAAAAACAAAATCCCAGTTTAAGAGCTTCCTAGCACACCTCCTTGAACTTTCAAATCCATCTTGCATAGGCCAGTAATAAGAACACTGCAGCTCTGACAAATAAGTTATAGCAATATAACAACTTTCCTTGTATTTTTTTTTTTAAAGATATCTTCTCTATAATTTACACAAAGGTTAACAGCCAGAGTTTAGGTTACGTACAGTCCAGATGGGCGTCCTTTCAGTCTGTGATTCCAGGTGGAAGGCACTACTTCAACATACCACTGTATGCACCGCACGCGGTCTCAGGAGCACAGCGGGACACTCCGTCTCCAGAGCTGTAGACTGAAGGGCCTGGGGGGAGTCTTTGGAAATAAAAATGGCAGTGGTTATCAGTCCAGTTTCCCTTTGCTGTCTCTGCTTGTGCTATGCAGTTTCCCCTGAAAGCTCCTCCAGTTGAAAGAGTGGCGAGCCGTCCTCAGAAGCTCTCGACAAAGCTCCCCGGGAAGAGTCCCGTCCTGCCGTTCCTCTGCAACGTCCCTTTGTACCAGCCATCCTCCCGTTTCTTGTGCACAAACACAATGTCACCTTCCTTCAGTTCGATCTCGGCCTCACTCTGCGGTGGGTATGGGACGACAACACGATACCTTTGGAGACAAAAACACAAAGATCTGGTCAGCCAGCAGTTGGGCCTATGCCTGACAGGAGCAGCCAGGGACCACATGTCCAGAAGACTCTACCAGGCCAGACATTTGACTGGTTTTACAGTGGTCTGAGCCCCCACCTTCATGGATGCTCCCGTGGATGTGAAGAGCTGTGTAAGCAGACGGACTGGCTGTCAGGAAGGGAATGACCACCCCCAAATCTCATGGAGGGCACCTTAGTGGTTCCCCAGGGTGACAACAACTGCAAGCCACCGTTGACTACTGAGGTCCTTTCCCTGTTTCTGGTGCTGACCTGTAAAGCCAGACCTAGAAGCCAGCCCTGCTTTCAGGCTCCTTTCCCCGGAGTGCTAATGATGTGTCAGTGCTGGCAGCCGCCCGAAACTCTGCATCATGTCAGCCTGCTCCGGGAAAGAAAAGGGAGGCAGGTTTCCTCCTCCCTTCCTGCACCCAGTGCTTGGCAGGTTCCTCGGGGGTGGCCCCAGAGCCTCCTGCTAGCTCACAGCCTGTACAGGACAAACTTCAGGATATGGGAAGCTTCTATTTCTTAAAAAACTGTCTGCATGTCGAGTCAGAAATAATCTTCTCACCTCTCCCTCCCTGCCTTCTTGTGAACCAGAAATCTTGAGGAAAAATACCTTTGGAAACATCAATAAGTTACATTACAAAATGTCTGTATCTGATACACCTACGTTTTCTACTAAAACTTGGTATGATGGGGAAATCTCTGGCCAGCTTGACCAGAGACTTGCTAGGGGTGTACTCAGGAACCAGACCATGAAAACGGGAAGGTATTGTCAGGAGCTGGGACTACTTGTGTCAGTCCCTGCTCCCAAATGCGTGCTGAGCCTGTGCCAGGGACTCGCCTGCTTTCTCCCAGTGCTGCATCTGCTTCTGCCATAACGAGTCGCATTCAGCACTGCATCTGCTCCATCCAAAAAATGGGGTTTGCAGTGCTCCCACCAACTGCCTTTGATATCGTCAGAGGTTAGCTAAAGCTGTCCACATTTTTCTTCTTATTATGTGTCTTGGGAATGTACTTTGGGTCCCTCAAACTAGGAGAAGGGAAGCTAAAATGGAGGGGTATCAAATGACTTCAGAAGCACCCTCCAAACCAAGAGGGAGCTCCTCTCCTGAATCGTTCACAGGGCTCTCCGGGAACTTAGCCTTCAAGTGTCACTTCATTTTAATGAAGTAACGATGGGTCAGATCCTGATACAGCTGTTCTACACTCAGGCTTATCAGCAAGTGTCCTCCTGAGAGCACAGACTGGGCCCTTTTACATCAGTGAACTTGTGTGCAGAGCAGGGAATATATTTCTGCTGCACTGTTTTTTTTTTCTTCAGCACATGTACTTTCGCAGTCATCTGGCGTTTGGTTAACAATCAATAACTGTCTTGCTAATTGCAAAGTAATGAATATAGTAAGATAGTTAAAAGATGCTAATTGATTACTTAAAGCCCATCTCCTGAGGATTAATATTTCCACAACCACTGCATGGTCATTGATGCCCTAGTCATGTTTGTTACAAGGTGAGTATTTATTTAAAATAATATCCTGTCCTCGAGGACTGAGTTCAACGAGTACTGAAGGCTCTGGAGCACTCCCTGGGGCCATTCCCAGTGAGGTGGTACCAAAGCAAGAGTCTCTCCACTGGCAGTCACTAATTTTCTTTGCAGATGTTGCTCAGGTACCTGGTGAGGTTCGGAAAGTAGGGGCTCCACAGTGAAAATACCAGCTTTGGCTCTATGTTTGTACACCTCCACAGCCAATCACCCTGTTACTTGGAAAAGCATTCTACTCTAAAACCTGACTATGGCCTTTTCATCTTGATGCAGCAACAGAATCATGTAGAAAATATATGTGTTCAAGTGCCATCAAAAATCTGCCGATCATCTCTGTCCCTCAGTCAATAAATCTAGCTGTCACTTCCTTCCTCTGTGGAAAACCAAATAACAGAGGTTGAAAAGTGTGCTGCTGGCTGGCTGCAGGAATATGGCCTATCATGCTATCATCTGTGGAACTGCTCCACTTACATTATGAAGCTTTGCCAATTACAGCCATTATGCAAATGAATGCACACATTATTTCAAACACTCTGCTGCAGTGTTGATTAATTAAATTATCAGAGTGGAACAATTGTAGCTAAGATGATGCCAAGTTTCAGATCTCGCAACTCTATGCACAATCACAGAGCGCTGGAGCTCTGGACCAGGATCTGAAGAGGCTTTGAGAAAGAAGAGGGTTGGACCTCAACAGCAGCTGGGTGGTGCAGAGGTACTCGTGGGCCCTTTTGGCAGGTCAGGAAACAGAAACAAAGAAAAAGGTGGTGTCTTGGGCAGGGTTGCCTCAAAGACCCAATGGCGACTGCCAACACCTGGTGTCATACCTTAAACACAGAGCCATCCTTTTAAAGACAGACTACATCTTGGGAGTGAGGAGCTGCTAGTCCCTTAATGGGTCACATGAGGAGGGAGGTGACCACGCTCAACAGGAATGTGCCCATTGTCATAAAAGGGCAGCTCAGCCCTTTTATCACACAGCATCTCCTTAGAGATTTAGAAAAATAAATCTCAGCTGCTGCATTACCAAATGAAGTACTTTTTCCCATTTAAGGAAGCCCCAAATGTTACGGTTTAAATTTAATTAACTACGGTACCTTCTACACTGTTTCCAAAGTGTTTTTGATAGAATAACGAAATCTTAGATACGAAAGACCTTGCAAATCGGTTAAGAAATCCTCCGTGAGAGACGGAAAAAGATGTTTGTGCTTGTTCCCTTGAGAGGCTTGTGAAGGGGGCCTGGAGAGGCAGCCCGGGGAGGGCTGCTGTGCCGCCCCTCCAGGCCTCCAGGTGGCATCTCAGCCTAGTTTATCCTCTGGAACTCAATTACAAATACATATATTAGCCATATTTTTTTTGGCAGAAAAGATCTCTTCTCCCAGACATCCTCCCTCACTCCCAAAAAGGCAGTCCTGTAGACTTCTATTTATGTCTCTCCTTTTCATTTCCCCTTTTGTCCCCTCTTTGAGAAGCTGCTATAAAACTGTAGGTTTTCTTACACCAAACTGCTTCCTGGCTTTTTAGATGGATCTGAGGGCCATCTCAATTTGTCTGTGTCACATTACACTTCTAAATTACAATCTTTTAAAAATGCTAATTAGCTGGGCAACAATTGTGAGGACATGTGTGGCAACCACCTCTGCCTATTATTAACAATGTTTGGTACCTTCTGTTGTAAATTGTACTTTCAGAGAGTTGTAATTCTGCCAAATGTTAACCATTTTAGCCCAAACTCTCCACAGCAGTTGACTGTGCCAGACTGAGAGTCCCACATTCAGCCCAAATGTTCTCATCACCTCCGGGAATAACATGAGGGGCTTTGTAGCACCAGCAGGACCCAGGTGAGGGCTTCCACAAAGTGTTCTTGGGTCCCCATACATAGGAGCAAAGACCTGTCCTGTGGACCTGCTGGTCTGTCAAAGATGGTGTTCCTTCAGAAAATCACCTGCGCTTGGACAGGTTAAAAGCATTCAAACCACCGCAAAATGTCACATGCTTAGTAGAGGCTTGTATGAGAAACGAAGGTAAAATCTCTGATGATTCATGCTGTGAAATGTCCTAGCTCTGCGGGATTTCAGAGGTTGCATTTCTCTTCCTTTCCCAGCAACAGGCTTTTATCTCAGGGCACAGACTTGATGTTGGACTTCCCCACTGCCGGTTGCTGTGGCATCCTTGGGTTGGGCACTTCATTCCTGGAGGGGACTGGCTGGGTTAGGCAGTGGCCTAGGGAGGATCCTTGGTGTCCAAGACAAAATACATGAAGAGAGGCTGCGAGAAGTATCAGCAAGGACAGGGGATGGGGTTTGCATGGGCAGGGAAACCTCAGGGAGCTGGAGAATGGGGTAAGGTGAAGGAGAAAGTGGAGGGAGAGAGAGGCTGGTGGGAGAAAACAGGGAGCCGAGGGAGAAATGGGAGCATGATGAAAACTAGAAGCCCTGAAGAAGGGAGATGGTGTGGGCATGGCTGCTGGGGAGGGCAGCAGTGCTGAGCTGAGTGTGGGAGAGCAAAGAGCCTGGGTGGGAAGGGGAGCGGGTGGGAAGGAGCCTGGGGCCAGGACATGATGTCCGGCAGGGCAGGAGTCTGCATGGGTAGAGGCTGGCACTGGGGCTGGGGGCGGGACTGAGACCCTGGCAACAATCCCAATGACAGCCAGGAATGGGTCCATCAGCCCTGTCCCTCTGCTGTCAGCAAAGACCTGGCAATCCCACTGTCCCATGTCTTCACAGCACGCATCCTTGCAGTCACAAGAAACACCTCTCCCACCCAGTTCTCACTTTACTACTGCTGCTGACATCTGCAAAGTGCAGCTAAGACTCCTAACCTTAAATAGATGTTACATGATGGAAGTTTTGGGTTTGTTTCCTTTAAAAGAGCACACTGACAAAGAATGTCATGTACGTAGATGCATAAAGACGTCTGCTACCTTAACAGAACGGGAACACTTCACACCCATGAATCTGAAACAGGCAACTAAAATTGCCCATGACTTCACTATTGCTTGTGTGCAACATAATCTTTCATTACATGACTGCATACTATTTTCCCCATAGGATGCCTGCCTCATTTAGTGTACAGGATGTCCTGCTCTGGACGTGAGTCAAGGCTGTGACATGGAAGAGATACATGGCTGTCAAAGCCACCCAGTCCTTCACAGAGGTTGGAGGACGTCTAGTGAGTGACCACAGTGAAACTCACTGAGCAGCGCAGGTGGGGGCAAAGTGGCTTCTCTGACTCCTCCAGCTGCAGAGCCTCGTGCCACACTTTCCACAGAGTGAGACTCATCTCATGCACCCTAGCTGCGTAGGAGTCAGTTGTCTGGTCTAAATTACTCATGCAGGCTCTCTGTCAGCATGCACAGACAGGCACTGACGAGTATTGATCAGAACTGATCAGTAATTAAGGGCTGGGCTCAGGCCTGGATACTGAGGAAAAAAAAACCCCAAAATACTGAGTATCTGCTCAGTGAGTAAATGCATGCATCCAGGACACTGATGGAACTAGAGGAACTTAAAAAAACAATGCACAATGNGCACCCTAGCTGCGTAGGAGTCAGTTGTCTGGTCTAAATTACTCATGCAGGCTCTCTGTCAGCATGCACAGACAGGCACTAAAGAGTATTGATCATAACTGATCAGTAATTAAGGGCTGGGCTCAGGCCTGGATACTGAGGAAAAAAAAACCCCAAAATACTGAGTATCTGCTCAGTGAGTAAATGCATGCATCCAGGACACTGATGGAACTAGAGGAACTTAAAAAAACGATGCACAATGAGGAAAATCAGGTCTGCAGGGCTAACCTCCAATGCAGTCCCATTCAGAGTGCTTGAGTTCAGATGCTTTAATGCAGATTTCCGTTTGTCAAGATATCATGCACTCAGGACAGGTTTCAGAGTCCAGTCCTGTGACCGGTCACTTGTGTGTTAGGGATACACAGTTAGTCTTGTGGGGGAAAGATAATCAGTGAAAATGAGGCACGTAGCCCAGTGAACCACTGCTCTTGCTCATCAGTGGAGCTCTATTCCTCCATCCTTTTACTGGCAGACTGCAGAGACCTGCAAAGTGCCTCTGCACACTACAAGCCAGAAACCGCTTCACCATATTATGGTGTCTGAATCAGCAGCCTTAGAAGAACAAATCTCAGTTGGATCTTTTACCCTTCTGCTGGAAATATTGCAGGATTCAGTTTCTGAGACGGTTAATTCTAGTTTCTCAGTCCTACGGCAGGTATCCCTAGTCAGAGAAGCATTTAACCATGTGCATACATGTCACTGTTCAGTGAGAACCTACTCCTGGCTCATTTTTCTAGTATCACTTTCCAGGAAAGAAAAAAAACAACCCACCCTTTCTTTGCTTTCCCTTTTGGCAAAGAACATATACATGCACAGCAAGATTGAAGTCAATGGGCATTAAGCACATGCTTGAATGCTTCTTTGAATTGGGAGCTCAATTTCTAATGTGGCAGTGATTTGTAGAAAGGATACACAGAAACATGGAGGGGTCTATTTTAAAGGTCAAATTCACTGCTCCCATATTATTCCGCAGCACTGTTGCGATTACAACTTGCTTGAAGGCTCCGCGAAAGCCACAGAAACACAGCACTGATATGCCAGTCGTGACAGTAAGTCTGGATGCGACCGCTTTATCAGAACATAACACGGCAGAATTAGTGCCAGTTACTATAAAAGAGTCAACAATGCGTGACATGTTTTACTCAGGTTCGCATCTGGGAACAGTGCCAGGCAGCGAGGGGAACATGACTCACGCACACACACACATGCACGCTCAGCTCTCCTGTTTTGCTTAATGTACAGTCATATTTTCTGGAAGGGGGTGGCAAGGAAAGTATTTTGCTTTGGCGCTGCTAGGCAGACAGCACACCCCTCTCCCACGTGAGCCGACAGCGTCGGTGGGATGTGGGCAAGTCTGTGGCCCAGGCTCTGCCTGACCACAGTGCATCCCTGTACTGGTCCTCTTTCCTGCACCGGCAGAAACTGGACAGAGCAGTAGGTGGAAAAGAGCATGTGGGACACAAGGGTCGTCGCTTGACAGTCAATCACTGCAACGCAAAGTGACAAGGACACCACCTGGGAAATTTCTCCGCTCTGCTGCTCAGACTGCTGGATGCATTATGGCAGAGAGCAGCTGAAGGAAGGTGGTTTTATAAACCGATAGTGGGAAACTACACCCAGAAGCCCGAGATGGGCAGTAACTATCCCAGCAAACCAGCTAAGTGTCAAGGCTAAATGACAAGAGAGCTAGGAGCAATTTCCTTTCTAATCCAGCCATCCATAACCAGGTTTTGGAATATAAAGTAGGATAAGATAAAATAATTGTTTTCCTCGCTCTCCCTGTGCACAAAAAATGAACGAGAGCATAAACATTAGCAGCATCTCTGAGAGGGTGAAGCTCACTTCACCTTCCTTCTGACTGGCTGCAACTCCCACAAAGGGCTGCGCTGTCAAGCATCGGAATAGGCAATTCTTCCCTTAAATCGCGAGCATCGAGCCACGAGCAATCAGAGCCTTTTAATGCACCTCCGATATGGCTAGTGGCACAACTGCTCAGGTTTGATGAGTGGCCTGGATGTGGCGAGCGCTGGAGCTGTAAGCCAGCCTCCATGGGAGAAGTAGCGGTGCTCCGCTGCCTGCGTGAGCCTCATTTTGAATGCCGTAAATATTAAGGAATGTGCTACTTCTTCCAGCCTTTCAGGGCTCTGTCTCTGTGCGCACAGATGGGCGTTGGGAGACAGAAAGCCAAGTACAGCTAAGTGTGCTGAAATGCTTTGCAGCTTTTTAAAATTTCATCCAGCATCTGAATCTGTTTATCTAACCTTTTTTTCCCCTCTCCTCCCTTTTCTTTCTCAAAGAATTGCTCCTACTGTGTGGATGAAATGCACCAAAATGCAAACAAGCAAAATATGGAGCTGAGTGACGTTGAACGTGAGTTCCTCCATTGCCAGATGTGAAAAGAACAAGTGGTATGAAAACTGTAATTTGTTTTAAAAAAAGTATAATTTGGTACTTCTGAGCAATTTGATGATTTAATGAGCACAGATGGATGTGGGATGAATTTCTAGGAGACAAGTGTTTAATGTATCTGCTCAGATTATTCCAGGACGAAGCATTATCCTTCCTAGTGCATGAAGGTAATTAATATTTCCCATTATGAGCATGAAAAAACCCATACGATCAGTTAAGGAAAGTAGATACACCAATGATATGGAAGTTAATTCATAAATCAATTAGAGAATCTTGCCTGCTGTGTATAATTAGGGTTACTTCCATTATAGCTTATTTTCGGATTTAAAACTCAGGAATTAAAATGCTTAAAATCAGGGTAAGTTCCTTACCACCATATACTGCAATTGGAAGTATTTACTCAGTTTTAACAGTCTAAATCTATTTTTTCCTGATTTTCAGCGTGGCTGAGCAGATGCAGCTAACCCATGTTCTTCTGGTTTTATTTTGCCACTTAAAATTGTCATCAATTAAATGTGTCATTATCTGGACCATCCTGAGGTGATCGGACAAATTTGCAGGATATGGGACTAGCCCTGGCGTATTAAATAACGTCTCTGGACTTCTCTACTGTAAAGCTTCGAGAACAGCACCTCAACAGCCAGCTCTGGAGTCGTCGGGGGATGTTCTTCCCAGCTTCTTTCCATAGCTACATTTAACTAAAGGTGCAGCATTCCACTGATTTAGTTACACGGGTGCTAAATCTCGTTTATATTGATTTAGCTTTTCTTATAGCATTAATCTAAACTGATGTAGACCAAATTAAGTGCGCCTAAATAGGGATTGCTTTTTCACTCCTTTTACTAAATTGCTTTTTCATGGATTTTAAGGACAAGAGACTACTGTGATAGTCTGCTCTCACTGCCTTCATTACAATGCTGAAGGACTTGCCTGTATTTATTTCTGCTTCAAGTCTAATGGCTGTGCTTGAACAACAGCATTTCTTTTAGACAAAATGCCCAATCTAGAGTAAAAAAATTCCCATGTCTGTTTGTCTGCAGTTTCTTACAGGCTTCCACCAAGCCATTCCTAAACCTGCTCATTACCAGGTATACCAGAGCTCCCTGTATCACTCACTGCAAGTATATTGTTTTAAGTCTTCCATCATTCTTTTGATGCTTCTCTGAGGCCGCTCCACTTTGCCTCACATTTAGCTCTTCTGAAATACGCTGTTAGTCCGTGTTCTCCTTAACAATGCATTGAATTAGCTCTGTACCAATGGGTCTGCACTCTTCATCCCCTACCTCCTACTTCAGTTCTCCGTTCTGCAACAGCAAAGTTCTTATGTTGGACAGTGCATGTCCAAGACCCAACTCTTGTTGGCCTACACCAAATACATACACAATCATTTTCTAGGAATTTCTGATCTAGAGTTAGGTTTGATGCTGGTGAATCGTTTTTCAAACCACTTAGTATCTGCTGTGTCTGATGTATACAATTTACTCAGGAAAACATTTTATGGTAACAAACAGATGCCTTATAAAAGTTTAAATATGTTATAGTGTCATTCTTACCTTCCCAACCAAATTTCAACCTGAATTCAGTAAAACACTTTGTAAGGTATGAACCGTCATGTAGTATCCCTTATTATGCCCTGCATCATCTTCTCTATGATCTCAACTGTATTTGGGGTCAGGTGGCTTGCCCTTCAGCCTCATTCACATACTCAGACAAAAATAGTGTCTTTCAAACTTCTGGAACTTTACTGTTGTTTCAAAATTGCTTTAAATATCAACTCCAGAGAGTTCTCTAGACTGCTTTTTGAAAACTCTGATGCTTTTGTAAAAAACATTTTCCTCTATCAGTTTTTGAGTGGAAAGCATTTCAATAGCATTATATCAGTACATTATCCATTCCCTTCCCAGTCCTCAAACTGCAGTCTTGTAGAAAATATTTACCTGAAACCAATATGACTCTGCACAGAGACCTACCTCTTTTCTTTACCCTTGTTTCTAGTCAGTTATCTCTCTCTCCACCTGCTTTTGTATTTTGCTGTTCTTACTCTACTCTTCTGGGTTTCCAAGGTCAGTTATTCTATGGTACCAAGGTGCAGAGCAGGCTGCTGAAATGAACTCCAGAATCACTGGTACATTCCTCTTTAGAAATGAGCTACATTCTTGGTAACAGGTCACTGAAGATGGCACTACCTGTAAGTATCCTAAACAAGGAGAATTTGAAACAGTCTTTGATATTGCAGAACAGGCCAGAAAGGGACTTGATGAGCAAACACATCACCCCTCTTGCCCCCAGGCAGGAAATGCCACATGACAACTCCATAAGTTTATGAAAACATAGGGATCCCGCTTAAAAAGTGGCCTTTGCCAAC
The DNA here is from genome assembly GCA_013400135.1 of Rhinoptilus africanus. Classification (NCBI taxonomy): domain Eukaryota; kingdom Metazoa; phylum Chordata; class Aves; order Charadriiformes; family Glareolidae; genus Rhinoptilus; species Rhinoptilus africanus. Next base: position 1,675,752 of record VXBO01008783.1, on the reverse strand, counting down.
AGCATTTACATCCTTTGGGCTGAGAAAGCACTGCTGTCATGAGTCATGAGCAGGTGCTGCTCACCTCTTTTTTAATCAATGAACGTTAAACCTGCACTGTGTGTCAAATGATTTTCAATGGGCAGATGCATGTAAGCTCTGTCTTTCCAAAAGACAGCTGAGACACCTACAGTCAATCCACAGAGCAGCAAAACTGCAACAACCCTTGAGCCACCCTCTCAGCCCTCCTCCAAATGCTCCCGGAGGATGCAGGCAGCCACAGGAGATACACAGCTTACCTTTCCCGGGGCAAAGGCTTGGGCTCTGGCCGAATAGCTGCCATGGAAGAGAGAGGCTGCCTGGCAGGAGAAGGGATGGAAAAATTCAAATCCAAGGAGCCTGTTTTCCTGTGCAGAGGCTCCAGCCCCATGGCTCCCTGCATTTCACTCTCAATAGGGCATGAGCCGGCCCTGCCGTGGCTGGAGAGGGAGGAGAGCTCGGGTCCCACTGCCCCTTGCAGGACTCCTTCGATGGCTGCCTGGGGGTCATGTGTGGGGGACACGGACGGTGGGGAGCGTGACTTCTTTTTTGTTGATGCTCCTGCCAGAAGTTTCAGCAGCCCACTCTTCTTCTCTTTCTGCAAAGAAACCAAACGAAACATGGGCATTGAGCAGACATACCAAGTCCCTTTGTTTTTCTTTTGGAAAATCTCTAATGTGTGTGGCAGGAAACCTCTCAAAACTACCACGACTAGAGGTGGATACATGTAGAACTTGAGCTTTCAGTAACAAAGATCCTATGAAAATCCCTCCCCATCCAACAGGGATTCAACTCATTCAGCAGAGTAAGGACCTAACATACTGCAATTATTATCTCCATTTTCAAATCCACCCGGGCTGTGATCATGTGCCTTTTCAAAGAAATACTGTAGTTACAGTGGAACAGCAAAGGTACAAACTTCCCATGTAGAGAAGGCAGCAATCAAATTGCTGTCTTCTCTCTTCCAGGAGAATCTTGTCCCTCAACAGAGAGAGTACTGAAAAGTAACAAATCAGACCCTACAGCTAAAAACCTCATCTGAGAAGCAAAAGGTCTGAGGAGAGATTTCAGATCCCAGCCCACTGCAAGAGAAGCACTCATCATTACTGCCTTGATTGCTACCTGATGCAGATTTACTGTAGGGAGAATGGAGGCACAAGACAGAGGTTTAATAGCTCTTTCCAGCGTGTTCTCTTCTTCACATCCTGCATCACGTCACTGCACCTATTCGTGTCTCCCTCCCAGAAGTGGGTCACTTCTCATGTGTTAAGGAAAGAGTATCACCTTGATACTTGAAGACAGACCACAAAATTCACACTTGGCAATTGCAGTGGCAGTGCATGAGAGGTTTCAAAGTTCTACAGGTGTTTCAGATACAGAGAAATGAAAACAAGATAACAGCACCCTTTCAATGAATGCGAAAAAAACCCCAAAATGTTCAACCTGCATTATCAAAGAAGCACATCTGACCTTGTGGGTTTTATAGCAGTGTGAGAAATCCCGCTGCACACTTACCTCAAGCACACACACAAATACCAAATATTATGTCCTTCAGCTAGAAGGTTTTTTGAGTAGAGGGATTGTGTGCAGGAACTGGCCATCCTCCTGTATATGTTCCACATTGCTAGGCTAGAGCTGCAACCAGCAATGCTGTGCAGTAAATTTTCTGCTTTTTTTAGTGACATGAGAAGTTTCGCAAAAGGTCTGTTAGATTTCTTCCTCTTCTGTCAGAAGCACAACCCATTACCCAAGACTATCTTCAGGGACGCAGGGCTGTGAAGTTTAGCTATATCTGATAATTTGTTCTATAATAGGATCCCAGGGGATAAAAATGAAACCAGCAACTGTAATACTTATGGAACAGAAACTCTTTCTCTGTCTTCAAGAAGGAACACTCTTTAGAAATACAATCCAGTAATTTATTTATTCTCTGTAGACAAAATGTCCCATGCAAGGTTTAAAATGATGCCTTTCATGTGCTGACTACTGAAGTAATTTCTCAAAGCAGCTTTAAAGAATAGGAGGGCTATGATAAAATAAATATAAGCTTTTAGAAGATATTTGGATTTACTACAATAAATGTACTTGAAGTATCTGATATCTCTGCTCACAAAATTCTTGTTTGCACTCTTTAGCTGTCACAGATCTGTAAGAAAAATAGTTATACCTTAGAAGTTAAGACATGGAAGAGTTAAAATGAAGCATAGTTGTTATCACAGAGACAATGTCCACTGATTTTTGAAGAGTAGAGTCTGAACTACACTTCCAGATCCCAGTCTCCTGCATACCACCGGCTCCAACCATACGCTCTTTTTAAAAGGGCGTTTGTCACTTACAGGATGAAAGGATCCATCCTGCCAAGATGTTCATCCAGGCAGAATCCATGGAAGCTAAGGGAGGCCAGCCATATGGCACCATCAGGTCAAAAAACCGATATAAATTTCCCTGGAAACAATAGAAAGGCAGACCAAATACCCCTGATAAACTCTTTCCACGATGGGGACATTTGTGGGAACTGTGGTAGGTGTGCATGCTGGAATTCACCTGACGCACCAGAAAAATACTTCAGTGTTTCTTTTTCTGTCTAATTAAGAAATATCACTGTTGTCATCATTTTATCAAATTTTAAAGCTCTTCACAAAATTGCAAAACTCTCCCTAGCACTGAAACAATAGCTGTAATGATCCCAGCATACTGTGTCAATATGCATTTGAAGGTGTCTAAAGGTCAGTGACAGAATACAATAGCCATTGTGGGGCTCTGGAGAAACGGCTATTGTGCAGCAGTGAGCACTTTGAGCCTCTTTAATTGGCAGCTTTGCACATGCAAAGTAACTATGTGAACTAAAGCCCTGTATAATGAACAATTAATATTCCTATGTGGTAGCAGCTTTTCTAATTTTTGCTTCTAATTTAAATACCTTGGCAAATTTTCATTAGAAAAACCTTGTGTGACTTAGACCTTTTAAGGCATAGAAGCAAAAATCTTTGGAAAGGAGGAGATGCATATATTCACACCCGTCTGCACTTTAAAAAGCAGATGAGTCTGACAGTCATTCAATTTTGTTTACAAGAACGGCTTCCACTCTACATGTTTAGCCCTGCCATAAATTTCTGCACTCAAGCTACATCCCTCAGATAACAGAGAGCTATAACGAACTTGCTGATGTACCTTTTGTTCTACTTTAACAAAGGGAAAAATAAAGAATTGATTTTTAGCCCTTCTTAGTCCACTGAGAATTTTACTAAACTTTTGAGACTGAGATCTATGTTCTCTAAAGAGAGAAGCTGACTTACTTCGATTGCTAGGTCTGGTCCTGCTAGTCAAAACCCGAGGAGTCCCATCCTTCCCATTGTGGCCTTGGGCAAGATATTTAGAGGTGAACTGCTACTAACCGCTTGGGGTGTCTGGAAGTTAGACATGACATCCAGCGCTTTCTCCCTTTGTGTCTGGCAAATGCACTCAGCCTTCTGGTATCACATTGCCAGATCCTCTGCCGATGCTGCTCAGAGCACTTCAAGCAAAACAAGGACTGTCAGGAGCTGATAATTTACTGTGATGTTTCTCAGGAGAAACAGATTGGGTTTGAACCTCCTGTGATCAGCAGTTCAACCTAAACCTTTTCATGCCTCCTCCCCCCATCTGTAAAATGGGACTAAGTTAAAACTCCTCCTTGTGCCATGGGAATTCGTTAATGACCGCAGTGTTACAAAGCTGTACATTTCCTTGAAAGCGACCGGTTCTTTTCCATGGCTTTAATATTAAAAAAAAGAAAAGATTTGGAATGGGATGTTAGTATGCATTCCCAGTAGTGATTTATCGCAAATGTCCAAGTATTATGAATTCATTTAATATTTAGTGTAATAGCAGTCATCCTTCATAAGAAATTAATTTAATATTTATATGGCTGTCCAAGACAGTCCTTTCTTCATCAGTTTCACTGTAAATCAACGAAGCATTAATGGGTATAAATGCTGTAGAGAAATCTACACTGATTGGTTACAGACTCTGTGGGTTTTGAAGAGACGACATATCTGATGACTTTCAGGAATTAAGTTTTTGAATGAAAACAAAAGATGGTTTACTTTCTCCATTCACAGGCGGCTGTTTTATTGTTTTCTAGGAAATCTGTAATCTACTGAAACAGCTGTGCAATTATTGAGTTTTCTTTGTCTAGTAGCTACATTTCCAATTGACTGCAAACTGTGTTTGACGTCCCTACCTCCTGAACCTGCCAAGGTCAAACCCTCCCATCTGTGTTGATGGATGGATTCACAGTATGGACAGCACTTCTCCCATCTCCTGGTTACTGCCCACATGTTTAACTGAGTTTAAATCACCACCTTTGTGTTGCTCAGGTTTTATTCCAGGAGGTTCAGAGTCAAAACTTCCAAACCATTAATTTCACAAGGATCAATATCTTGTTCAAAAAAAAAAAAAAAGGCAAAAGAGTGAAATTTGCTTTCAAATAAATCCCAGACTCTTTCTAGTTAAGAAAAAAAGGACTGTGAATACGGGCTGTATAGGCAGGTCAGAATTTCTTACTTCTCTAGTGAAGCCTACGCTTGAGACTTCATTCCTATGGGGTAGCACGAAGGAATCTCAGTGGAAATCAGCCTCTGGCAGCACAAGGAAGGGAGCACAAGGGAGCATTTCTGTGACCCTGAAGCATACACCTGGGGCAGGCAGCACTTGGACAGGTGCAAGTTCCCCTCGATATGTTGCTGTGGGAACGTTTGGAAAAGTGAATACAGTTTGAGCTTAAGAACTCATGAAGGACTAGATCAAAATTAAAGTCTCAGATATGTAAATGTTGAAATATTTTGCTTCACAGTAATTGGGGATGATTTTTCCCCTCATTAATAACCCTACTTGAAGATAATAACTAGCTCTTCTTTCAGCTTCAGAGATGAGATGAGCACAGAACGCAGCTACTTCGTTGATGACTGAGTGATAACGGAGTCCCCTGTCTGCAAAGCAATAATCATGCCATAATCCAAATACCAATTATATGTACTGGCTACATTAATACAGATTTTTTTTTTTTTTAAACCACCCTAATAAACAGAAACTTCTGGTTTAGTTTTCTTCATCTGTAGCTCCTAATACTTAATTTCCTACCTATCCAGGCTCATTAAATAAATGAGGAAATCTTACTGCAGCTGATAGAAAAACTGGCTCGAGCCATTGAAATGAGGTAATTTCTCATGCAACACCAGTTACATCAATAGATAAGAGAGCCAGGGGGAGAAAAAAGGTTTCATTTACAAAAGAAGGAAAGAGAAACAAAACTGTTTAAATGCTGCCCTGAGCCCTACAGAACAAATGAGTAACTCATCTATCAGTCAGTACCCTCAAACCACCACTTTTATTTCTTCTTTAACTTGGTCAGTACTTATTTCAGTAAATTTAAGTTAGTGTCTGGAGAACAGTGCATTTTTATTCTGATTCCAATTTGGCTACCAGTGATTGATGCTTGCATTGAAAAAGCAGATGGTAGCTTGGATTTTGTTTTTTAGGGAAAGCACTATTTGGGTTTTTAAAAACTGTAAAATTATTTGACTTGAGATTTTTATAATTATTTAAAATGCACAACCCCTACCCCACATCATCTCAAAGGAAAGCTTCATGACTGGGATGTCTTAGGATATGGATTTATCATTTGCAGTTTGACACTATTTCCCAACAGTAATTACTTACTACACAATTACTTCTGATTTTAGGGAAAGACTAGTTTTGTGTCATATACTGTATGGAAATACTTGCCAAAGACTTAATTTTTCATGGAGACAGCTACTTCTGGACAGAAGTCTATTACTGTAACCTCAGTATACAAGATACATGCCAGGAGCAAAAGGATTTTAGGATCATAGTATCATTAGCTTTAAATCCCAGTGATAGTAAAATGCATACATGCATGCACAAACATATTAGACTTATGGTCACTAATTTGAAATATCCAGTACTAAAGCCAGGAGAAAATAAGTAAAATCTCCAGCAGCTAGACCTGATTGGGAATTTCAAATGTTTTAAAAACAAAACTGAGAAGAAGAAATCAGTGCTCAGGTCCCAATACAGCAAAGCACATAGGCACTTCATCACGTGCTTTTGTTGAACTGAGACAGATGCAAGGCTCTAGAGACTCCTGAAAGAGATAAAGAGGGAATCTAAAAATATGTTTGAATATTCAATTTAGACAGAATATTAGATCTTTCAAACACTGGAGCAAAGTTAAAGGCTAGCTCAAAGAGAAAAAACCCCTGAAGTGGAAGCAGAGAGTCTCAGCTATTGCTGAGCTTCCTGGAGGCTGCTGAATTCATATCAGGCAGAAGGTAAAAGAAACACTAACATGATTAACGGTGAAATGAGGGACAGATGATCTGCTACACTGATACTGTCTTTTTTCTGTGTTCGATAGGTTCGATGAATGGCTAGTTTTGTATTTCATTGCTTTTCCTGATCTGGTATGTAGGGAATAGGTGATGGTGATGAAAAGGATGGAAAGTTGTTAAGATACGCAACTTACTGCATGCCTCAGTGACAGTTTTCAGTGATATTTTTTAGTAGGAACAGCTGAAACAAAGCACTAGGGAACTGAAAACTACTGCTGTGATGAAGTAACTTGAAATTGCGTACTGATAAATTGAAACACAAGGACAACACCAAAGAACGTGATGAAACCACAGTTCTCAGGAAGCCTATGGCAACATTTCCAGTTATTTCCAAGCAGCCACTGTCTCTAGAACTAAGCTGAGATGGATGTGGTTTAGTCCTGATTTTAGTCCACCTCTTCTTCTGAATTGTGAGCAACCTTTCTGGGGACACAAAAGAGGGGAGTATACATGATATCCTTGTACATATTTGACAGTGAGCTCCCTTCCTCACTCAGCAATCTACGGGATGTTTGATTGTCCTACAACAAATAAGGGAATGCAAAAAACATTGAGATCTCCCCTTCTCTGATCCACTCTCCTGCTCCCTGACATAGCCTATACAGAGGGATGTAAAGCATACATACTCCCCCTAGGGAATGTTGTCTCACATCTCATTTTGGAAGAAAACTATCAATCAGTTTCATGCAAGTGCTTCATGTGTGGGATGCCCAAGCATGAACAGGAGTTCCTGCTCAGTTGTACTAGAAATCCTCATGTTCTATTTCTGGAAGGGAAACCTTGGCACCCTGCAGAGCTGGGCACATGCTGTGAATCCCAAGTGGAAGCAGATAGCTTCCTCAGAATGAAAAAACAAGATCGAAGCCACCCTTCCCTTACCAGTATATCCCAATGGCTTAAATACCTGTTCTGCTTGCCAGATATTGTGAATCCCACTTTCTAGGCACTTAATTCTACCCCCACATTAAATGGTAATTATGAATTCAAGTAGAAATCAAGAGCCTTAAAGAAAATACACCTCCATACTCAGCAAAAAATTTGAATCATAGAATAGAATTATAGAATCATAGAATCACAGGGTTGGAAGGGGCCTCTGGAGATCATCTNACCTGCTGGCCACACTCTTCTAATCATAGAATAGATTGGATTGGAATGGACTTTTAAAGGTCATCTAGTCCAACCCCCTTGCAATGGTGTTCCATCCTTCTGATAATTGTTGTGGTCCTCCTCTGGACCTGCTCCAACAGGTACATGTGTTTCCTGTGCTGAGGACTCCATGGCTGGATGCAGCACTCGAGGTGAGGTCTCACCAGGGTGCAGTAGAGTGGCAGAATCACCTCCCTTGACCTGCTGGACATGCTTCTTTTGATGCAGCCCAGGATATGGTTGTGTGAGCACACAATATTGGGTCCTGTCCAGCTTTTCATCTACCAGTACCCCCAAGTCCTTCTGGGCAGGTTGCTCTCAATCCCTTCACCCCCCAGCCTGTATTGATACCAGGGGTTTCCCCAACTCAGGTGAAGGACCCAAGTCCCAAGGACTTGGCCTTGTTGAGCTTCATCATGTTCACACAGGCCCACTTCTCAAGCTTGTTCAGTTCCCTCTGGATGGCATCCCATCCGTCAGGCATGTCAACAGCACCACTCAGCTTGGTGTCCTCTGCAAACTTGCTGAGATGGTACTCAATCCCACTGTCTGAGTCATTGATGAAGGTATTGAACAGTACTGCTCCCAATGTGGAACTCTGAGGGACATCATTCGTCACTGATCTCCATCTGGACATTGAGACATTGATCACTACCCTCTGGATGCGACCATCCAACCAATTCCTCATCCACCAAACAGTTCGCCCATCAAATCCATATCTTTCCAATTTAGAGAGAAGGATGTTGTGGGGGACTGTGTCAAAGGCCTCACAGAAGTCCAGACAGACAACATCCATAGATCTTCCCTTGTCCACTGATGTATTCACCCCACCATAAAAGGCCACTAAGTTGGTCAGGCAGGACTTGCCCTTGGTGAAACCATGCTTGACTGTCTGGGATCACCTCCCTGTCCTCCATGTGCCTTAGCATAGCTTCTCAGGTGGTCATGAACCTGATCTTCTCTTACAGTGGGATGGAGTGATGTTAATGCCCCATGTGAAACTGTCCAAAAAGTGAATGTAGTGCGTGCTCTGGGAATAGAAATCCCAAGAATGCCTATGCTACTACTCACTCTAAACTGCCTATTTTCACACAGAAAGGGAGTCACTCTGAAAACCTGATTCTCAACAGTGTCAAAAAGGAAGACTGGGAATTGTTAAGAATGACGTAGAGAAAGAGGTAAAAAAACATCTGTAGAAAACTTCCTTTGGGGAAGCCCTGGCATGCCTACCTTCCTGAACGCTGTATCTTATTCTGGCCACCACAGCTGGAATAGGATATTGCAGAAGTATGTACAGCACAGAGAAGGGCAGCATGGACCATGAGAAGTGTGGAACAGCTCCTGTACATTGGAGATGCCCACTTGGAAAGCAGACAACTGACAGGAAATATGATAGTGGCCTACAAAATCCCTGCCTGCACAGGGAAGGTAACTTGGGAACAGATCAGTTATTTCCCACAATATAGGAATTAGGGGGAACCTAATGAGATTATCAGGCAAATGGCTGAAAGTAAAAAATAGGAAGTGCTTTTTCACACAACACATAATTAAAGGGAGCCTTAATGCACACAGTATTGTAGAAGCCAAAAGTATGAACAGGTTCAAAGGGGATTAGACAAATCAATGGAGAACAGATCTAGCAAGGGCTATTAAAATAATAGTATGTATCCAACCTCTGTTTCAGGAAGTCCCAATAGGTAAATGAAACAGTGCTTACAGCATACACACCACCTCACTACAAAGAGATCATAAAAACAGTGAGAATTATTGCTATGATAAAAAAATTATCTATTTGGGCAAGAGCATAGGAAACAGGACAAAGCCAGGAATGAGCTCTCCCCTGTGCCCTCCTAGCTTTGGGAAATCAGCTGTTCAGAGACTTCCTCAGCTGCAGGGGTCTGAGAGAGGGCAAAAGGCAGCCAGCAGGATGCAGTGTCAGCCAAGGAAGAGACACAAAAGGTTGGGAACTGCAACCCCAGAGCACTTTCACAGCCCTGCAACTGCTATTTGGATTCCTCAGCTCCATCTCTGCTGTGCAAAACATCATAGATCAAGGGCTGCGGTGCTTACTCTGCCCCAAGGACCCACAAGGTACTGGTGATGGAGCTGACAAAGCCCTACTGCTTCCTGGAGCCCAGCTTGCTCCCTAACCTGGCATTGCACTGCCTTTGTACATACTAAGGTCTTCCTTGGAGCCACCATGGGGGTCTCCTACAGAATGCACTGCATCTTGAAGACCTAGCCTAAACCGAAGCCCAGCCAACGTTAAACTTTTGTTTTAATATAAATCAAGCATGACTAGATGATTTAGGCAACTGTAGTAGACTAACTGTACTTTCCAGAGGATTTAAGCAAAACAGCTGGACAGAGTATGAGCATCCTTCTGAAACTTCAGGTTCATTTATTCAAACTAGAGGAGAAGAATCTATCATAGCTTCACTGACAGCAGAGGATTCTGAAATGAGAAAAAGATGTATAAATAAATTAACTGCTAGACAAACAGCTTAGAATTAGTGTTTTTAAATAAGATGATTTAGACTGACTGGTTAGCTTGCTGCTCTTTGTCTCTCATAAGGAAGTGAAAAAGATTTATTGGTCCTGGGGAGCACCGGGAACAACACTCACATTTTGCAGAAAGCCAGAGCAAGCTCACTCATTGAACACCTGAATGAAAGGGAATCAATGGCAGAAGTCAGGATGTGCTTTGACATACTCTAATCTTACACGTAGTTAGCTCTGGCTCTCCCCATTCACAAGGGATGAATTTAATTTCATAAGCAAACAGTTAAAATTGCTTGGTCTTGCTTTGTAATCTTATTAAATGACAGGCAAGTGAGACTTGTATTTTTATGGAAAGCAGAAACATGCGAGTAAAAAGTTTGTAATAGTGGAGGTCATCTTGTCCCTAGTCACCGATGCATCTATTCCCGCTTGGTTGATATTGTTCCAGCAGCTGTGCCACCTCAGGCTGTAATTTCAGCACTTCCAACAAACTAAACGGTATTGGGCTGGCCTGCACTCAAAGGGAAGATTGCTTGTGGAAAATTCAGGTATCACAGCAGAGGTATATTCTTCTCTCAAAATCAATTCCCCATGGAAGAAAAAAAGGGCAGTCTGTGGACAATGAAAAATTGCCAGGATTTGCGTGTACTAGATGCAGAAGCTTCTCTTGCTCAGGCCACATATTTCTGAAAATTAGCTGGGCTTTGCACTGCCGCAGGGGTAGCCGGGACTGGGTGAGGGGAGGGAACGAGAGGGGTCCTGCTAGTTCTCAGATGGTCTGATGTTGCAGAAGCAGATCCTTGATGCCATCAAAGTCATGAGTGTGAAAATCCCCCTCTCTCTGAAGGCTGTCCTTCAATTTTGGCAGCTCCCACGGCATCAAATCTGAGGATCCAAAAAATTATTCCTAATGTATTTCATGCATTAAAAAATCATGTCTTGCCTCTGCTCCCTCCTGCCCTCATGACAGCATGTCTCAAACAAGGCAAGTGATACTTTATTAGCATCAAGAAGAGTAATACCACTGTGCTCAAGCCGGTGGCTTATTTCTGGGGAAGCTCAGCCTTCTGGTGTCTGTGGGAGTGCAGGGAGTCCCAGGTGCTCTGTATCCATGGGCATCGCAGACCTCACTGCACTCGGCAGCACTGCACAGGGACAGAATTGTGGTCCGGTGCACTGAGGTGCGCTCAATTATTACGGTGCATAAGCTTTGCAGGCAAAGCAGCTGAGGTTTCTGCACCCTCCCATGTCAGCTGTGCTACAGGCATTTTTAGTCCTACTATGTTTCCAAGCAATGCCCTGTGAATTACTCTTGGGACACAGAGAGGTGGCTGAAGTCCTTTTCTCTTATAGGAACCAATTGATCACGTATGCTCTTTAAAACATGAAGAAAGAATCCCAGAATCATTTTAAAGGATTGCGAAGTTAAGTGGCTGTCAGTGTCAGTGGAATGCCCAAGCATGTAAATTACAATTTCTTTGATAAAGTGACCAAGGCACTGTACTTTCCAAATGTCACAACAATTGGCTTGTAATTACTAGTAAGCTTTGCGATAGCAAAAGGCTTGCTAGAAGCTGCTCAAGCCCTGGCAGCATTTGTAATAAGAGCATCCTCTCTTCAGCAAAAATTGGATTTCACCTTTCTCCTGGTTTCATCTTTTTGTTACTTAAAAAATAAAAATGGAGCCATCAAAGACCATTTTCTACAAAAAGCTCCCAATATCCTTATACTGAAGTCAGGTCTTCAGGAGTATAAAATTCCCCTTTCTTAAATTAAAGAGCTGAGTAAGAAGGATCATCAATGAAAAACAGAGCTAAACAAAGGGAACATCCAAGGTATAAGTAGGGAAGGGGAGTCAATAGCACTGTGGCTTTTTTCCATTTTGCACTAAGCCTGGTTTTACATTGCAATCGTATCCCTCCATTCTATCATCCCTTCCTTTGTCTATTTTATCCTTTTCCTCTTCTTTGACACATGGCCTGCAGGTATGACTGTATAATTAAATGCAATTGAGTTGCACTGATTTAACTAATTACAACCTGTCACATGTGCCACCTAAGCCAACGTTCTCTATTTCCTCTTCCTACTCCAACTGTGAGACAAAACACATTAGCTTAAATCACAGAATGTGTTGAGTTGGAAGGACCTTTAAAGGTCATCTAGTCCAACACCCCTGCAATGAGCAGGGACATCTTCAACTAGATCATGTTGCTCAGAGCCCCATCCAACCTGGCCTTGAATGTCTCCAGGGATGGGGCCTCCACCACCTCTCTGGGCAACCTGTGCCAGTGTCTCACCACCCTCATTGTAAAGAACTTCATCCTAATGTCTAATCTAAACCTACCCTGCTGTAGTTTGTCAGGCTTGTGCTGATTTGGGTAACCCAAGATGTCCAAGGACATGCTTTATGCCAAAGTTGGTAGTATGATAATTCCAGTGGTGCAGCCAGTGAGCAGCATCTCAGACGGGTTACACATAGTCACATCTGTAGCCTCAAGAGCTTTCTGGACACGAATTTGTTGCTTGCCTGGAGCATGCTACGCAATAAGGAAGTGACATCTGGTTGGTATTTTCATGTGTGACTACTGCAGAAATAATTAGTAATGACAACACATATACAGTGTATTCCTATTTACTCTGCTAAGTAGTTGACTGATGCATGAGGCCAGTGTGACCTGAAATAAAAGGTGGATCCTGCCATCTAACAGCAAGAAATGGTCAATTTTAACACACAAACTCAGAATGCCTCTGTGAAGATATTGGTCACATGCACCTCACATCTGAGAATGATGGAAACTCCATAAAGATAACATCACTACTGCACTGGAGTGGAAATGACAGCTTTGTCATAATAGTCTATCTCTGAGCCTGCCTACCACAGATGAAGACGAAAAACCATCTACACAAGTCAGATAACAGTGCAAGAAGAATTACCCTTGACCGTAGCGGCTGATCAACTGAGGGTCTGTACAGAAAGACTGACAGCCTTTCTTATTTTCATTTTAGCAAAACAGTATGGGTAAATATTGACTTAGAATTGTCTCATCTCCAATTTGATCATGGTTGATTGGAATGTCTCTGTCTATGAAGATAACAGAATTAGTAGTCCACCAGTTAAGCAATCATGACTTCTAGCTTGTGTACTATGATGACTGTGCTGTATCTGACAACCTTCTCACAGTAGAGCACGCAATATGATGAATATCTTGCACAAGTTTGTTCTTTCAGCTTCTTCCTGTAGGACAGCAATGGGTGTGTGTGAGCAATGTGTGTGTTCCAGTCTTGCACTCTCCCGCTTTTTTAACTCAGCGGCATACATGCAAGAACTTAAACTGCAGGCAGACCACCAAATGCTACCAGTTGCTTTGCAATGTTAATGTAATGCAAATGTTCCAGTCAATGACTTTCTGACAAACTGGGAGAACATTTCAAGCAGATACCAAGAGGGCTTGTCTTAATCTCAGTGCTAGTCAATCTTTTCATTAATTACTTGGTAGGTGAGCTAGAAAGTGCACTTCTAAAACCAGCAGTGGGCACTGAGCTGACTAAGTCTGCAAGCAGTTGGAAGGTGTACGGATTTTAGCTGGGATAGAGTTAATTTTCTCTGTAGTTGCTGGTATAGTGCTATGTTTTCAATTTGTGATGAAAAGAGTGTTGATAACACATCCCTGTTTTAGTTGTTGCTGAGCAGTGCTTGCACGGTGTAAAGGCCTTTTCTGCTTCTCACATTGCCCCGCCAGCCAGTAGGTTGGAGGTGCACAAGAAGTTGGGAGGGGACACAGCTGGGACAGCTGACCCCAGCTGACCAGAGGGATAGCCCACACCATATGACATTGTGCTCAGCAATAAAATGTGAAGGGAAGAAGGAGGAAGAGGGGGACACTTGGAGTGATGCTGCTTGTCTTCCGTAGTTACCATTATGTGTGATGAAGCCCTGCTTTCTTGGAGATGGCTGAACACCTGCCTGCCAACGGGAAGCACTGAATGAATTCCTTGTTTTGCTTTGCTTCCATGTGCAGCCTTTGCTTTACTTATTAAACTGTCTTTATCTTAATCCATGAATTTTCTCACTTTTACCCTTCTGATTCTCTCTCCCTTCCCACTGTAGCAAGGGGTAAGTGAGAGACTGTGGGGCTGAGCTGCCTGGGGGAGTTAAACAGAAGGATAAACAGGGTAAGAATTCAGAACAATTTCGTAACACGGAGAAATGATCCCAAATTATCATGGTGAAATCTGCAAAGACAAGTATGACATGCTACTCCTAGGAAGAAGAAATAAAATTCACAGATACAAAATAAGGAGTGACTGTCCAGCCAGCAGCTCTGCAGAAAGGGACAGGGGAGATACAGTGGATCACAAATGGCATGAGTCAAGATGCTTCTGTGAAAAAGGCGCACTTCATATGAAACATATTAACAAACATCTTATATATGTAGGCCATGGAAAGTGTTTATTCCATCCTAATTGGCACTAACAAGGTCTCAGCAAAACTCCACTCTGGGCCACTGCTCTCTTAAGACCCCTGCAAGATGAAGACTGCCCAGAGGAGAGATGAAAGTATAATTAGAGGCCTACAAAGCATTACTTATGAAGAAAGGCTAGGAACTGGGCTCAGTGAGGCTGAAGGAAGAGAATTCTTGAGGACTTAACACATTATTAGTTCTCTAATACATGGAAGGCAGTCAGAAGAAAGTTGGTCAGCTGTTCATCCGGAGCAGGACATGAAGAAGCCAAGAGTCATTTGTAGCCACAGAAGATTTAGGAGGGATAATAGGGAACTTTCTGGTCCTAGGGATATGAAAGGACAGGAATAGATTGCTCAGGGAAGTTGCAGAATGATCTTAATGGAATGATTTTAAGAAAAGTTAGACAGAGATCTGTGGTGGGTGGTAAGCACACATCTGACTTTCTCATGGCTGATGAAGGGAAAGCCATCCCAGGCCTGTGGGACCATCATCTTTCCTACCTTCCCTGTGCCACGTTCCCTGCTGGCCAGCTGTATATCCGGGCCAGGTTGCTTCTAAGACTGCCAACCAAGAGTATCTGTCTTCGACTAAAAACCTGTCCAGAAAAATTTTAAAAGTTGGGAAATCAGCTATCTCTCTTAAGTCCTGATCAAAGCCTAGCTGATGCATTTCCCTTGCCACAGCAGGCACCATCGTGTTGATAGGATCTGCCTGTTTGACCTCTTCCCACTTCTGTCTCAAAACTTAAGATATGAAGAATAACATAATGTTGTACAGAAGGGAATAGAGATCTCTGAAGTCATCAAAAAAAGCCAGCTAGTTCCATTTTAAAATATACCAGTTCTGAACTGATCATGAATTGGGACTAAAAACTACAGTACAGGAAATCTACTTGACTGCAAAATAAGTTGGCCATGGACTCACATTGAATTACTTCTTCTCTCCCTCGGGCATCTGGTGATGAAGCCCAATGCCAGTCTGCTGCTAGCATGCTGAATACAGTGAGCTGTGAGTGAAGGTTGATATTTTATCTTCTGTACTCTTAACTTACAGAAATATATCAGTGAACATGAACCAAACAAAATATATGCAAAAAAGCAAAGCAACAGTTTGAGTTCTGCCTTTATAATGAATTGTTTTTTAAAAGGTCGACTGCTTGACACCCTATGTTAATTGATTACAGGCAGCCTGCAGACGTAGTGTCTGAAAAGCAACTTTTGCATGGTGTACTTTCTGAATTCCTGAGACTGATGTTTTCTCCAGAGGGCATAATAGGAACATTTTTTTTTCAGTCCTTCAGAGACCAGCACCGATTCCATGCCTTGACTTGGTCTGAAGGGAATTACTAGATGCTTGAGACATTCAGTCAAAAAAATAACAACCCAGACTGACTTTAAAGTGGCTTTACCATTTGGCCAAAGAAAAGCTGAGGGCTTGTGAATCTTTCTACTGCTACTGCAAAATGAAAAATAAACATAAATGTACAAAATAAGATAAATATCCCTTTGCTATAACTTGGTTATGCCCTCGAGTTACACGATAAAAACAGAAACATGCCACAGATATCTGTTGTCTGTTATAATGTGCTGTTCCTACAGTACTGATGTTTGTCAGAAACTGCAATTTCATTTAGTTTATGTAATTCTTCTAACAGAGCTTACTGAAATATTTCTGCATTGACACTAGACATTTTAGACCATCTATTATGCAGAACTATAGAGAAAAGCAAGGAAAAAATGCCAGTACCTGTGTGACCTAAAAAAGAAACATGGGCACTGAAAAGTTGAGTATATCAAATTTTCACAGGAAAGTTTGAACTTTGCCTCCATAAAACAACTGCATTGGCACTTGAGATATCTTCCTGGTTGTTTAAGACTTACTGGCTTGTGAATTCATAGTTGGAAAACCACTGAGGAAAGCAAATGTGTCCTAAACATGTGGGAGGTCAAGATGCCACCAAATCTGACGCGCTGCAAGTTCATAGAATCATAGAATGGCTTGGGTTGGAAGGGACCTTAAACATCACCTAGTTCCAACACCCCATGCCACTAGACCAGGCTGCTCAAAGCCCCATCCAGCCTGGCCTTGAACACTTCCAGGGATGGAGCATTCACAACTTCTCTGGGCAACCTGTTCCAGGGCCTCACCACCCTCACAGGAAAGAATTTCTTCTGAATATCTAATCTAAGTCTACCCTCTTTCAGTTTAAAGCCATTACCCCTTGTCCTAATCACTACATGCCCTTGTAAAAAGTCCCTCTCCAGCTCTCCTATTGGACCCCTTTAGGTACTGGAAGGCTGCTATAAGGTCTCCCTGGAGCCTTCTCTTCTCCAGGCTGAACAACCCCAGCCTTCTCTCAGCTGTTGTCATAGCAGCCCTCTGATCATCTCCATGGCCCTTCTCTGGATTTGCTCCAACAGGTCCATGTGCTTCTTATGCTGGGGACCCCAGAGCTGAACACAGTACTCATAGTTTTCAAGGCATCCAGCTTCTTACCATGTTTTTCTGCTGTAATGGTTTCATCCTGCATGTCTTCCTTCCTGGGAGTGGTGGGGCAGTGGCAGCAGTGTTACTGCTCCAAGGCAGAAAGTGGAGGACAGGGACAGGCACAGCATTTGCACTCTTTTTTTTTAACCTGTGCATGGAATTGTGAGCTTGATGTTACAAGGGAATGAGGGATCACACTACATTCTTCAGGGATAGGGCAGGTACAGGGCAGAAGCTATGATGGGATGTTCAGCTGCAGAGTTGTGCAGTCTGGAGTTGGGACTGGCCCCTGTGATCCCTCAACAGTTGGAATGTGTCAATGTCTCCCATTGACACCACAAGAGTGCTTACATTGCACCCGACTAATCCAGGAGGATGCTTGCCATCTCCTCCCACAGCCTGGCCCCATCCAGCCATCTGGTCCTGTGTGATTCCTTCTGCAGGCAGGGGAATGCCATGGGAACGCCAGTGCTGGGATGCTCACACGCAGACATGCACATGCACTCGCGCACACACACACGCCTCCACCCTTCTGCTTCCAGCGCTCCCTTGCATGCTCTTTCTTTTGTAAGTTCTACTTTCTTCCCCAAGCAGCAGTAAGGATTTAGTAAAAGCCCGCGGGTCCTCTGTGTTATAAAATTAGGTCTCTACAGGTGCCAGAAGAATGCTGTGCCTTGGCATCCAAACAGCTTTGCCTCCAGTTAGTAGATAAACTGAATTTCCTCTCGAAGCTAAAGCACTCTCCGTCCTTGCCTTCCCTGGATCCGCTTCCCCTTACGGCCGCAGAATGCAGCACAGAACCACTCGAAATGGCGTTAGAGAAATCCACCGCGGACGCTTGAGAAATCCTGTGACAGCACTATGAGGCAGA
Organism: Rhinoptilus africanus; assembly: GCA_013400135.1. Taxonomy (NCBI): domain Eukaryota; kingdom Metazoa; phylum Chordata; class Aves; order Charadriiformes; family Glareolidae; genus Rhinoptilus; species Rhinoptilus africanus. Next base: position 1,657,870 of record VXBO01008783.1, on the reverse strand, counting down.
TAAGCAGAGGCAGGGGGGAGAGGAGAGAGAAGAGGAATAGCTTTTGGAGACTGCTTGGCAGCAAAGTCAACGCTTGAAATATCTGTGGGGAGTTTGAAAGCATTTCCTAACTTCAAAAATGCGAAGAAGAAAAAGAAATTTTGATCAATGGCTTATTGCCCTTGATCTAAGCAAAAGAATCCTAGCCAGTCAGAAATAACAGAAATCTGTTTTATTGTAAAGCTGAAGTTTTCTATGTTTTGACAGCTGGGGCTCATGCTTTTGGCTGGGTTATTTGCCAGCCTTAAAATATTCATCAGCAAGTTGCCAGGTTTTTGTCCTTTCAAATTGAATGCTAACGATGAAGGAGAAGGTGCTGGAGAGATTTTAAGCACGAGTCCTCTGCCCTAAAACAGAACTTTGTGGCCTGAATTCACATGACCAGAAAAAGAGGTTTCCACACCCTGGCCAAGTTTCTGGTGAATCACTTGCTGGTCACAGAGCCAAGATTTGCTTTCTGGAGCATGGGAAGCAGTGGCTCACTTGTGATGAAGACAGCCCCCTCGTCTTTGTTGAGAGGAAATGGATTAACAGTATGTATTCTGTGCACAAATTGAGAGAACTGATCTAAAATATTCCAGATTAAAGAATCCTTACCAAACCCCAAACTGGAATACACGTTAAACTGAAAAGTCAAATCTGACTCTGAAAATGGCCAGTGAAATGTCGATGCCAGTGGCTCCAGGATCAACTCAGTTGTCTTATAGAGTATCCGAAGCAGCATCACAGAACTTTATCTTTTTGATGCAAACTTTTACATTACTATTCCAATGTTACTTCCTCTTAAAGCTTTCTTAATTTTTATACACTTATTCTAAGAATTCAAACCAGACTCTTCTGCTCTTATGCAGTTTGTTCATTCTTATGTCTTGTGCTGCTTCCATTTAGTCACTTAGTTGTTATCATTTCATTTCATACCTGTGCAACTTAGGGGGCTTTCTTAGGTGAACCGGTTACAAAATGAAAAATATTAAATCATTTCATATCTGCTGGGAAGACTGAATTTCTCTTCCAAAAATTCAGGGTCAGTGATATTGACTTTATATCCGAAAAATCTACTTTCATCAACTCTGTCCTTAGCTTCCTTTACTCGTCCCAGGGCGACCACTATTTTTGTCATGTCATTTTGTATCTACAAAGCCCTTGCAAGTGCTCAACACTTCAATTTTGAGACTGATCTTTCATTTTCTGGATAAGGAATTACATTTCTTTAGTGGATATGAAGCGATAACAAATCCTTTTCGCTCAGGGACAAGTTAATATGAGAAGTTGCAACACAGAGACTAACACTGAGTAAGTGAAAACTGAAGGTGCACTACCATGTAGGATCAGGTCCTTCAGGCATTTTCAGTTCTACCAACTGACAGCTTCAACAGACAGCTGTAATGTGAACTGAAGCCAAAGAACATCTCAGAGCCAAATTTTCAAAGGGCCTTTGATTTAGTCTCCAACCCTGTGCAAAGACAGGGTGGGCAACTAAGTGTGCAGGTGGCAGGTCTCCACTGAGGGACATTCCTGGTGGGACCAGGCACTGGGCTGCAAATTAGGGGAAAGCAGAGGAAGGCACTAGCAGAAAGGGGGAGTGGTGGAGAGGGAAGTCTCTCTGGTCACGTCTACACTGGCGTATGAAACAAGGTCACGATTTAGCATCAAACCCTGGGCCGCATCTGTTAATCATCGTGGCTTGGGCTTATATCAACTAGCACTCTCCTAGGACAACTTACGGGCATGGTTTGGGCTATACCATGTACCAGGACTGTTGTCAATGAGCAGTCTGGATACAGTCACCCTATTTTGGATGAAGAAGAAAGCTTTGAAGTATGGATGCAAATCATGCACGGACACTTGCAGGGCCAGAAAACAGGCCTTGGCTCTTGTTCTATTTTGTAATGTAGCCCTTAGACCAGGATCATGCCAAACATACTGTATCATTTGAGGAATGCAGCTATTTTGAGCAGAAGGACTGATACTAACAAAGTGAGTGACACTGGTGAGAACAGACAGATGTTTACTGGTTCAGTCTTCACATGCAAAACTGTTGGTGCATGTTCAAAGTAATTTCCTGAAGATGTGTCTCTTGTTATCTTAACATCAGTAAGCAGCGACCCAGTGTATTTCCCCATTTGTTCTGACTTGCTTATCTAGATCCTGTATATATTCCAGGGACACAGTTACTAAATTTAAAGCTGCAAACAGATTTGTTCTCTCAGCACACTTGTAAGAAACATTTAATTTTACATTGCCAATTTGCAAATATTTCTATATACTCTGGCTAGGTAAAACAGTAAGGAATTGGTGTAACTCAGTGATGAATTAATGGCTTGCTCGCTAGTGCAAGGTCTTATTTTCCTCTTTAGCACATATTGGGCCAGACATTCTGGAAGAGTTTAATCAAAATCCTCATCAAAAGCCAAATGAGTGGATTTTAAAGAAAGTTTAATTACAGTGGTCAAACCACCCAGCATGATTTGCTTGATTTGATTAACGTAATGAGGAGCACATTTAATGAGAAATGCATTAATTCATTCAAACAAGTGGTTTTATCAGAGGTATTAAGCATCAGCCCAGATTATGTACAGCAGAAACTATTACAGCAAAAATTGACAGAGGTCAAAGCAGTAGTCATGCCACAATTACAAGGTCTCATCTGTAATCTACTAGTTGAACTTGGGAAGCGCTCATCATGACTGAAAAAGCAGGGTCCCCATTTAAAAAAGCCCTCAAATCACAGGGTTTTCCTTCCATTCCACAGCTAGGATCTCCATCCCTTTCTTGCAGATGTTCAGAAGATTCAGGAACTGGGATTGATCTTTCTGAGTTTCAGATGGTTACACACGCAGATATTATTAGCAAATGATGGAGCAAGAAATCAAAGGACACCTGATACCACCCCCACATCCTTAAAGGAAATGGAGTGTTCCCCATTTGCTCTCTGTTCTACCTCCCTCCTGTCCTTGTGATGTCTTTGGGATAGTTCTGTTCCTAACCTGGAATAGAGTGACTTTGGGGTAGAATTATTATTTTCATTCCTGTAAAGAAACCCTCCTTTTTGAAAAAGAAGAAAAATTGGCCTCAAGTGGGAAATATTTGAGAAAAAGAAGAAAGAATCTCCTTTACGCCTTGCTCTCTTAAACCGCCTGATAAATTTCAGCCTCTACATTCCAAATTTCCTCTTTCAGGATGCCTCCCCATGGGGTTTAGACAGCACACTTCACCTGCACCCTCCCTACTGGCACCCCTTCTCTGGTGCCCCTTGCTCTATCTCCCAGCAGCTGCTAATGCTCCTATGCTGCCCTTACCACCGTTACCTCTTTGACCTGTGCCGTGCTCTCTTGCCTTTATTCAGGCCCCAACTTGTTATTCCTGTAGTGTCTGCGCTACCTCTGTGTGAGCCGCCTTTCCTGCTGCTTTGTACTGCGTCCGTATAGCACTGAAACAGCTTTGATTGTCAAGCGCTCTACTTCTACGCCTGCTTGGCTGCCAGAGCACTTTTCGAGCACTGTTGCACAGTGGACTTAAGGACTATCTATTGCTTAGTCTTTCATCAGCTACCACCGGCAGCTGGCAAAGGAGAGCAGCTTTGAAACTGTTCCCTAAGCGGACAGGAGGCTGGTCAAGGAGCTGAGAAGCGAAGCACAAGCCCAGTTGCAGATAGGATCCTCCGTGGTTAGGTGCAGACCAACAAGTGAAGACTGGCACAGAGGTTGTATTTTACCTCCTGATAAGGTCAGCAGGAGTATGACAGTAAGATGCTATTATTAGGGTGCCTAAATGAATATAGGTGCCAAGATTCACCTGCAGGTTTGGAAGTCCTGATCAAGACCTTCAGGAAATAAGCTGAAGTAGAGAACTGGAGATGTCAAAAACCAGACCTATGGATTTATTTGCAATATTAATAGAAGATGAGCAAGAAAACCAGTCCCGCTGAGATGAAAACCATAATCCTTGGAATTATTTCTGCCACTTGTCTTGAAACCACAAGGAAACAAGAGTAAACATTGGAATCAGAGTCCCTTTATTTTAGAGAAATCTTGTGATGTGCCTATATCTGACTGCTGCACGCCAACAGGAACCTATGGTATTGGCATATAAACATTTGCATGGGGGAAAGCATTAATGGTGACTGCCTCACCAGTACAGTCAGGAAGCCTGTTCTGAAAGTAAAGACAATTCCATCTTGGAACAAAAAACCCAAATAGCATACACAGACTCACTACAGCAGCTGCCCCTTAATGTTACCTTTGGTATCCTTGAGTGGAATCCAGGTGGGAAATCATAAAACATAAATTGGTAGAAGATCATATCTTAAAATACTTTCTCTCACTATCTCCCAGCATGGCCTTCAAGCAGCCAACCAACCTTGCTAAACTTATCATCTGAAGAAAATTTCCTAAGCACCAATAAATCTGACTATATCAGAATGATAAATGGAAAAAGTGCAATTTATCTCCATAGCACTCACAAGAAACATCTTCTACAACAGAACTGTGAAAACCGATAAATCCTCAGCATGTCCATTCCAGAATGCAAACTATTTCTTCATATGTACCATATGCCCCTTGTACCATAATGAACTCACACTGACAATCAGAATGAGAAAGAAAAATGTGGTTAATAACAAGAGCATGCTTCCCAAAACAGCCATTCTCCCTCTTACCATTCAACCCTCATCCTCAAGGGAATTCTAGAAAAGAAACTGGAAAGACAAAGTTGGGATTGAAACAAATAATTTGATGGGACATCAAAAATTGTTGATTCCAACAACAATGCTAATTTTATGGCACAACACAATTTACCTCAGATACGACTTGCTAATCTCAGTTTCTCAGGAGATAATTACCTGTGCATTTCTTCCGTTCTGTGTTCAGTAGAGCTGAAGACCTTATTACTGCTCCTCTTACTAACATCTCCTCTGTTCCTTTGATCTCAAAGTACCTGACTGATTAATATAATGAAACTGAACTCAGATAAATTGCTTCCAATCTTTCCTTATCTGGCAGTTTGTTAGTTATGTCCCTGCTTCTGTTTTTTGCCCCTCAGATTTGTCTGTTTTTTCCTATGAGATGTACTGATAACACATATTGCCTCTCCCCACGGATATTCCCTCTGAGTGTTATGAATGTTCCCTGTTTACCAAAACCCCGTCCCAACCAGCCTCCACTTTGGAAATATCAAGCGTGGTTCCAGATATGGCTCCAGTTCTGACTCACAGATTCGTTTTTGAATAGTTGTATGTCTTTAGTCTGGCATTATCTAAGCTCTCAACTGTTTCAAAGAAATATTTGGCTTTATGCAAAGAATAGGAACACAACTTAACCGGCCAAACATCAGTCACTACTTCTAAAAGGAAAGGAAGCATCATTAATTCAGACCTTTCTAAAATTAAAGTGAAATATCGAAATATCACATTCAGGAATATATTGTTCAACACAGGGCAGTTATGCAGCACCCAATCCAGTCAGAGATTAAAATTTTTATTGTCACTTCTCTCTCATACTTCCCAGGTACTGAACTGGTCTTTGGCAATGCTCATTGCATTGATGTAGTACATTATTTGCTTCTCCCCCTCATCCATGGAGCTCAAAAAACCAGTAACTTTACTTCCCTGCATCCAAATTCAGTAACTGAAAGCTGTAAGAGCCTGGGAAAGGTTAACCAGTATCTTAGGAAGGGACGTGATATAATTTTGCCTATGAAATTTCAGTGTGCAGTTACACATAATTTAAAATATATGGACCTAAAGAATAGCATGGTATGTTTTAGGAAGTGTTAAATATGCCAGTACACAAAGCTCTGAGGTAACATGCATATCCACCACCTTCTGCCAAATACCATATACTTCCTTGGGCTTGGAGAAGTAGCACATATTGTTCTGCTCACACAGCATGCAGTCCTTGATGCACACTTGGAACTTATCTTTTGCAGACAAGTACTGAAATTTTACATCCAGGGCAGAAGTTCTACACCCTTCTCTCACCAAAATGCACTCAAAGAAAATTCAAGACAGGACTGAGTTTTAAAACTTGTATTCCTCATCTTGTGAAACTACAGGTTATCTGGGACCCTGACTACATGTAAGACCTGCAACCTCAAAATTACCATGTACAAAGTAAATGTTTACCCGGTATGTGTCAGTCAACACAGAAAGGCTCGGGGAATGGATGGAAAGGATTTTTTTGCAGGTCCAAAGGAAAAGCAACCCCTCACATCTCTTCTCCTACTCAGATACAAAGCAGGAGCTTGCTTCCAGCAGGCAGTTTGTATGAGTGGGCTCTGCTAGGCAGTATGGAGATAACTCTCAGCACAGATAAATGGGAACTGCTAACATAATGTAAACATTTGGTGAAAGCAAAATATTTTTCAAGAACCTAGAAGGCTGAGTGCTTAAAGCAACTCTCCATGCTTCATCCTTAGCATAGCAAGGTGCACAAGGGACAGGCACTCAGCTATCAGTCCCACTGCTGGCTCCTACGTGATTGAATCTACAGTGCATGGTACCTATGTCCCAATGAGCCATATTTAATTCCCTTCTCCCCGTCTGGCTGTGCCACTGCAATGAAAGTTTCTGCAGGAAACGGAGCAGTAAACCAGCTCCTGTCTCTCACGATCCAGTGTTTTACTGTGTCTGTGGCACCTGCCCCAGGGCTGGTACCACCATCTCCTTCTTCCACAAAGCGAGGCAGAAGGCTTTTAACTTGGCCATCCAGTTTTGACAACCAAGAGCCTGCTATTAACACCTTTCTGCACCATTGTAAATTTACAGATCTGGGTGCCGATCGTTGGAAGAAATACACAAATTCATCCCATTAGTGGCTCAACTCCATTTCCCGCCCACAAGTGGGTAATGCGAGAGCAGCACCAGGGATGGCAGGGGAGAAAGGATGAAGTGTGAAAACAACATGAGATGAGGATGCCCAAGCTGAGGGACAATGAAAACCAGCTTCCACCCTCCCGGGAGGTGGTAGGATCCCTCCTCAACAGCCCCGCGGGAGGGAGAGGCTGTGGGAGCGTGAGGTGCAGCGATGGCGCGGCGGCCCTTACCTTCTCGTTCTTCCTCTCCTCAGCCTTGCCAGCGGGGCCAGGGGTGACAGGGCCACCCAGGGGCCCGCTGCCAGCCTCACCGTTGAGGTGGGCCGCGCTGACGTTGGGCGGGGTGATGGCAGCGGCGGCGGAGGTGAGGGGTATGAGGGGCCGGGCCCCCGGGGCGGGCGGCTGGTGGCCGTGCTGCGGGGAGATGGCAGGGTGAGGGCGGACGGCTGCCGCCGGCAGGCGGGAGGGCGAGCTGGGTGTCCGCAGGGGTGAGACTGTGGCTGTGGGCCGCTCCGGAGCTGGCACCGCGGGGTGAGCTGTGGAGGGAGGACAGAGCGTGGTTAAGACCTCCATGAGCTAACTGCCATGACCTGCCCCCTTGGTGGCCATCACTGCCATGAAGCATCAGGGCCTGACACAGAGCTAAGCCTTAGCCTTAACCCAGGATATCTCAGCTTGCAAGTGGTTTTGTCTAAATCCTAGAAATTCCCCTCCTGTCTGTGAAAGACCTGTCTACAGTCACCAAAATGGACGGTCTTCGCTAGCAGTGTGACTGGGGAATGGCCTGACCATTCCTGCCCATGCCTAGAAATAAACAGCAAGCCTACTGCGTTTTTAAAATACCTTACCTCATTCCAGCTAAGCTGTTTTCCCATCCTCCATGACCCCCTCCTAACCTGACAGGTTTTGGAGCAACGCAACGTGGGACCTAAAGGGTTAGCGCAGATGATCCACGCTGACCTCGCAGATGGCAATTACAAAGGAAGGTCTCTTGTTTCAGCCCCAACAAAATGATCAACAGCACATCACTGTGCTGCACAAGATAAATTAAGCAGAAATCCACCAGAGGATTTCTGAGCTCAGCCTCGTCTCTGCCAGCAAAGTCCCTAAGGGACTATGCAGTGCCTTTTAGTATTGCTGCCCCTGCTGAGGAAACCCTGCCTACAAGGACTAGGAACCAGGAATTAGCACTCATCTGTTTAACGGTGGCCATGACACACTGCTGAGGTCAGCTCTCTAGGGATTCGGGCGCTTGTTGCATGCCTCACATTGCAAAAAGTATGACAAAGCTCCAGGTCTATTTCCATGTTGCCTTTGACTTCCAGGTTGGTTGATTGCTTAGGTGTAACACTCCTTCAAGTATGCACAGACCAGAAGCCGAGCCCACACTCAGACATCCCCTCACTTAAACAATTCAATAGTAGGACTGGCTGGAAGATGCCCATTTCACAAATGTTTTCAAGGTTTCATAATCTGGTTTAGTTCTGCCTCAGTGTAAAACTTGAACCTTTGAATATTTTTCTGAGCACAACCTACTGACCCACCCCACAACAGTCTCAGGGCATTCACCTGGAACGTAAAAACATAGAATCTGGTCACTGCACTGTTCCTCTGTGGAGAATAGCTCTGGGCAGCTGCCTACTCCCTTTGCAACCTGAGTTGGGACAGCTTCATGGCTGAAGTCTGGTTGAACCACATCTATTCCTTTTTATTAAAAGCTTTGAGTCCAACAAATCCGCTTTTCTTTGACCAAGAAGCATTTTTATGGAAAATTTCTGACCCACTGTGATCTGTGGTTTTTGTACAAATTCATCCCAAGGATACATTTTTACGCAGGATCAGCTGGAGTTCACTCAATCTATAACTGAGCAACAACGCTAGAACAACTCAAACCACTATTTTTCTGTTTCTATGGTTAACACTGACACCCATTACCAGGGATTGAAACGATAAGGAGTGACATTAATCATACTCGCTACACCTGCTGAGCACTCCTGCCAGGAGGGAATTTCATCCCCCAAGCTTTCGCCCTATTTTCCGAAGTGATACTGAACATGATGGGCCAGCGATCATCGGATTAGCACCTCCAAAGTTCACATGATTCTCTCTAATGGTAACTCCTTGACTCTATAACATCTCTTTTTATTAATGTTGCTCATAGCAAATCAATCCAACTATCATTAATGTGTCTTGAACTTGATGTGATTTTACCATGTAGCATGAGGAAGGGCCTAGAATTTGTTACTACAGACACCTTCAACGCTATTCTTACTATTACTTACCACTTCCCCCCTCCCTGGATTACCAAGAACATATACTGGAAAGTGCAGCTCCTTTCTAGAAAGCCAGATAGGGCACCACTGGTTATCTTGAACTGATTCCCTCCTCCCAATTTTCCTATTTGGAACCTCTGTGATGAGCAACCATTGCTGCCAGAAATCTAATTTTCTGGGATGGTCAAGCTTGCACAGTCAAGGTTTTGAACTACTGGTTGTAGGGATCAATGGTTTTCCTAAATGTAGAGGAAAAGTACAATACTGGAATTTCACTGCATGCACCTGGATGCAGAAGACTGATTTGATAATCATATTAGGTACATTGCTCCTTTCATATAGGGCTCGGTGTTTCCAAACACAAAGGAAACAGAACACATGAGAAACAGTAAATGGCCTGAGAAAATTCAACTCTGAGCAGAGCTCTCACATTTTATTCTGTAATTTCATCTGCTTACTGTTACAATGTATGCCTTTGCTCTGGGATCTCTGGATCTGGACTGTGCTGCATCAAACATGCTATTAATTAGCAATGCTCACTGAAGGCTATTTTTGTTCTACACCACTCATATTTCATTTTGGGTGTATTCCTACATTAGTGGCCTTGTGCAAAATTGATTTGTTACTCATGTATATTGCAAGCCAACAGAAACGTGATTTGAATACTGTGCCAGCTTGCCTCTCCTGGAAAGCTTTTCCAAAAGCCCAAAAGACAGGGCATTGCCCTGTCCTGCAGGACTAAAGACACCTTTTGAGGGGCTCTGGTCCACAGGAGACTGGTGAGGACATCCACTATCGAGAAAAATACTGATAATCATGAAAAAAATTCCTTTATTTATCCTGGCAAAAGTTTATTCAATTAAAACAACAATCTCATGAACCTTCTGGAAGGACTGGAGAACTCCCCATTTAGGAGGTTCTGGAGTAGCTCTGTGGTCCCTGGATCACCCTGCCTGTCAACTCCTTGGCACTTTGAGATGCCAGAGTGACCTGAGGAGCAATCTTAAACCAGGGAAGCTGCTGGATGTGTAGCACAGCAGCGCCGTGGAAGGAAGATGTGGGGCATACCAGGTGCATGGGGGAAAATGATCTGTCACCTGAGTTTCAGGGGAGTCCGTCTGCCTGTCGGCATGGGCACAGAAGGCACCAGGAGCACCTGAACACTTCCTGAGAGCCTTGCCCAGGAGGGGACATTTCTGCCTTTGCACTGTAAGAGCAGAAGGGCTTTTGGAAGGGTGTGACCTGAGGGGAAAGCAGCACTTTCTCAACTAGACAAAAAGATAAATCAGTTATTCCCCAGTGTGACACAGATGCCATGTAAGCTCCTGCCACCATTTGTTGAGCAGAGGAGTCTGCACTGTTCGAGATTCATATTCACACGTATTTGATTACGTTTCCTTCCCTTTGGTCTGGACTGCGTAGGAGGTGAGATTAGATGGTCATAACAGTGCCTTCTGGCTTCAAAAGGTATGAATTCATGACTTACACCACAGTGCATTTCTCATTTGTGCTTGCTCTGTTTTGTATCTAAGACCTCAGTTTTCAGCAGTCACAGTCCTTAATGATTTGCCTTTGTAAACACAATGGCTTGCATCCCTATAAAATATCAGAAACAAAATGTTTTAAATTTTGCTATAAAGTTCCACCACAGGATTTACTTTTACTTTATTCAACATCAGAGGTGTTTGACATCAGGGAAAAGGGAATAAATTGTACTCTAGAAAATTGCGCTGTACATCAGAAAGGGAACCTGGAAAGAACAGAGGCCCCCTGGTGTGAGAAGCTCTTATTCTCATTTCAAAAAGGTGGCAGTATTTTTCAGATCTTTTGCTTTATCACTAACACCGGGTCCCGTTCTGCCTAATAAATACCTTTCATCCCTGAAGCCCAGTGAAATGCTGCTTAATTTTAAGTCGTGTATTACTTGCCCTGCGATAAGGGCAGTATTTTTCCATCAGCAAGCCAACTGGACTCAGAACTGTTAATCTCCTCAGTATGCAGGGTGCTTGCTTTCACTCAGATAAATTGTGTAAATATTTGTAAACACTATAATCTATTTCAGCTGTAGCAACAGAACAATCTGATAAACACAACGTGGTTCCCAGAGATCAATAGAAGCACATAAATATTACAACCAAATAAAACATACTCTATTCCACATTGACTGAGCTGTGACTAAAACGAGAAAGCAAGCGGCGGATTCGAAAGGCTTGCTCTGGAGGGGCGAGACATCAATCCCACCGAGGCAGGACGAGAGGCACCGGCGGGGCTGCACACATACCCATCTGCATGGCGTTGCGGGTCTGGCTGGCTGGCTGCTGAGCTGAATACCTCAAGCAGTTATTCATCTGCGGAGAGGCCGCCTGGAGCTGGGGATGCGTCTGAGGAGCAGTGATAGGAACAACCGGTCTGACAGCCGTGGCGGCGTTGGTGTGACCAGCCCCGATGGGGTGGATGGTTCCTGGGGCTCCTTTTGTTGTCGCAGCTCCCCCAGCCCCACTGTTCCTGGGTTGCCCGGCTCCCACCGGCACCCTGCATGGAGACAAGGCACAAGAGTAAGCACGCTGCAGAGACGCTGATACCCAGCCACAATGCTGATAAGCACCCCCGTCACTTAGGGGGTTCAACATGATACCCTCTCAGGTGGTACAGTAAATTGAGATATAGATGTATATTTATCTTTATAGGACACAGTCATAAGCATGCTGGAGGATATTTTCACCCCTTCATCCTATGGGAAGAAGTGCAGGGTAAAAAAGGAAAAGGTAATTTTTCTCATCACTTTTTTTCTTAAGCTACATTTCTGTCTGAATAGTTCCTAGTAAAATCACAAATCTAAATTCAGAAGAAATGGATATTTCCCAAATGTCATTTTGTGTGCCAGAGGCTATTTCACAGGCACTAATGGAGTGATAATTAAAACAGACTCAGAGATCTTTTCTTAGGACCAAACCTGCATACAGCCCCTCAGGGAGAAAAAAAAGATGGATAACACCAGGTCTGTGTGTGGCTGTTGAAGGGGACTGAAAAGCAGCAGACTTGGCAGGGCTTGGCTTGTCTGAGCACTCACCCTACCAATATAACCAGCCCTAGCCTAGATTTGCTAAGGAAATGCAAAAGAGAAGGGAATGCAGCTGACCTTACTGAAAAGAAAATCCAAACAATAATCGACCCCTCTTTCACTGCTCACTTAAGCCATATGAATAGTTTGTATTTCATCTGAGTGTCTGGGTAGACCTCAGGGGGAAGGAATGAGGCTCTTTCTCGTACGCAATGAGTTCAGCAGGTCTTGATCCTCTTACCACTGGGCTAGAAACTCTCTGACTGGGGCAGGAGATCACTGGGGCAGGCAGAAGGACATCAACGGACAAACTCAGCTCAGCAGTTCTTTCTCTGAGTTTCTTACTCAGGTTCCTGAGTAATTTCCTTCCCCAGCAGTAGACGCCATGAAGCAGAGGGTTAATTTTGTGCTGTTCTCCTCTCTTGGGCTGTGCCGTGTGCCAAGGTCCTCCTCCAGGAAAGTACAGCAGAGGGGATATGATGCAGAACAAAATATGGTGGAGGACATGGAAATGAGACAGTTCAGGGGGTTAGCAAGGGAGGAGAGGATAACAGAAAGGGTGCAAGGCCAACCTATGGGGGTTGGGATTGTCAATACTTCTGGGGCTGCAAAATTGTTCTGTGAGAACACAGAGAGGTGAAGAGCAGAAAGGAGTACGCTGAACAATCTGTCCCAGTTCAGAGGACAAGAAAGACAGAAGAAGCAACACTAAGAGTGGAAAGGGGAAGAGCCAAAAGAATGAAATTCTGATAGAAAGAAACCAAAACACAGGCTGCAAGATATGGTCCAAAAGTCCAAAGACAGCCATCACTTCTGTCCAATCCCTGCTCCTCCCAAAATCACAGGAGGAAAACCAACACTGTAGTGTCATAAATTCCGTGACTCATTCTCATCGTGCAAGGCTTGCCTGGCTTACATTTTGCTAAATGAACCTGATTTTTTTTTTCTCTTCAATTTTTTTTTTTTTCCATCAGCCTCCAGGTAGGGAAAAGCTGGGAATCCCACCAGATGGAAATCTTGACTGTCTGTCATCTGCTGTGAAGAGCTGGCAGGGTAGCAGCAAGGTTCAGCTGGAGCTGGCTTGGCCATCTGCACTAGATGGAGTTTGCCAGAAAAGCACACCTAATAGTCCACAGAAAGCTGCGTTCAAGCAAACATGCACACCGACAGGTACAGAAATTGTGACTCACACAGAGCTGGATAGATGTTGGATATGGCAAATTTTCTCTGCTTGCCTGTCCATCTAAAGGGTCTTGTCCTCATGCTCTGCTCACACGTGTGCTTTGGCAGCTTGTATATCTAGTTCTGTGTTAGTAAATTCATGGGCAACTTCTTTTTCTTGGGTTTTGGAGGGAGTGGCAGAAAAACATGCATGAATCTAATTCTCTGCTTTGCTGTCAAAGGGGAACAAAGTAAGTAGAAAGTGCAGCAAATAGGAGATTTTGTCGCTATCAGATTTTTCTTGCTGTTCTCACTGAGGGTGATTTACAGAGGAACTTAATTAGCTCAAGGGATCATAAATATAATCATAAAGCTGCTTTCGGGTTTTGTGGAAAGCACTTTTGCCCTTTAGCACTTCCCTCTGTCTTGTTCTAGCTGTGACATGCCGCATTTAATAAAGTCTTGCTGATTCAGATCACCAACATTTCAGCACAAACTTCTTTACTAATTAAGAGCTGAAGAGGCAAGGAGCGAAGGCAGCCAAGGGGCTCTATAAAATCAGGTAAATATATTTAGGTTGATGAACAGTGAAGACCCCATAAACTAATGGGGTTTTTCTTAACTGAAATGTACTATTAGAACTGTCAGTAGGTTTAGTTATCGTCTTCTAATCTGCTCTTAACTTTTGGTCTTGCTCAGTCCACGTATTATAAACTTTATATAAACTGAAGATGGAACAAACCTCAATCAATTTTTCAAGATCAACACTGTCTGAGTTGTGAGGTGCCTCTCTCTGGAGAGGAGAGAAAGATGATGGAGACTGTGAGCACGTGGAAGGAGAGACAGAGCATATGAGAAGGAGCAAGTTCCATTTGCAAACCCACAGCTGCTCTAAAGGAGATATGGCCATACACAAGGCAACACTGACCTGCAAGGAGCATGTGGGGAAAAACAGTCTAGAACACTTTGGTGAACTTTCCCCTCAGCTTGCAGACCATTTCAGAGTGGGATCTAGATCAGAAACACCCTTTGATTTGGTGTTGTCCAATACCGAACCCTGACAAATGGCATTCCTCCCCAGACATGCTATTCTTTCCTTTTCTCCTCTTCTGCAAGTGAGACAAAGGTAGCTAAAATCAGAAGATTTGCTGAACTCTCCTACCACTTCTGAATTTTAATGGTTCAAACATTAGTCTTGATCCAAACAATCCAAGACCTTTGATTTAAGAAAAACAAAATCTACATGAGGAGCTACTGATAAGCAAGACACAATCATTCCTTATTTGTTTATCCCTGTTACATGTCCAGTAGTTTTATAGCAACAAAAAAATCAGCCAACAGCTTCTTTCCAACAGTAAAACCTGGGCTCATCAGTCGTCAAGTCAGAGGTTGTAAATGCCATCACCTAACTCAACTAGTCAAGTCTTCTGAGAACATGGATAACCCCAATGATACAACCTCCAAGTTTCATTACGCAAGTATGCATTGCCACCAGAATATTTCTGGAAGAGGAATGTGATTGAAAAGCAGAGCTAAGTTGTCTTCAGCATCCTTCAGACTCAGAATCCCTCTCAGTCCCAGCTCAGATATATCCACCTTGGTCAGCAGTCCTCACCTTGAAACAGGCGTCACGTAGTTGCCTGGGAAGACGCCAGACATCCCACTCCTCAGAGACGTCCCCTTGAACCAGCCGTCCTGGCACTTCTCAATGACCCGGTACATCTCACCTTTACGGAGCTCCAGCTCGTCGTTCTTCTGAGGCTTGTAGGCGTACAGGGCTAGGTAGCTGCAGGGAGAGGTCACAGGGGAAGAAAACACACAGCTGACACCAACCACCACCTGTCCCACTTCGACTCCAGCCCCACAGAGCAGAAAGTGAGTAGAAACACTGCTCAGAAATGGTGGCTAAAAAGGAACAACATTACAGCATACCAAACAAGAAATGGCAGAGTCAGTATCAACTGGATGCTAAAACAATAAGGGAATAACTAATCAGATTAAAGGGAGGGAATAATTTAGAAACTCATAGGACAGTCTTCTCACTGAGAGCACAATCAGAGTGAAACACTGCCACAAAACAGCACTGAAGTTAAGGACATAGCATCAGTTCCAGAAGGACAAGGCAATTACAGTAACCAGGACTCAAGTAGGAAGGCTTTGCAAAGCCTAACATCTGGACAAAGTATATATTTGTATGCTTCAGGGTGGGAGCCACCTCTATCGTGGATTTTCAGAAGAAGCTTTTCTTATGGGTGGGTTACTTCAAAAATATATAAGGCAGCTTTTCTTGAAGCTCTCTCGATGCTATTTATGCTGGCCAGTTTTAGACACAACACACCAAACCATTCTGAACTGGTGTAGTAGTTCTTGTATTCTGTGGGTAAACCAAAAAGTGACAGAGGGCCCAATTCTGCAAGGGGATTTTTACTTAAGCAAGTGAAATGGTAGAACTTGGCTTTGGATGTTTTGCATGCAAGTATTCTAATAAATCTTTAATAGAGGACCCAATATGTAGAACTTTTTATTTATTTAATTACAGCTTTTATTTATTCTCTTTGTTTAGAATCTTTCTTTTATCTCTCTTTTGTTCTTCCCTTACTACTTCAGGGATGTGTCTAATGTTGTGAAATGACAACAACTTAGTCCCTAAAGATATTCTCTCTGTTTAGAGAGATCCTTGTTGAAAATTAAGAATGATTGCTTGCACTTTGGGGAATAACGGAAAGTCAGGATAGGATAGCAAGAGTGCACACACAGAACAACACTTTCTTTGTAAATACCAGTATTTTTTTTTTGGTACTGTAGCCTTTCTACAAATGCAGAAATGGATGTCTCATAATTCTTGATCAAGGTTGTACCTTCTTGAGTGTTTTTTTATTTGTGCTTTCCAGGCAGTGCAGAGAGATTAGGACGAATGGGGAAACACTTACAGAAAGTGCATTTACACTACAAAGTGCAGCAGCACGCTCTTAGGCTCGGGGGTGGCTGAGAAGAGGCTTGCTGCCCACCTTATAGCAGCGAACCAGAGAAATAATGAAAACTATAACCATTGTGATTGTAGACTTGCAGCCAATAAAAATGATACATGTCTTTTTACTTCTGCTCTCCAGGAAATATAATTGAGGAATAAATCCTGTTAGTTTTCCTGATTCTACTCCTTTATGGTACCAGTAGATTTCCTTATTTTTATTCTGAAGGCAGTAAATAAACAGCAGTAATGAGCAGAATATGAAATATTTGGTAACAGCTCCTTGGGGCATGTTTAGGCTGATGTGCTTGGCTTTGTTTACCACGTGCACCGGGTACAAAGACCTAATCAGAAACTGTATTTCATGAGTCAACAGATGGGAGAAACCATCTTGCACATCTTTTGTTTAGTCTATATAATCAGGTGGTCCTGAGCAGGTCTGAAGCTGTTCACCTGATGGAAAACATGAGGCTACATATGAACTGAAGAACATTAAAATGCATCACCCTGTCATGAAATAAGGTTGCATGCTTCAGTGCTAATCCTTCACCACTGCGCTCTGCTAGGAAGTAACGGGAAGTGCCAGACTGAACTCACTCAGGGGAGC
This sequence comes from Rhinoptilus africanus, assembly GCA_013400135.1. Taxonomy (NCBI): domain Eukaryota; kingdom Metazoa; phylum Chordata; class Aves; order Charadriiformes; family Glareolidae; genus Rhinoptilus; species Rhinoptilus africanus. The sequence continues at coordinate 1,640,951 of VXBO01008783.1, read as the reverse complement.
AGAAACTGTAGCTTTGACTACCCCTTTTTAACTTGCTGCTTACACAGGGCTCATATTCAGAAGCTAAAGCAAGAGGTCAAGGACAGAGCACTTTAGATAGACTTACTTTCCCCAAGGGCCTACATGTAATAATGTAATTTACAGGTTGAGATGCTGGAAGAAGGTGCAAGGAAAATTACCCTAAGTGGATCATAGGCTGCTTTCCCTTGCAGCTATCTCCAGCTCTCCTACCAGTTTCTTTCTCTTCCTCCCTGCAAATTCCCCTGGCTCAGCCTCTAGTAAGCCTGAATATCCAATATCACAGTGAGCCTACACATCCGCTGTAAAGAGTATCAACATCCTTGCAGAGACTAAAAGAAGGTGTACAACAGCCCAGCCTGGACAATATGCCAACACTGACCAATCTCTGTATGGCTAAACTGATGAAAATTTGTATGTGGCAACCACATAGCGTGACCCTGGGACAACGGAGGGCATAATCCCTTTCATGGACCGGCATGGACTTTCTTCATGGACCGGCAATCCCATCACCTCTGTGGGGCAGTGAGGATGCCTGTCCCTGGGGGGTTTCCTCTATTAGTCTGCAATGAGTCAGGGGCTTCTCCAACCCAGCGACAGGCCCAGCCTGGGTCCGTTGCCTGGCTGTGGATGGCATGACAGCCCTAAGGGGAAAGGTGTACGCCTCATGTGCTGGCAGAAAGGGGGCTGTGGAAGAGCTGGTGGGATGCCTGCTCTCAGGCATGGCTGAAAACAATTTGAGCGCAGGCAGCTTCCCTGCCCAGAAAGGGTTTCTGGGCTTTTTCTCTGGCAGGGAATCAGGTCTAGTGGTCCCATTTGCTGAGGCTGGTTTTGCCTTAAACCAAAGCCTTTGGCTTGGACACGTTTCACCATTCTCTAGATATTAAGTGTGAAACCAGCAAACTCTACAACTGAAAAAAAAGTGTTAAAACAACTATCTGAAATCTCGCGAAATGTAATAGCAAGTTTTTCTGGGCTATGTGAAACAGTGAGGCTAAGGGTTAGGGAGCAGGACCTAGAAGAAACCAAAATGTTTATTAAAAGTTCCTTAAAAAAAGGCCTAAGTGAGAAGTTAGCTCATGTTCTTGGCCTTCGGGAGCTGCCTGTGACTATACTTACAACGCAGAAGCCTCAGGGCTCCGTCAAGGGTTGCACCTCCCCCGTTCTGCTACAGCTTTCAGATAACGCTTCCCCTTTGACTGGAACTTGGCTCGCAAATGCAAAATGACAGACTGGATTACGAGGCTGCTTCACGAGGGAGACGACAGGAGAAGCACGGGAGGGGAGGCTTGCTGAGGCACAGATGCAGGGGCATTGCCAGAGAGCTGGAAAACGTCCTGATTCAGCAACTAAATACTGGAAATACTGCCAGTTACTGATTCCCTGGGCAACGTTTGAAATAAATTTGTGCCACACTACGTGCCACACAGGCTGCACAGGGTGACCACAGGGTGATGATGAGACCTGTCTGGGGGGTACGAAGAACAGGTATGAAGTTCTCACCTTAGTAGCCAAGAACTAATCCATTTTGGTTCTGTTCCAACTCCCCTATCCTCCTTAAAGTAGATTTGCTATGTTATTTTATGATTTTATTTGCGATTTCAGACCTTGTTTTAGCTATATCACAAAACCTTAAAATACTGGTGTGCGAATGTGTGTGTATGTCTATACAGTTCTACAGCTTTCACAAAGTATATGTGATGAGAGGAAAGGGTTCAGTACTTTAACTAGACAGGTACTAGATAAACCAACCAGGCTAGAAGAGATTTATTATAATGAAGTCTACTCTTTTTGTTCTGTATCTAGCCAACCTTCTGTTATTCTACACACTATTCGATAAGCCCATATGCCCATGATATGAAGTTCATTTGTTGCATTTGTTTATGGCACTGAAAAACTGCAATTGGGTCGTTTTTTCTGGTTAATGATGAATGTATCAGGTGCTTGATTGCATGGGACTGCACCAGGAGATTTTTCTCTAGCTGAGAGGCATTCCATTTGCTTCACAGTGATTCATACAGCTGTAATAAATATACTAGGAGCCTAAAAGGGCTCACAGAGAAAGGGGAAGTCTTGATTTTCTCTACTCATTTTTCAATTTCAGAAGAGGGTGGGTCACATATGAGATTGAGATCTCTCTCTTCTCAGAATGCTCCTGAGCTGAGATTCAGGCTTTCAGATTTCAAAAACATGCACACACGCTCACACGACTGGAAACAAACAGTACGCAGGGACTGAGATGAGCTGCTTACATATTGAGGGGGAGCTGGACCTTCGGTGGTGTTCCCTGATCTCCAATTATTGCACTTGTCCTGGGACCAGCCACCGTGGCTGTTCCAATCGAAGAGGAATCCTGAAAATACACCAAAAAACCCATACAAGGATTAAGATGAAGCCCACCATTTCCTAAAACGATATGGGGTGAGGGCACAGAGGAAAAAAAAAATCACATCTTTTATCAATTCCCAGACTTTCTAACTTCATGATACCGCATTAAAAAGGACATCTTTAAGCCTCACACATTCTAAAAATACATTTCTGACACAAGGGATATTAGGTTATTAACAGCTTTTCCATGTACCTGTCAGAGAAATTTAGATGTACCTTGCATTCAGATCTTAAAAGTTTTAGAAAGGAAAACTACCTGACTGCTTTGTAAAATCAGCTCAACATGTAGATCTCTGCAATAGTACATTCTTTAGTAAAGGTAACCTTTTCCCCTCAAAGGCTTGTTTTAAAATTTGTACTCTTTTGGTTAATGGCATGGATCTATGGAGAAGAAGATACTATTCAATTTCCAAAATGTAGTCTCATCTCTGTATGCTGTTTTTATCATCAGGAATGTTCTTCTCCTTAAGAAAAAGGTGACAACACAACCCAAACCAGGAGTACCTCTGAATGGAGAAAGTAGGAGTTCACTCCCTTTTTACTACAGAAAATAAATCCCTGCTCTCATATAGAGAACTGGGCAGACCTTTCCAGCTATTAATGTTGAAAGGCAATTCTAAATGTAATAATTCATTTTTCAAAGCTTAATGCTCAGCAAAAGTATGTAGAGCAAACACTTTTTTCTGAGTTGTCTCACCAAAGTCTCCATTCATCTATGTCAAAAATGAATCCTGACTGGAAACTTCTCCTGAAGTAATGCCAAGGACTGTAGCAGCAGATCTTTGCTGCAAAGGCAAGGTAGAGCTGGGATGATGGGACTTTTAATGGTTTACTTGAGCAGAAGTCTTCTTTTAGTAAGTCTAACCGAATGTTGCATGCACATCCATATGTAGAATGGCTCTAAAAAGTAGGATCCAAAGTTTATGCAGAAACCGCAGGTCCAGACAGAACCTGTTACATATGAAAAATATTCTGAGCAGTTCACAGACATCCAGTGCAGCTTTTCTGTTTCCAAATGGTATCTAACAAACAGTAAATATTGATTTATTTTGGGACCAGAAACATAGGGACATTTTATTGCACTTACAAATGACACTGAATTAAACCAAGACTTGCTACTTAATTAATGGATTTCAAGGTCATCTCATTCCAAAGAAGCCCACATAATTATTACAGTGTCACGTCTTGATATTACATTGCTAATCTACATTACATTGCTGTGTATTAACACAATATTATAGAGAAATCATGCAGCAAAATATGAAGACACTGCTTTATGATTCCACAGCTTTTGGCAACAAGAAGCAAACTGTCTCCTCTCTCACTGACGTCTATGCTCAATCATGAAGTTATAGTGACAAGTACATCTCCTTTTTCTCATTATTTTCCCTCACTTTCTGGCTGCTTCCTCAAACAAGGAAGGTTCCAGGCAGCTCTTAGTCCTCTGTGTGAAAATAAGAACTCTTTCCAGTTCTGTGACTAAGTCTTTATTAATCCTGCCTGTCACGTCAATGAGATAATATCAATTTACAGAAGAAAACTCCAACCCACTCAAAAATGTAGGAATAGTTGGAGAATGATCCCTCATTTGTTATTTTGAGCTGGTTAATGAGGTTAGGGATTGCGGAAGATGTTGGACAGAGAGACCCAGCAACTGCCGCACCCAAGAGGTAAGTGAGAAATTGGCTGGTTCAGACTTCACGTTGTGCCACCAGAGTATGCCTGCCCTAAGCTACAGAAACTGCCTCCAAGAAAACAGAAAACAGACTGGTCCCCACCCTTTCTTGGTAGGACAAAACACTTTGTTTTTACCTCATGAAAAAGCAGACCTGAGTGAATAGCCTCAGGATGCAACTGTAAAGGCAGAGAAGATCCCAGCAGTGTAAGACACGTGCTTCCTTAGCTCCTGCGATCCTCTCCCCACACACCTCGGCAAAGGCAGGGTTTGCAGAGGTGCTGCTGTCCCAGACAGGAGTGCCCGCTGCAGGCACCCTGGGCTAAGCCAGCCTGGCTCTGCAGAGACCAGCTGAAGCCCAGAGAGCAGCGTAGCTATTAGCATCATCCATTCGCCTGTTCGCATTGACAGCAGTGGCTTCTGGGGCTTCTGTGTTCCTGGAAGCATGAGCCCAAGTACCTTCTGTGTGCTATTACATTTGTGCTAATGTACAGTCCTAGGGATTAAGACATCATGTAATTGTCATTCAGTGTTGCTAGAAGGCAAAGTTGCTTTCTTCCCTCGAATAATCACCAAGAAATCTCCATAGTCCTGCATGTTCTCTACCCACCTGACATTCAGTTTCTCGCCTATAGCCTGTTACTGCAATATGGTCTTGTAATGGTGCCAGCCTGGATCCTACAAACAATTCATTTTTGCCACTTTGCACAGCCTAGTATCATATGCATCCAAACTCTAAATCAGTGCTGCTTCCTGATTACGCTCCAGTTTTTCTTTAGCTGCTCTGCCCTGCAGGCTTTGATACGATGGTGTACTTTCCAGTCTGCCTATGACTCCACTTTTCATCATCAGGTTTTACTCCACAGGACCCTCTGGCCTTCCATTGCATTGAATTCAGCTCCTCCGTTCACATCTTGGCATTTACTTTCACACAAGTAAGTATTCTCCTCTGCAGCTTCCTCTGCCTCTGTGCTCCTTGATGAATTCTCTCCGTGGCTGCCTGATTGCTACTATGCATGTGAATGTTCACCAGCTTTGCATTTAAACTACAGTCCCTGACACGGTTGGTGAAAGCTTTCTAAGCCTCCTCTTTCAAGGTCCTGTTCTCTCTTTTGTATCACTAATTAGCTCATATTATAAGCTAAGATATTGCTAGATAATTTTCCAAGATAATATTTGCAATAAGGTTTTCCAGAGACTGAATTTTGTGAGATAATAATCTCCTATTTCTTCACACTTTTGATTACCTTTGTTGGAAGTTTATCTTTCCATTTTCCATTCCTAGAATTTCATGTGTGTCTCTCCAGCTACTGGTAACACTAATAAACCTCCCAAATCACACAACAGGCCTTTCTCCATCACCACTAGTAGCAGGGTTTAGTTTGTTTTCCTTCCTTATTTAGCTCTGGAGCCAGGTTGCACTTTTGCTATCATGATCTAAGGAACAAGCTACTAAACATGTCCTTCTTTCCTCTTCATCTGCTCAGGAGAATGGGAATCCAAGACGATGCTCTGATTTTTTTGTTCTCTGCTTTCACACCTTTCGGGAAGTCTGTGTGCCACTCCTTCCTTTCTGGTTGCGCATCCTTGCGTGATCCACCTTTCAGTGGCACCAGGCACGCAAACACAACCACACACAGGCATTACACAGGGAGGGCCCAAACAACGCAGCATTTGCATTGTAATCCTTCTTCCACCTCTGCCACTCACCATTGCTAAGCCTTACACGGGAGAGGACATCTCCGACAGACAGGTTTTTAAGAGGCACTTGGTCACCTATTAATAAAAGCAGGCACCTTGCAGAGTTTTCTCAGGGAGGCATTAAGAAGTACTTCGCTGTCTGATTCCCATGGATTTTATTGCAATCTAAGTAATAAGAGTCACTTCTGAAAATGCCATTTGGTGCCCCTCTGTATCCTTATGAGCCTCTAATGCCTTTAAACATTTGGCCATTGGGTTTCCAGACGTGACCTGCTGGCTAATCACACTGTAGCACACCTCCCGATTAGCGGGCCGTTTACTCTAATGGTGGTGTGCAGTTTTCTGAACTAGACGCTGCCAACTCTCAGCCCATTTACTTAGGCCACTAAACAGCCAAATCCAACTTCTTCATGCTCCCACTCCAATCTGGCATCCTCCGAGTATCACTTACCACTCTTGATGTTTTCAGCTCAACAGCAACTGCTCTCCTCTTCCAAGGCACAATACAGCCCCAGCTACCAGCCAGCCGGGAAAAGCAGCTGCAGGAAGGCATGCTGAAGACACCTCTTGATAGCTCTGTGCTAATTCCTGCTTCTTTGTGCCCATTATTAGCACAGCAACATTACCTGTACTGCGTCTCATGCTGTGCCACTTGTTTTTACCACCAGCTGTTCTGGTGTAGTAGGTGGTTATGTACCCATGGGCTGGGTAGTAACATAAAGGGACAGTTTGCTTTTTATCTGTGAATACAACAGCCTACTTATGACCACTGAAACGCAACTCCCCCCACCGCCCCCAACACTTAAGTTAATGTCTCACTGAACCTCATAACTCATGAGCCTCATAACTCCTTAAAAATTGTCTGTTTCTTCCTCCCAGTCTCCATGTTGGCTGTTACAAGGAGACCTTATGTGAAGGTCAAGAATGAAGAAAGGCTCTGCACAAAGGTCTCTTGGAGCTTGGCTAAACTTGATCTACTCCTAGTGGCAGCGTGGTCCTCTGGAGCAAAACAGCAGTGGAGCACAGGGGCTCTGCTCTCCGTCCCCACACAGCACTTCCAACACCATTTTTAGATGCTTAAGTCAGTCACAGCACTAGGCACTGTTCAGATGTCATGCAAAATGAAAGAGCCAAAGCCAGCTGACAAAAATGAACTTTGCAGATGATGGTGCAGCCTGAAGGTCAGCATTTCCTGGTGAGAACAAACATTCTGATGTCCTCAGAAATCACTGCAATTTGTCTAAACTCAGATGGATCTCATCCCTCCTCCAACTAATAAGTATTATTTGCAACAGAACTACAGGAGCATCAAAACAAATTGCACTTTAATGTATATGTAATGATATATTTCTATTACAGTTTATAGCATACACTCCTGGGTAAATAATACACCGTTGAGATGTTGCTACCTCTTGTGTCAGCTCTGACATATATTTAAAAGCAACCAGCCTAGCAAAACATTACTGACAAGCCCTCAGAGACTGGGAAATTTAAGGTAATAACCACTCATCTGGGCTTAAACTTTATCTCGAATTTATTCCCTTTCTCTCTTCCCATCCATACTTCTATGAAAGCACATGAATTAGTAGTCTGGACTTCCAGTATACACTATCTTTTTCTCTCCCTTGTAGATTTACTTTAGATTTTCACCAGTACTTTAAGGCCTTGTTTGTGGTTTAATTTGAAAAGACATGGTGCCTGTAGGGATTAGTGAAGTGTCTTGCAAAAGCATGGGACGCAGTTTCGGAGGGGAATAGAAGTCATGAAGACAGTGATAAAACTAGGAACAGAGTACAATGATATTGCAGGTTGCAGCAGCCTTCACAGAAAAATAATTGCTGCTGCTATCAGATGAATGTTCTTATCATCTAGAAAATCACCAACCAGAAATCTCTATTTTGACTTAAAAGCAAATCTAGCACTGTCTCACCACAAGGCACTTACCATATTCATTAATTCACAGGAAAATTTCTTTTAATGTCTTGAATGCATATTTACAGCTTACTTTAAATTTCTCTTTAATATTACTTTAAAATAAGAGAAAAACACTCAAACATTCAACTCACATAGGTTGACACACTGTCCTCTGGAAATACTACAAAAAACAGGCTAATGGTCTTTAAGATTCCTGTGACTCATTTCTCTAATTCGCTGACTCCGTAAGACAATGACTGTGGCAATCAGTCCAGGCCTTAATGTTCCTAGAAATAATGTATTAGCACTTAATGCATGGTAGTGCCACCAAGTATTGATGAGAAGTGTTACATGCAAGATCAAGTAGCCTCATCAAATGCTAATTACCAAAGTGGGAGCTGAAATGGACTTAGCAATTCCAGAGTAAGACTTTTTCTCCCATAATGGTATGCGTGTAAAAAACAAACAAATGTGCACGATAACAGCTGCAGCTGCATAAATAGCTGCATAAATACCCAGTTCCTTCCTGCAAAAAATGGAGCTAAATTTATATGATTTAGCATTTACTGAGGGGGTCTTACAACCTGTAAGTATCTGCGGCTGTGGAGGAAGGTGAGGCAGAATATTATGCCAGCCTGTCCTAGCACCATGTTAGCCCTGATTATTTTTTGGCTCATAGTAGGCCAAAAACTCTAGACCATGTCTTCTGTGAATAGCTCATGGAGCTGCACAGCGAGCTGGAGAAGTCACGTAAACGTATTTTCTGAGCTTCCACTTCCACTATCCTGCAATCTAAGGATGGCTGCAAGTTGGCAAAAAACCCAACCAAATATTATTTCTTATCAACTTCCAAGTGTTCATCTGACATTACCATTCATGAAAGCACTGATTATTCTGGTTTGCATCTTCTCAGTTCCCCCAAATGAGGGCTAATTAAGCATCATGTGGATGAGCATCATGAGAATTATATTTTATTCAGCCTTGTTTCTCTCTCAGACTAACCCTTTCAGCACTGAGCACCAGTGTCTAGCTCTCCACCATGAGATTTTAAATGGTTTTATACTAAATAGTTTCTTGCAATTCTGGGATCAAAGAAAATGAAAAATTAAATGCAGAGTGACAGGAAAGCTTAAAGTGAAAGCTTGACCTCTAAAAGATGTTAATTTAATCCCACGTTGATAATTATCCTTTTGATAACTGCACAACAAGCTCATTGGGGTCCTGTGCAATGCCTCCTGTAGGAAGTCCCCCTCCAGGGAGACAGTAGTTGTAAACAAATAAACAAAAAATCCAAACAAAAATAAAAGAGAAAATACACACTGTAGTCATTTCTGTTCAAATGTCATGCATGTACACATAGTGTGTGCCGGGTGGACAGGATTTTGTGGTATAGTGTAAATACCAAGAGAGGGCCTTGCTTGCTCTTGAGGCTTCCAAATCAGTAATTGACTGGCAGGTAGTGTAAAGCCTCAGGATTAGCCCTGTGCAAAAATTATTTCAGTGGCAAAATGTTTTTGGGTTACTACCCTGAGGAGCATCTGGAAAAAAAATAATTTGTTTTGATTTTACAGGCAACGGGATTTCATGCACAGTTGAATAACCCTTCTAAAGCACAACCTTCTCTTCCTAGATCCTGCAAAAAATTTGATTTTGTAGTTCTTGAAAAATCTTTCAAAATGTATTTGTGATGAGGCAAATTATAGGATAAAGAGAAGACACTGCCTCTAAACCGGTAGTTTCTGAAAGGCGATTTTGCTTTGATCTGGATTCTTGGTAGCTTATGTAATCAGTCAATAGATTGAGTCAGCTCATGTGTCTCATTTGCAACAGTTTTGACAGATAATGTAATATGTCCCAATATGCACAGAGTGCATTCAAAGACCTGTTGGTAGTCCAAAAAAAATGCAGCTTACATACCTGCCCAAAACGCTCTGCTTAAGAAAAATAATTAACTCCTTCCCACCTACAAAACCCCCAACAAGAGTTCTTTATAAAGCTATTTAAAATAGAGATGCAACGAGTAGGCAATGTTTGGAACCAGTTGTAAACAATTCAGAATAGAACTGGGAATGTACAATGACCATGGAGTGGTTTAGGTTAGACTTCAGGAAAGTCTCTTATGCTGTTTTCATGACATATTTTGATCTAAACAACAGAAACACAGGTTGGACTAATATTACTTCTCTTTTGCCATTTTGACCAGTGCAGCTTCCTGAGATAGCTGCCCTCGGTTTCAGCTCTCTCACTCTCATTAATGGATGTCCAGTCAGCTCTCATTCACAGCCAGCAGCAGAGCAGGTTGGATAGAATTTGGTCCCTGGGCCAAAGCCGAAAAATACCTGAATTTCTCTTCTTTTCTCAGAACCTGTTGTGCACTTGAAAATTCAAGGTTCATATTTAGTCTCTGGATTTTATGTATAATCTGTATGCTTCTCATGGTCAGCACATTTAGGTTATCAGGCAAGACTCAACCAGACTTCTGCTATTACATTTTCTCAGCTAAAATTCAGCACTTCTAAATAACTGATAAGGAGTCACACTTCCAAATGATTTATATAGTGAGACACTTCAAGGAACATTTTTCATTTCAAATACTGACACTGTTTGGGATTGGAAGCATGCAAGACATTGTTCTCAGCTTTTCCTGAACATGTGGCCTCTGGTTAGGAGCCTGTACTAACACCTGCAGATACAAATGGACTTCTCGTGCATGGTGATGAGTTGTTCAAAACACACACAGAAGCTCCTTCTGCAGGGAGGATCCTTTCTTCCTCACTCAGCTATTACCCTGGTGTGCACAAAGCCATACTTCATTATTCATGAGATGCATTTTCTGTCAAAAACCAGGGGATTTGGAGCAGTGCTGACCTATGACCTTTCCAAATAGCAGGGAAGAATAATTCATAAGGGATGAAAATGGAAGCAAGATGAGCCATCTGAGGCCTAGGCACGATTACTGTCCAGGAGGACTTTCCCTGCTCCCCAGGGAGTCTCAGTTACAAACTGCTCCTCTAAACCCGTACCCTAATTCAGCTTCAGCTCCACCACAGGCCTGCAGCACTACTTACGCCTTCAATAAAAATCCATTTTGCCAGCACGATAGGACATTCTACATGATGGACAGACCCTATTGCCTTTTAGATGGAGGTCTTATCTTTAATGAGTGATACTCAGCATGCAACAAAAACCATACAAGAAGTAAATTTGGCTGCAAGCGAAATGAAGATCCCAACATCGCCTCTTTGAAAATAAATGCTTTGTATCCTGGTTATTGTGGTCTTCCAGAGACTACTCTATTCATCTTAGGTGTCTTGAAGTTGATTCTTCTAGCTTTGAGTACTCCTACGTTTGCAGTCAATGAAGATACTTTTTAGACCATCACTCATTTCAAAATGCATCTTGGCGTTTGGGAAACAGCTGAGTTGGTTCTGCTTAAAGAATAACGAACATGTTATGCAAGGCCTCTAGTCTTCAATTATCAAATTAATGATATGCAGAAGTACTTTCAAAATATGTGATTTCATACTCTGTTCTGCATGTCAGTGCTCAATATGCATAAATCTGTGCCCTCCTGGAGAAGCAGGAGGCTTATAATAGTCTAACAAGTCATAAAAACAAAAAACATGTCAGCTTGGCATGAAAGTCTGGTTTCAATTCACAAAAATTGACAAAAGCCACAGGAATATAGTACCATGCATGAAATCACTTCTAAGGGGTGGAATATGTTCCATATTTACTGAAACATCTAAAATTTGCACCTAAATTTTCAGTTCCTACGGTAAGAAACCCTCAAGGTCTCTGTTTCTTCTCATGTCAGCAGAGAGAAAGCAGGTGCCCCAGATGTAGGTGCCTCAGGTCTACAAGGAAAATGGATGCTTGTTTTAAGAAGACTGTTTTGTGAGGCATCAGCCAGTTGCCTGAGGTAGGGGACTGGATGCCATTCAAGAACTCCTGGAATTGAATTCTGCTTGTTCAAAGGACAGTGTATAGGAAAACTGTGTTGAACTTTTAAAAAACTTAGAACCTCTCTGCAAGCTAAATACCAATCCTGATACGTACCAGAGAAGCTCATACCTACTAAACTGAACAAATTTCCTTTATTTCTTTCTATAAGGAGATCTGTTAAATAAACAATGATAAAGTGCCTGGAAAATTCAAGGATGTGGTATAAAGACATGATAAACCAAACCGAGATGCTAATGTTGAAAAGAAAGGCATGAATTTGCTGATAGTCAGCACTGAAACTGTAAATTTGTTGTTTCCCCTATAAGAAATGTGCTTTGGCTGAATTTACTGCTGCAAACTAGCAGGGGCCTGAGATGGTTACAGAGAGAACTACTCAAGGGCTGTGATGATGACTTGCAGGGCAGAGAGGTTTCTCTTCAAGTGAGAAAAGAAAAGGTGAGGCATCTTCCTGCAGCAGAGCTCACTGGTAAGTTTGGCAGCTACACACACAACCATCCTACCAACCTGCCCATGCTCTCAGCAACGCCCCTGCGCACTTCCAAAGCAGCAGTAGAGTCAGGTTGTCAAGATGTCAAACCCCAAACAAGACACACAGGACATTTACCTTAAAAATGCCAAACACATTTTAGAGCAAAACAATCCAAAGACAAGATTCTCACTGCCCCGCACGCCCTGATGTAAGAGCTATGGGGACCTTTGTTTATGCTACTTCGGCTGGCGTTCAGCCATGTGAATAAAAGAAAAATGCTGAACTGGTTTTCTGTCTAAGGCTGCAGCATCATTAATTGTTTGAGAGCCATGTCAGGTCTTAGCAGATGGTAAAAAAGGAACTGAATTTCTGACATTTTTAACTACAGTGTAACCCCTATTATTATGGGATTAATAGATATATAAATATAGTGGCACAATTTTAATGTAAATTTTGTAAGAGGCAAATTCTGGACTCCTTGTAGACCTAACTAAGAAGGCTGAAAGCAGGTGAATTCATGTTGGTAGCTCTTGCGATTTTATTACTACTTTTACAACAGCGAGGCATTTTTCAGAAGGCTGTTCCTACAGCAAAGAGAATATAGTGAGAATGTTGGCTCCACTTTTTTTCCCACATTCCTAGAAAAGTTTGCAAAAGAAAATACTTGAATCCCTCAAACCAGAAAGCAAATAGTAAGGCCCCCAAAAGCAGAGATATGTATTCATACGTGCAAATGCCACGCTTGGGGTGACTGGGTACTTGGGGCTGCAAAAATGCTTTTTGACAGAGGGAGATCTCTTTTCACTAAGGTTGATCCGAACCACCAAGACTCCTTCTCCTCTCCCTGGAGTGGGGACAAGATAGTTTTGGCCAGCAGTGATGGAGACATCCTCAGCTGCCTTCTCTGCAAACCCGTTCTATGCCCTGAGGCAGAGGAACCACTCCCCAAACCTGTTCCCACCATGGGCACACTGGAGTGGCTTCGTCATACCCCAGCCTTAGCTGTGCTTCTGACCATGACACCAATTACGTGCCTTCCCATCTGCTGCAAAGGCCCCAACCAACCTTCTTGCGGGTTGGATTTCAATAACCATAAATTGTTACAGGGAACACAGGGCCCTTCTTGTCCCTTACGACTTGTGCCCAAATGTCACAATGATCTGCAAAATGAGTGAGGTTTTGCACACCGGTTCTGTTAAAATGGGGGAGAATACTCAAGGCACTTTCTGCTTCATGGTCTAATATTTGTGGTTTACTAGCTGAGAATGAGTCTCCACATGACTCTAGCAAAGAGTGTGCATGGTTTTTCCCTTGACTGGTACAAGGACTGAAAAGCCACAGTCTGTCACATCTCTCAAAAGTCCAAATGTGTCACTCTGAGTGCCAAAAACCTGGGTGTCATTTACTTGACAAGCCCCCATTCATGTCTAGTCCTTGTGCTGCTTCACAGATGTCCCTGTACATCTTGGCACATGCACTGCTTTGTGCAGGGGCTGTTATCCTCACCTTCACCCTCCTGCTGAGGGCTGAAAGGAGGGGGAAGACCTTACAGCACAAAGGCCCTGCTTGGAAAAGGCATGTGGAAGAAAATGAGCTAAATTACAGTTGGACTGAGCTGCCTCTCTGGCTCCTACATGTGGATGGGCAGCGGAGGGAGGCGAGCAGCTGAGGCAGAAGCAAAGGATGCTGCTCTGTGGTACGCCATTTCAGCTGGCCATGTGTGGCCACGTGGCACGTATCGCCATACACACAGGCACCCTGTCTTCCCCTGTATCATTTGAAACCTGTTCTGCAGGGTCCTGAGGGCTCATGGCATGTGTAGCAGTAGAGCACAGGCATCAAGACTGACCCCATGGTCTGGGGCATCACACCAGCCCCACAGGGGAGACCCACCAGTGCTGCAAATGCACATAAAGAGGCATCCAGAGAGGCTGTGGAGTCTTTTTCTCTGGAGACACTCAAAACCCACCTGGATGCGATCCTGTGCAACTTACTCTAGGTGAACCTGCTTTGGCAGGGTGTTGGACTAATGATCTCCAGAGGTTTCTTCCAAAGCTTACTGTTCTGTGGTTCTGTGATTCTGTTCCGGCCCAAGACAGTCCCTGTAGTTTGCTGCTTGTCCCCTTTCCTGTGCTGCCCTCTCCCAGTTGTCTACATGCATACCAGTGTCCTGCTCCAGGCCACTGCAGGGGCAAGAAGTGATCTGTGTTTGTCCCAGTATGGGGAGATGAGTGCAAGGGGCAGGAAGGCACGTCCTGGGAGAGGGAAAGGGCAAGGGTGGCTTTTTTTCAACAGAGAAATAATGGATGGGAAGACCCTGCCACACTTAGGTTACCTTGGCATTAGCCAGCAGTGCAGTCCACGAGGAGAGGTCTGTAGCGGGAACCCATGGCTGCTAAGCTGCACACCAAGTGTGTAGATGACTGAGCAGGAAGGCTGAGGCAGAAGAGGTTTGGGACTATCGTTCTCCATTCTCTTCTGTGCCTTCAAACTGCAAATTACCACTTGGATTCCCTTGTTCATAGAAACAGCAGACATTTGCATGGGATTCTAGTGCATGCCTGGTGTGTTTGACTCCTGTTTCTGTTCTGCCAGGCCCCCAGAAGCTCCTCTGGGGCGTCAAAGAGGCTGAGCCTCTGCCCCTCCTTTGAGAAGGGGAAAGACGGGGGAAAGAAAGGAAAAGAAGGGGAAAAGCCTCAGCATGTCTAATGGTTTTAAACCTCTTTGAGTGTTTCTGAACAGCAGCTACTTGTTTGGTGCAACACTTGTCAAAGTATGGCACATTTGCTTATCCTCCAGTGATCTTTTTTATCCACGATGAATTTTATACTGACATTGCTACCCTGCAGAGTAGCAAATACATTCAGGGTTAACAGGATCACTCAAAATTATTCCTTTCTATGATGGAAAGAGATGCAACATAAGCTGCATTAGTTCGCTCTTCAAACAAATTCACAGAATCATAGAATCATCTAGGTTGGAAGGGACCTTTATGATCATTGAGTCCAACTGTTAACCTAGCACTGCCAAGTCCACCACTAAACCATTTCCCTAAGCACCATGTCTATTCGTCTTTTAAATACCTCCAGAGATGGTGATTCAACCCCTTTCCTAGGCAGTCTGTTCCAACGTTTGATAACCCCTTCTGTGAAAAAAATTTTCCGAATATCCATCCTAAACCTTCCCTGGCACAACTCGAGGCCATTTCCTCTTGTTCTATCCATCACTTGTTACCTGGGAGAAGAGACCAACCCCCACCTGGCTACAACCTCCTTTCAGGTAGTTGTAGAGAGCGATAAGGTCTCCCCTCAGCCTCCTTTTCTCCAGGCTGAACAACCCCAGCTCCCTCAGCTGCTGCTCAAAAGGCTTCTTCTCCAGACCCCTCACCAGCTTCACTGCCCTTCTCTGGACACACTCCAGCACCCCAATGTCTTGAAATTGTAGGATTACTTTTTTTAAAAACGTGTCCTCTGGCTCCTCATGCCTGACCACTGCTTAATGCAAGGACGGGAATGACAGATGCCAAGTACCGTCACGCTGGGCCGACACTGCCAGGCGCCCGCTTTGTGCAAGGGTCAGCCATTTTGAGGGAGGCGAGGCAACGGCGAGCCAGGCCGCCTGGGCTGTGCGCCATCCACCAAAGGCACCCCAAACCCACCTCCACCCACCCATTACCTGGGCTGGGGCGCTGGAGGAGAGGTGGGTCAGGTCCCCGATCCTGGCGGCCGCCCGCGGGTCGCTGGAGCTGATGAGGACGGGGGCGCTGATCTCCATGGAATGCCGGTTGCTGGCGGCCTGGGAGGACTTGTGCGTCATGCTGAGGGCGGTGAAGGAGTGCCGCTTCTTGGCATTCTTCTTGCCCTCCGCCTGCCGCTGGGCCGCCCCGGCTGCCCCGGCACCAGCCAACGTGGAGCACGGTGCCAGGCCCGCCGCCGCTGCCGCAGTCTCCGTGGGCAGCGGCACGTCGCAGCCGGAGGCGGCAGCCAAGCACGTCTTGTCCATTTCCATCAGCTGCTTGGCAGATTCGTTGAGCTGCGTGGGGAGGAAAAGCAAAAGTTACAAAAAGATTCAGAAAAGGAACAGAAGGGGCGATGTCGACAGGCGGTCACAGCTTGATGTGGCATCTGCTGGACCCGCCCGGGCTTTTGTCTCTGAAGCTCCTTCCCTGGTGGCCTACCCTGGCCCCAGCAAGGAGATGCTGCCCTGCACTGAATCTGGGCGGCCCTTCCCCTGCGGCAGAGGAGGGTCTGGAGGGCCCCACATGCCCACAGGGCTCATCACAGGGGGATTCTGCCCCGGAAAATGGGGTGCTCGGGACATGTCCCAAACCCAGCATGGTGTTATCGTCCATCCGTCACCTCCCAGCTGGCCAGGCAGGTCCCTGGGAGGCACATTAGTACATTTGGTTTCCCCAAACCAGCCCCAGACCCTCCACAGTGTTACTGCCCAGCTCCAGGGAGACGCCCGATTTATTTAATTTTCTGAAGCTGGGTGAGTTACTTCCAGGAAAATCAAAAGCAAGGCCAAATAAGCATCCAGGAGAGTTAGGCTAGAACCAGGCACCACAAGTGGGTGCACATCAAGATACAACATTTAAAAATCAGTGTTCGCGAGAATAGCTTGTTCCAGGCTGCAGAGGCAGAGTCAGGGAAGGAGGCAGGAGCCGCTCCATCAGTGCCTCGCCATTCCCAGGCCCATCATAGGCCTATGCTTGATATTTGCCACACAGGGTTTTGATCCGGGGTACAGCTTCCAAATCCTTCTAAATCCATATCCGTACCTCCCACCCGATTATCCAAAGGTAGACGCAAACCGAAGGCACTTTTTCCGGCTGTGTCACTTCAACCGAGGAGGAGCATGGTGGCCACTGTAAGACTTGCTCAGAGTCCAACTCGAAAGATTGGTCTCACCAGTCCTCCCAAAGAGTTTAAAACTTGGCCTACAGCCCACGGAGACAGCAGAGCACCTGGACATTCAGGCCAGTTTTCTGTTCCTCATGCGATCACAGATAACATGCCTACATTTATGAATGCCAAAGGCGTGCTGGGTGGGACAACCCTGTTGCTGAAGCCTCTTACATCCTAGCTACCATAACTCATACAGGAAAGCTACGCCTTACCTAGCTGGAGAGTTTTTAGGTACATAGGGGTGCTACAGCCACTGATGATACACGAAGTGCGCTCTGAAGTCAGCAACGCTTTCTGCACAGTTTTCATTGCCAATAGATCTTCCCTCAAGGGGTGCTAACAGCTGAGGGAAAATGCCACAATTTGCCAACAGACCTTTATATTAAACTAGGATGCACCGCAATATGTTTGCATTTAATGAATAAAAACAACATATGAAAAAGGGAGACACAGCTAACGCATACAGGCTTTTGCATACACTGCTATTCTGAGACCCACATAAACCAGAGGTGCGTGTAATACTATTCTGGACCAAACACAGGCTATTTTTGTTTCTATAACCACTGGATGAATTATGGCAGCATCCAAGAAACTCAGTCGAGGACAAGGTCTTCTCAGGCTCTAAATAAAAAAAAAAGAATAGTTGCTGCTCCAAGCAAAGCCAATTTAGAAACTGAATACAAGTGAAAATCAAAGGGAAAAAGAGAGGGATGGGAAAGATAACTACAAAAGTGTGCAGTTAAACAAATGTGCAAAAGTAGTTTTTATGACTCCCAACCACTGTCACCATGTGGTAAATATAAATAAGAAATAGATATTGCGAGCCTTATGCCAGTCCTCCTAAGCTTGAGCACTTCTATGAGGACTCATTCTGAGTAACAGGCAATAAACCCACTAAAACCTAGGAAGTAAACATCAACTTGCAGGATCCTTCACTCTGTGACAGCTTCCACCAAGTCAACCAAGAACCTCCAATTAATGATGCTCCACAACTGTCAGAGCTGCTGGGAGTCCTGCAACCATTCAATTAGCAGGACATTTTCCCAGCTGCACTCTCCAACTTGAGACCATGCTTACAGCCAGCATAGTGCACTCCACCTGCCAATTTTTGCCAATAACAGCTGATCCCATTTCAGATTCTTCAAGAATGTCCATTATTTCCCACTTCATCATGCTCTAAATTGGTACAACCTAATATTTGCCAGCAGGCTCCAAGTTGCAAGGAAACCAGATGGTTCCCCTCCCTTAAGTAGGTGTTACAGCTCCGCTTACCCAATTGATGGAGATAGTCTAGCTGAATTATTTGAAAAATTAAGGAGAAAAGAAGAAAGACATCAAATATGCATGACTCTTTTCTACACCAGCGGGTGAGGAAATACTTTGCTAGACAACAGCAAGCAGGATAAGATTATATTTTAACTCTTTGACATAAGAAAATGGAGTTAAAAAAATATATTTAGAACTTCCTGATTTTACAATGCTCCATATGAACAATGAAGTGCCCCAGCTCTTAATATCAAAACTCTGATTCCTTTTGTAAGAATTAGATTATAAATCCCAATGGCTAGAATCCAATTTAACACGAAGTTGTTCTTTTTAAAACAACAAAATCAATTACTTTTTTGTTCAAAGCAAAACCTAGTTAAAAAGGTCAATAAGAGAGTTAGCATCTAAACATGGAGTGATAAAAAATAGCCCTGTGTTGATATAAAAAAAGTCATTCTCGATATCAGTAGAAGATTAAAGGCAAAAGAAAACCCCTCCCCCAAACAGTCAAGCTAATGAACTTTTTGGGAATGTCAGAGTCTTCCTGAAATACTGGGAAAAAATTATTTTGGGCTGCCAAGATAAAAAATGCTTTACAGCTTTACCACTTTATTTTTGTAAAGAACTGTTTTTAAACAGCTTTGCCCAGGGATGTTAGAAAGTCCTTCCCAAACAGGCTATGAATACCAGAGAAAAGGTTCTGCTTACTCCTTTGTAAAAGCAAATGTTGCTGTCTCTTCACAAAGAACTTTTAGAAACCCCTTTTTAAACATAAACATGATTACAAATTTCTTATTTTAAACTCTGAGTATGTAAACAAGCATTGCTTTCTGGTCTGTCATCGGATCTTCAGGCAGATGTGCTTCCAGAGGAGAAGCTTAACGGAAAGTTCTGACCCGCAGTCATTCTCAGGAATTTGACATTTCTGGAAGGCTGTAGCTCTTACGACAATGTCTAATACTAGAACTCAGCTTTCTCGCCCGTTTTTGATCCCTACATTTGAAATTCTGGCCTTGCTAATTCCAAATAGTATTAATTCCAAATTATTGGAATAATTGGAGTAATATTTGGAATAATTGGAGTAATTATTGGAATAATTATTGGAGTAATAATTCCAAATGCTGAGATAAGGATGCAGCAGCCTCAGTTCATAGAGCTACTGTGCCTGCTTCTTAGGAGGGCATTCCCCAGCAGCCAGGAACTGTACTGGAGACAGCTCTAGCTCATCCGGCTTTGAGAGTGAAGGCAGGCGCATGTGGGATAACTCTGCGCACAGAGCCTTGTTCACCTCCAAACAACCTTTTCCCACAAAGGGAGCAGTAATCAAGCTCCGTTCATTAAAAATTTGCTGACCTTGATCAGGGAGTCACGCTGCTCTCCCCGCCACAATGCAAGCTGTCATGACTTTGGCCTCCAGCCAGACAGCCCATGCAATATGAACTAAGGGAGAGGGCTTTTTCCTTCTTCTGGCTTTTAGATATGAATATTTGGAGAGGGTTTTTTTGCTTCTTCTGGCTTTTAGATATGACTATTTTACATACTGTACTTGAGACTTTACCATATGGGCGCCAAAGGTACAAACATTAAGCTACCTCACTCAGGACTTCTCCACTGCCAACATTATTTTTTTATTAGTGTCTATATAAACCTCATCTTTCTGCAGAATGCATTATGGTGACTTTCTCTCTCTCTGTGTCTCTGTTGCACATGCTTGCACACACTCACACATATACACACACCCCAGTTCACCCCAGTTCCTGATACATGTGGGTTTAAAAGGGACTACCTGTAAACAGCTTCAACATATTTCTCTGTTAAGGATGAGGGGATACAGGAGAGAAAGTGTCATCTGTGCTATGCCCACATGGGACTAAATATGCCCTTCATAACCCAATGTGATTTAATGAACTACAGTTTCAATGGGCAGCCTACATACATACTCCAGCTGGGACGAAGAGCAAGGAAAAAGCTACTTCTTGTCCAGTGTGCATCATAATTAATTCTAGTTTCAGTCCAAATAACAAATTATTACTGTGGAACTTATTATTATGGAACAAGATAGAAGTGTGGGAAATTTAGGTCAGATTTAAATAATTAACCATTACTGCATCTCCCCTGACAGATACGCCAGTGCTTTTACTAATCCATGATAGCGGCAAAATTGTTCTAGCCCAGTTTAGACCTCCAAGGGACACCTTGATACACAGTGGTCACCACAGCGGCTCCTGGGTTGTTGCAGTTCACTGATCATGCTGTCTTCTGTAAGACAGAGGCCAGTAAGTCTTATTCTGCTATTGAATACTCTTATCTAGTCATTTTTGTATGGCCAATGGATTAATTTCTCACTGATATCTGACCTACCAAAGAGAGGACCTTACTCTGTTTCTGGTTTAGCAACATACTTCAGCGTTTACTTTATGCTACGCACAGACCAATGTGTCACTAATGGGACCTAAAATGCCATTATTTTCTAAAGAGGGAAGGATTGCTTAAATTCTCAGTTCTACACACGCGCCTAAGTATTTTGTTAAACTGGAGCTAGTCTGAATCAGGAAGTACAGTTTATTAAGGCTTTCAGGAAAATAATGTTTCATTTGCTATGTAAGTTTTTTTCTATCTTCACGGAAACTATTAGCTAAAGGATCGTGCTGTTCAAACACAGGTATAAGATCACACATACATTACTTTGGGCCCCTTTTAAAAGTGAAAAGTTACAAAACCCCACAAATCAATGCACACCTAATGAAAAAGAACAAACCGGTAAGAAAAAATATCATGCTGAAGGTTTTGGAAAGAAACCACTGAGCGGAGCAGAAAGGGAAATTATAACTATTAATGAGACTTCTTCTCAATATCCCTCTGAAAGACAAGAAGTATTTTCACCTAGGGACTGCTAATTTTTATACTTTACAGTTCATAAATATTGAGAAGATCACGCACATCCCTATTTTATGCCTTGCAGAAACCTTGGCAACTTGGAGCTCCATAGCTGATTTTGTGATTAAAATAAACAGTCTGAATTTATTACTGCATTTTCACTTCAGAGTAGTTACTTTCAGGAAATATTAAGTTCTTATGCTCTCATTAAATTAGTTTTGTTAGTATTATAATTTATGTTCTGAAGCACAGTGAGGTTATTAAGTAAGTAAGGGCATAAACTATACAAGAGCCTCCAGTCTCTGCTAGGTCCCTGAGAGGACAGCATCTGTGAAAGCATTTTCATCCCCCAAAAGCAGCATTTCAGAAAGCTAAAGCAGCTTTTCCTTATTGTTATACCTACTGAAAATGCAGGTTACAACCTTCCTTCTACTATAGTCGAGTAGCAAAAACACCCTTTGACACAAATGGGTGTCAGGAGAAAGTAAATAACACTTTACCCTACACTTTACACGTTCATTGGATGTGTGGATGCACAGAAGTTCCAAGGGCTTACTAATAGGATATTAGCAGACAAAGCTGTGCCAAAGGCTATTCAACTAAGTCATATTGAATGCATCTGTAATTTTCATCTTTTACATGTTTTGTAAATTCAGATTTAAAAATGTTTACAGAAAGCCTCCCAAGCTCTCCGTGGACAGTTTAAATTCATTGGACAGAAGCTACAAAATCCTATCTCAATTATTCATTGAGGCACCATCTTCTAATGAAGAGTTATTATTAAGGCACAGTTTAAGAGAAAATATTATAGCTAAAACAAAGCATTATTTAATGTTTTTGTGTTATTCTCTAACAATCCACTATTGCTTTTTAAATTTATTGCGAGGGAGGGACAAGCAAATGTGGAACGGATTTTCTGCAAGTGATTTATCCATCATGGAAGATAGATTTCTGAAACCCCACGCTGTGATTGAGAGCAGAGTTATTCCATGCACCCAGAAAATACAAGAAGGGCAGTACATGCGCTTGCTTGAATGCATTCACATGGAGGAATAGCTGCAGAAATACTTTGCTAGGACACATCTCAAACTTCAGGTGTCCTGTTCCTCCAGTTATAGACTGAGGCATACGTCTCGTTCTCTTTTCCAAAAGCCTGCTAAGTATGTTAGCATGTTCTCAAGGAAGGAAGTCCCTAAAACCGTACCACAGATAGCCTTCCTGATAAGGGTCATAGATGTACACAATTATGTAGAGTCTCAGAAAAGCAAACCAGTCATGGTTCCTTGAAAGGCAGCGGTACTTAGCAATCTATTTCCCTGTCTTACAAGATCTTTCTCATTTAGCAGCAATGTCACTTCTAACGCACTGAGAGGCCGAAGGAATGTAGCATATTAGAACAGCATGTGCTTGGACGAGCGTGTCATCATGATCTTGCAGAATGAAAATAAATGATGCGTGCAGCAGAAGTAAACACTAAGCCTTGGGTGGTGAACTGGGAATATTTTTTTCTTTCCCTTTTTTCCAAACAATTTTAAGATGGAAAATGGTTCGCAGTGATGGAGAACAAACACATGGCTTGGTGAATCCCAGAAAAATGAGCAGTCTGCTGCAGAGTCTGCTCAGGAGCAAAGTGCAGCTAGTAACCTTATGCAAACAAATGTCCAAATCGCTGAGAAGAAAGAAAATAAAACTAAATGCAATGGCATTAAAAATAGATGAACTCACCAAAAAAGAAGTATGCTTTCTGCATCCCTCTCTGCTGACTGAAACAATTCTAGCTATCTAGCCTTCAGCTCCAAGCATGAGGACTATCTTGCTCTGATCTGTCATCTTTGAATCTCAGATCTGTGCATCTTCAATGTGCCTGAGGATTTCCTTCTCTTTTCTTCCTATCTGTCCTCTATGGACACCCTTTTTCATAATGAGATGCTCATGACTGCACCACAGCTCCTTTGAAAGCAAGAAATGTAACCAAATACAGCTTTACTCAACATCAGAAAGAGTGGGAGAATCCAGCCTATTTTTACTTATAAATTATTCAGAAAGCTAAATAAAAAGTGCAGTCATGAATTCATGGGCTTGATCCTAATTCCTTTGAAGTCAGTGGCAAAACTCCAGCTGCCTTCAACGGTGGAAGGACTGGTGCCCATCTGGCACCAATTTCAGTACCAGAAGAGTCCCCATTCGAGGTTGTGAGGAGTTTACTGACAAAACTATTTTTTTCATCAAAAAACAAAACTCATGGGAACTTAAGTACTTCAGTCTTGACAAGATGTCCATCAGGAAACCATTTCTCAGATGCTGTTTCTCAGCTAAGATGCAGAAATGACCACAGCTACAGTGATATGGGAGTTCACACGGGTACCTGGGCTCCTGGCTCAAAGTGCCCCTGTGGAGGAACAGCCACGGGAGACCTGAAACAACACTGCCACTTTCCTAATAGAAAGCCACCAGCTTTCTGGCTATGCTGAGTCTTCCTCACTCTTGTTCTTGTTAAAAGCAAAACATCTGTGACTCTCTCTCTGAGTGCAGGTGCCCACTTGCACAGTGACTGAAGACGCTAGTGCTGGCAGAAGTGGCAGCCTTATGCTGGGCAGTAGCCTGGACAGGAGACCAAGATGGACTCAGGAGGCTTTCAGAAGTAGTTCAGATGTAGCCCTAATGCCTTGCTGACACCTGGCAGCTGTATGAGCCCTTTACCATTGCTGCCATTACTGCAAGGAAGGGAAGCCCTCTGAAGCAGTTTTTTACAGAAATCTAGAAATACTTTCACTCACAGAAACTTTCACTTTGAACCAGCTGGACCTCAAAACTTCAGCATGGGCTAGGAAAGATACTGGTTCCTGGAGCATAATTGTGTGCATCACAAGTGACCTCTAATCAAGATCTGCAGAGCCTATATGCCTTAAAAAGAGCCAAGGCTCATGTTTTCAGAGTTTTCTGGCAAATTTCTACCTCCTTCCTTAATGTTCCACAAGGCTTCTGGTGCTATTGTTTAATTGGGTGATCAACAATACCTATGAAATTTTGAATTAAGTAAAAACTGACAAGTCAAATACCACCAACTAAGGCAGAGGATCTCTTCAGCATTAATGCACACATCAAGCTTGGAAGTCTCAAAGCAGCTTCCCAGTTACGGTGTGTGACCCCAAGTAATTATAAATTGGATCGTGAAGCAGGCAATATCATGCTTGCGTTGTTGCATGGACCCCTGTCTTCTCGATAGTTGCACTGTGCACACATGCTACCAGACACAACATCATGCCCTTTTGCTCATTTGCTGAGATTTGTTCCTGGAAATACTGTTCTTGAAAGTGTTGGGGTTTTTAATGTTCATGATTGTATAAAGGAAGCAACAATACCATGTCCTTTTTTTTTGAAAAACACTTGCTTCCAACTGAATTTGATAAAGGATAGGGATGAAAGAAAGAAAATACATATATTTGCTGAAGCCCTTTCTGAATTTGATAACAAAAGTGTTCTGGTGGACAATGAGAAAAAGGCCTACAAATGTCACATCATCAGTGTTATCTGCAGAAAGCATGAAGCTGGATAAATCTATGAAGCTCTTGGAATCGCAGCAAAGGAACACATGGGAAAGCCACCATAATTTTTCAAGTACTGCAAGGCTTTGCCTACACCGAGCAAGCAAGGAGTCTTTGTTGCTGTGATTTACAACTTTGTGTAGAAAAAGAAATCTTGTGCAATTGGGGAAAATTAAGTTTTATGTGCTGCAACTGAAGATTACCTGTGGGGAATCTCACGCAAATAAATGTACTGCTGTCTCTATCTCTGATAAAGCAGTGAAATGAAGAATGAAAGCAAATGCCAAGAAAATGCTTTGGTTCAATTGCTTGTAAAAGAAACCAAGGTATACACACTTTAAGCAGACATTAGTACTAAAGGGCTGTGATAAACAGCCTTTGCCCTGTGCCTGTGTGTGCTATATATAGGAAAGAGAAATTTTTGACTTCATATTCTTCTGGCTCCTGCTTCCCAGATACAAGACGAAGAAGGATCGCTGGTACAGGGCATTTGCAATAGAACAACATCCCATTGGGCTGTGGAGTTAGATATTGTGTGCATGGAACTCCTTCTACAGCTGTCTACAAAGCAGGGTTGCTGGTTGTGGAGGAGAGTTGCAGCACCAGCTCTGGGGGGTCACACTGCATGTTTTACTGGGAGCGGCCAACATTAAAGGATGTCAGCCACACATCACAAAAGCTGCTGCATCACTGGAGAGCTGTGCCCAGGCGTAGGTTTCACTATTTGCCAGTCGGGGTGAAAATATGGGTGAGGACAAGGATGTGCTGCTGTTTTAGCCGAGTGCCTGACCACTCCCTAAAGGGACAGTTCTGAGGTGTTTCTCTGAAATGGCAGACGATCTATGCGTGTTTGTGACAGGCAGCATCAAACCAGGATGCATGGATCATCTGTGTGACAGGGAGGCTCACCTTCTTATGTTCTGAGGGAGACCTCACTTGCCAGCCTGAGTTTGTGCCTCGTAGTTTCCCTATCCTGTCGCTATTATGCCGTAAACTCTGCTGGAAATAATCTGTGCATTTAAAGTGCCCCCTGCCCACATAAACGCTCTGATGCCTGGTACAACAGCACAGCTCTCTTTTCCCTCAGTGGGAGCACTACTTTGTATCCTTCTTCTCTCTATGCAATGATGAGTTATTTTTAAACAATTTTTACATGAAGTTGTCTTACCTGTGAGACCTTTATACTTCTGTCATATTTGTTAAAAGATAGACAACAGATTGGGGCAGCATTATTAGGAAGCAGTGGCTGATGCTCATGGCATAGTCATGCACATCTCAGTAGTGTAGGAAGCCTGACCAGTAACTGAAGGCTCTGAGAGCCAGTCTGTAAGATATGAAAATGTGCTTTCTGTGCTATATGATGATGTCATTGGGTTCACAACCCTCCCCCCTCATCTCGTGGAAGAAAAATCTGACAAGGCTGAACTGTGACGAATTCCCTCGACTCCGCAAATTCTTGACTGAAAATGGCAGCATTCAGCCTCGCACTCACGGCATGATTGACTGCCCCTCGCCTAGAGGAACCGTCTGCAGCCTTCTTTGGAGAATCTGAGATGTTAAAATATGATTGGGTACAAGGCTGAGGTCGGAGTCAGATGTCTCTCCCCTGACTTGCCAACAGCTGCAGTCAAGGGGTTCATTGAACTTTCCAGCTATCAAACTAGAAAATGCTATTTGTTCAACTTCCTGAGTTTGATCTCTGGTTTAGGGTAAAGGACACGTACCCAGTGCTGTTGAGTGATGCAGTGAAGCAGCTAGTACCCTTCCCTCTCGTAGACTCATCTACAGCTGGATTCACGCGCTGGTTTCTGTCAAAGCCTGCTCTGCGGCGGGTGTCACTGCTAGATAAGAGGTGTGCCATTTCTACAGCGCCAATGGGCTTTTAGCAGATCTCTTAGGATGCTTAGGCACATGTGTCACATTACTGCAATATAGTATGATGATTGCCGGCATTAGTCACTTTTATGACATCCATATGCAAATGCTGTTTATGTTAGTATGCTACAACTGGAAGGAATTTGGAAAACCACTGCTCTAGGCCATGCTGTTTGAGTTCTGAGATGGCAAAATTAATGGGCTAGCAAAAAATCTGCACAGTAGGAAATCTTTCTGGAAGTGCTAGGTTGTTTTTTTTTTCTGTTTGTGGAATTACTCAAGCTCAAATATTTTCCTAACACATTCCTTTCTGAAAATGGACTGCCCTGGGTTGCACCTACATTCTGTAGGCAGAGAGACAAGTTGTCCCAAGGAAACTGAATTTTTGCAAACTGTGACCACACCATGTGATGCAGCCACACAGAGACATTTGTTATTAATACTTTTATTATTCTTGCCATTAAATGCTGGAGAACTCCCACTACGGATCAGAACTCCATTGTGAGAAATATTACGTAAACATAGAGCAACAAGACAGCTCTTGGCCCAAAGAAAGTACAACTTAAGAGGAGGACAAGAAACAATATATAGATGTAGACAAAACATACAATAAGATAGCTTTATCAGGAAGATGGTCAGAGGACTTTGCACACCATTAATCTTCTGTAGGCATCCCAGCCAAGAACAATTTTATACAGGAGTCTGGAGTAGCAGTGCTGATGCAGATGTCCGGATGTTTTTGAAGCATTTGTCACAACAGTGAAGAACAGAGCACTATGGAAGAAAATGAGAATTTGAAAAAAATGACAAAGTGATTGGCATCACTGGCTGATCAAAAGCAAAGTTTGATCTTTCAGTAATAAATAAAAGTAGAGAGAGAAATGAGTAATCAAAGGTTTGCAAGTAATGCCAAGTTGGATGGGGTCTACAGTACAGAAAAGGGCTTTGGAGAGAAAGGAAGAAGTGGCAGCAGATGAGCAGTCTGGATGGTCATGAATCAGGCAGGTCTGCATTTCTAAAGGATGCAGAAAGGTTGTAGCCATAATCAGGATATGAGATGATGGAAGTTTGATCTTTGTGAATGCTCAGCAATCAGGTTGGCCAAAGATTATGTAGGACTGCCAGCCACATGGATGAATGGAGCCAGGCATGAGGATGTGATTCCCATTGGCAATGTCTTTATTACTTGCTGTGAAAGTACATTGATCTCTCTTTTACCAGTGACCAAATAGGAAGAGTAACACTCTTGACTGTGTGCTGCACTGAAACCTCAGGTATGTGTTGGGTGAGAGTTGCTCTATGCAAAAGCAGACATATGTGTCGCTGGAGTGGTGTGCAGCTGCCTTTGCTATGACCTGCAACTCCGCCCTCGGGAGCACTATTGTGCCCTCAGGGATCCCCGTGTGACAAAACCTTGTGCTTGAGACAGAGCATGTCCCAAAGCAGTAACCAGCCAGGGTTAAACCATGACAGGCCCCCAGCTGCTGTGGGGCAGAGAAGCTCAGTACCAGTATCAAGAGCTGCCAGACATTGTCATGGCCTATGGGACTGCCAGGAATCGGCTATCGATCATCTCTATAGCCCTCCTTCCACTCCAATAATTCATATATTGAGAGAGATGAAAGCCAGGCACCCACCAAATCAATTCAACCACACTTCTCTCTCCTGAGAAATGCACCTATTGAAGGAAAAAGTTTTGGCTGGGAACAAGCAAGCCTCTCTAAGCACTAGACTGGAGCAAGGAGAGAAGATGCTGGGGCCATTATTTCTGCCCTCAAAGGGAAGACACACAGTCCTTCCTCCTGGGCTAGGAAAAGGGAAGAAAAAAGACACAACAGGAAAGCATGCCTGTAAATTCTTCACTCAGCTGCTGACATAGAAGCAGATCAGAGAAAAGGGATTAAGGCGATCACCATCAAGAAACATACCACCGTGCTTTACTTTCCCCACCAACAGCAAGTGCTCTCCCTCCTCCTGCAGGGTTGCTTTCTTCTCAAGAAACGGTAACACAAGGCAGAGTCGCCTCTTCCTTCAGTGCCATCCCTTTAGCCACAGGGAAAGAGGAGAATATCTCCAGCATGAGTCCACCACTGCCTGAATGCTCTGGCGCCTCTCCTCCTTTATCCCAAGGTTTCCAGAAAAATTCTGTTATGGAAAAATTGTATTATGGAGACCTCTCTCATGAAATTTCCTGTCAATTTGATTCAATTGTGTCTAAACAGATCAGAAGACTTCAAAGTTAGATTTAGAGCAGGACACTCCCACCAGCCTTCCTTAAACCAAGGCTAATATTATTAACCTTGTTTACGGAGTACCTAGTGCTGCTTTGTCATAAAATTATAACTTAATAAAATAATTAGATAAATCGAGGGACAACCAGGAGGTAGCAGAGGTTGCTTACGCAAAGCCCCACGTTCCTCACCTCACGATTTTGATGTGATGGCTTAGAGTGCAGTTCAATGGCAGCATTGCCTGCGGAGTGTCTGTGGGTGAGGGTTGCTGCCCCGGTCATGTTTTCCTGCAGTGACTGTGAGTTGCCACACCTCCCCCTTTCCCATTTTCCCACTTTCTGTCCTGTATCAGTGTGTTCATGTGGCTGTGCAGTAAATGGGAAGAGGGAACAGATATGACTGGGAAGCAAAAAAGCAACGACAACTTAAATGAGTAGATTTCAACAGAGCGAGTTCCCTGAACCATCTCAGCATGCAAACACAAGTCTGGTAGTCCTGGAACAAGGAAGGCAGAAGGAAAGTGTTGTCACAGATGAGGCAAAAGCAGGACAATCCCTTTGGCAGCAGCCCTTGCTTTTGTCAGAATAAAATAACACCAGTATCACACCCAAAAATGGCGCATCAGAACATTAAATAAACAACGGTTGATTTACATTGTAAAGGAACAAAGTAAGCAAACTCAAGGATGTATGTAATTTCTTCTACAGGGTAGACTAAACACAAAAGGGTAAGCCTTCAAGAATCCTGTGTGTTCTAGAGAAAATCTCGAAAAGATGGAGATCCCCAAATTAATTATAACTATCTCCCTCTGTTTCTGATTTTTGTTTTTTATTTTCTTGTACTGGTTCCTCCTCTAGCTTTTTGAACTTGGTTTTCTCAATGTTCAGCTCTAACACCTAACAAAATGTTAGGGGATTTGAGACTTAACTCAAACATCTGGTTTTGGCATAGCTAATGACATTTTTAGGCGAAAAATCAACTTCACATGTTATTTTTGTTGTTTGAAGCGTGCACTCAGCACACACATGCACTCCCGGGTCTCTTTGTGCCTAGAATAAAGACAGTTTGACCATTGCAGGAGCTGCCACAATAAGAAGCAAGGAAAGAGGTAAAAACAGTTCATAGCTTCATCATTCTTGAAAGTATTCCTCTTTGAGAGCTTAAACGATCAGCTTTAACCACATTTTGCAACTCTTCACCATGGCAGAATAAGATTTATGTAACATCTTCTGAAAATAGAGACCAGAGGGGGATGTAACAGGCCCCTCCTGGCAAATCATTTACAGTGTCCCTCACATCAACTGTCCATCCTGTCCCTCTGATGGAGGTCATCCAACCCGCCACAGGCACAGCAAAGGAAAATGTGTGCTTCCACCTCCTCCAGCTCCTTTCACAGGCTGTGATTTTAGTACCGGACTCTCTTTTCTTTGTCACTCCCAGCACCAGGGCTGTGACTCACACATGGAAACATTTTACTCTCTGCTCAGATCGCTGTGTCCGACAGCAAAGGGGCAGAGAAGACAGCCAGTTTGCCAGGGGCATCTTCCAAAGTCCTTGTACCTTCCCTCTGTGGCTACACTTGGATTGAAGATCTCCACTCTTGTAGTTTTGCAGCACCAGGAAAGGTCTCCAAGAAGGAAGCTAATTAAGATGTGCAACATAGACTAACAATGACACCAGGAAACAAAATAAAGAATGCCTGTGTGAGAAATAATGAAATCCTCTAGGATTTTATTTTTAATTAACTGCTAGATAAATCGTGCATCTGTTGACATGTAGCTTCTTAATATACATTCATGCATTAGCTCTAGGTAAATGAGACAGAAAGATCCCAGGAATTTAGCACTGCTGAAGCAATCTTTAGAAGCTGTCAGAGGTGATCAATGGCTGGAAAAGAAAAAAGCCCTGTTCTCCTGCCTCCTCTAGAGAGAGCAGATTACCGATGATGTGCTCTAGAGCTGCCCCAGGGCCCTGGGATAGCGGGTACACTCAATGGGGAATGCTAATTTCTAGCCCTTGGATTCATCCGCAGTTGCTGAAACGTGAAACGTTTCACTCCAACGGTTGAGTGCTATGAGGATGCTGAGCTCTGCTGGAAAGTCCAAAACGTTTGTTTTCAATCTCACAGTCAAAAGCTAACCCTAAGTAATGTGCTATTTATTTAGGTGGTCCTTCTAAGTAGATAAAAGGCCAAGGGACTGATGCCTTGCCTGAGGTATTTTTCCACTTGAAACATTGCAGGACCACATGAATATTTGAATATTTACTTTTTTTTTTTTTTT